>SJYT01022143.1:257956-288528 GCA_006410635.1 Cephalophus harveyi | reverse complement strand
GAGAGTGTGTGTGTGTGACTGTGAATGTGTGTGTGTATGTGAGTGTGTATGTGTGTGTGTGTCTCAGTGTGCTTAGAGGGAAGAGAGAGAGTATGTGTGTGTGTGAGTGTGCTTAGAGGCAAGAGAGAGAGTGTGTGTGCATGCGTGCGTGCGTGCGTGCGTGTAAGAGAGACCGGGCTGAAGCCGGGTGGCCGGCCGCCCTCTGTTCTCAGCCCAGCCGCCCTGTCTGCCCCCCTGCCCCTCAGAGACCCAAGAGTGCCTTGGAGCGCCTGTACTCAGGAGACCACCAGCGGGGCAAGATGAGTGCGGAGGAGCAGCTGGAGCGCATGAAGCGGCACCAGAAGGCGCTGGTCCGGGAGCGCAAGAGGACGCTGAGCCCGGGAGAGAGGGCGGGGCTGCCCTCGTCCCGCTGCCCCGGCCAGCCGCTCCCGGGAGACCTCGGCTCAGTATGTTAGGAGGGCCCAGCAGGCGGGGCTGGACAGGGAGCAGAGCTTCCCCGAGGCCCGCAGACCCAAGCCCGGCGCGCCCCCGAGAGAGGCTCAGAGGACGCCCCGTGGGCTGTGTGTCCACAGGCCAGGCCACGGGAGTGACTTGGTCAGAGGGTGCCCCGAGCTAGAGAAGGAGTGAGGACGCCACGGCAGGAGCCCGGGAGCCAGGGGAAGCGTCCCCGGTCAGGGCTCCAGTCGAGCTTGCGGGAGAGGCCCTCCTTCGGCTTTCGGAGTCTCTCACCTGAACCCAGGACTTGCGAAGTACAGAGTTGGAGGAGTGGAGGAGAAAGCTGGTGCTATGATTTGAGGAGTGCAAGCCAACCAGCCTCCCAGCCCTCCAAGCAGGTGCCCTGGGGAGCCACTGAGCAGAGTGTGGTGCCCCACCCGCTGAGGGCCCGGGGTCTCCCACAGCCAGCGGCGCGGACAGGCCCTGCGCCCCCGGAGAGCCAGGCTGCCTGCTGCCCTCTGGTGGTGCTTCCAGGCACTGCACCCTGCCCACAGTCGCCTTAGGTCCCTTTTGGAAACATTCCACTGGATTTTTCTCTATTGTTTGAAATCAAATGTTTCCCTAGACCTCTAGCCTGACTGTTCTTTCCCTAATTCATTGCACAAGCTCTTTTGCTTTTAGCGTTACTGCTCATTGCCTCTCTAATCCTGCCTGATTGTGTTTACAGAAGCTTCTAATTTGCATCCACCATTCTCTAACTGGCCTGTGCTCCTGTTACCAGGCTTACAATAGCAGCTCTTTTCTCCATAGTCTAGCGAGCACTCCCATGTGTGACTCACTTTCTGCTGCCCCTTTTATGCAGGCTTACTGACTTATAATTCACCTCTCCCAAAAGCCGCCCCGCAAGGCTGAGCCAGCCCCACTGCCCAAGGGCAGTGGTCTTGGCCAGAGGTCTGGGCGTGATGAATTTATTAATGTCCGTGCCTTATACTGGGATAGTAGGCATGGACTTCAGAGACCGCACGTTTGAATAAATTCTGCCAAGTCTGAGGTGGTTCGGTTTTAATTCCTCCAGCCCCATCGGCACAATTTCTTATGGAAAATCTATCTAGGTTGGTCATAACTTTCCTTCCAAGGAGTAAGCGTCTTTTAATTTCATGGCTGCAGTCACCATCTGCAGTGATTTTGGAGCCCCAAAAATAAAGTCTGACACTGTTTCCACCATTTCCCCATCTATTTCCCATGAAGTGATGGGACCTGATGCCATGATCTTCGTTTTCTGAATGCTGAGCTTTAAGCCAACTTTTTCGCTCTCCTCTTTCACTTTCATCAAGAGGCTTTTTAGTTCCTCTTCACTTTCTGCCATAAGGGTGGTGTCATCTGCATATTTGAGGTTATTGATATTTCTCCCAGCAATCTTGATTCCAGCTTGTGTTTCTTCCAGTCCAGCGTTTCTCCTGATGTACTCTGCATATGAGTTAAATAAGCAGGGTGACAATATACAGCCTTGACGTATTAAAAGGATAATCACTCTTAATGTTTGTGCATATTTAGAACGAAAGAAGCATGTAGGCTGGAGTCCTGAATCCAGGAGGACATCAGATTTGGGAATTTCATGTTATCAGAAGATTAACTGGGTAACTGACCAGCCCTAAATGAGAAAAATAAATAAATAAAACAATAAGAAAGTACCACCTAAAAAAAATGCCCAGATTCAGGTGGCCCGCAGCAATAAACCTTCCTAAGGCTCCATTCTGGATTCTCCTATGGGACTTCGCAAGGTTTTGTGTAAGATCATTAGTCCAAAGTTTCAAACTTTTAAAGCAGATAGAGCTAATATTCAAATAAGGATACAGCAGGGAGTTTGCTTCTCAGTGAGTGATTTCCATATAGCATTCAAGATACAAAATGAACCCCAAGCTGTGTGAAGAGCTTGGATGACAGAATGGGAAATTTACCTACAGTCAGTCATTTCAAAACACCCTAAAAAAAACTTCATAAAGAGGCTGGCATTGAAGTTCAGGTGAGTGGCATTCTAGGCAAAGGAATCTGCATGAGAAAAATGTTCAGGAAGTAGGAAATGCTGTATTGATGCTGCAGGGAAGGGAGTGAAAGATTAGAGGGATTGAAATGTGGGACTAGCAGGAGAAACCAAAAACTCACTAGGAAAAGCCTTGAAGAAGAGAATGTCAAAGGAAAAAAAAAAATCTCATAGCATAGGGAGCTATATTCGATATCGTGTAACAAGCCATAATGGAAAAAAAATTCTCTCCTGTAAGTACATGAAAAATATTTTATATTCACTACTCTTCTAGCAAAAACATTAATAATGATGAGGGATAATTTTTTACTTTTTAAATTGACAAGGTTTAAACATTTCTATTCAGGCCAATGGTCGTTCCCATAGTCTGTTGGTGAGAGTATAAGCCGGGGCAGACTTTCCATGTGGCTGTTGATAATAGCAGCAACATTTCATTTACACACAAGCATAGGTACACTCTTTGATCCAGTGCTTCCACTTCATATCCTGAGGAATAGTTAAGGATATGAACAAAGACTTGGCAAAAATATATGTAACAGGAAAATATAAGGAAGGAAGTACATGTCAACCTGTAGAGCATTTGTTAAGCTCTGGTTCCTGCATTCAGGAGCATACCACCCAGTCATTTAAAATACTGGTACAGGAGAGCATTTCACTTCCTCTCTTCCCAACTCACAGAGGCCCATGGGTACTTCCATCTGTGTCAAGGTCCCTTACAACAGTGACTTGTGGGGGCCCCCTGTCTAGAGGGGCATAGCTGAATCTGCAAAGGGGGACACAGCTTGGGTTTGCGGAAGCCCCTCAGTGGTCCTGGTATCCTTCCATAAGTGGAAATTCTCTGATGTAAAAATGCTTTTCTTGGTACAAAAAGATGCCTGGGATGTATAGACTGAAGCAAGCACGCAGTATTGTACCACTTTTGGGAAATATTTATATGCAAGCAAAAAAGTATGGGAAAACACAGAGCAGGATATTAACTCCTTTTCTCTGGACGGTAGTTCAATGGGTAACAATTCAATTTTGCCTTCTGATTTTTCTATTTTTTCAACAGTAAGTACACATGTTTATTGTATAATTTAAGTTTTTTCTAAATAAATAAAATAGACAAAATAGATTAATGATTACATTCTGTGACTTCAAAAACTAGAAAACAAATATTTGCAAAAAAGTGTATACACTTATTATTTAAGGAGTTGGACGCTGTGGGTATATTTGTGTCTCAAAGAACCTTCAGATACACTTGAAACTAATGCAACATTGTAAATTAGCTATTCACTTAGGTTTTTAAAAGGAGAGAAAAAGACTAAAGGATAATAAGTACCCAAAGAAAGACCATCAGACAAATTTTCAAGTCACTTAAAATTGATGACAATGTTTGATTCTATCATTTACTGACTTTACCTTCCTTTTTTTCCCCTAAACCTAAGCAGAATTGAATTTAATTTTTTCCTGACAAAAGAATGCAATTTCAACTGACCTTTCTTTTGCACCTTGGTGAGTAATGTCAAAATCCATTTTCTGTTTGAATTGAATTGTTCTAAAATATTTACTGGAAATAGGTTTTAAACATATCCACCCCTTTTTTCTACACTAACAGATATTCGCATGACTCTTCTATTGTATAATTGTGTCAAGCAACCAAAAAGTTTCATTCAAACCTGGCTAGTATCCACACATAGCTATTTCTGTCAGTCTTTAATGGAGTATTCACAGCAGCAGATAAATAAAGACACTAAAAGAGCAAAATACTTTCAGATTCTTAATTTACAAATACAATGCATTTTCATTTTTAAAAATAGCTCTGCTTTGAATGTAGCACTTAACCCAGTAATGAAATCTCATAAAGAATTTATAGGCAAAATTCTCTCTTCTGAGTAAGTAGCAGCTCTGAGCTAAAAGGCCAAATTCTCCATGACTGAGCAGTCTTTAATAAGCTGAGAATCATTTACATTAGTCATAGAGAAGAGGTTTCCAACAATTACTCTCTTTGATCCTGAACTTTTTGTGTCTGTAACAGCCCCTGCTTTGGGTGCATACCATCTAAATTGCTTAGAATCTTCAAAGATTCATGCTGAATTTCTTCATGGCAGCAGACTCAAAGAATCTCTTTTAATTTTACAGTTCCCAAGTGAGTGAGTGATATTCGCTCAGTCTTGTCCGACTCTTTGCAACCCCATGGACTGTAACCTGCCAGTCTCCTCTGTCCATAGAATTCTCCTGGCAAGAATACCGGAGTGGGTTGCCATTTCCTTCTCCATACAATTCCCAAACGCTGAGACAAATTCTCAGTTGGCTTGACTGGTCATGATGGAAAGAACAGCTGTAGATGGTAAATGTTCATTTGTTCTCTGTAGAAAGTTTTCTGCCTCAGAGATGAGCCACCAGCCAGTGGAAGAGCAGATTCACTGGTCTGCACCCCCTCAGAACTAGGAAGGTTAGGTCTGGCCTTAGAGAGGCCGAGAAGAGTTGGTTTCACTGTTTTATTGAACAATCTGTTTTATTGTTGTTCCGTTTCCTTTGTTGTTTGAAGGGGGTGGGGTTTTATTGGCCACTCCGTGGGCATGCAAGATTCTTAGTCTCCTGACTAGGGATTGAACCCACACCTTGATCAGGAGACGAAGCACAGAGTCCCAACCACTGGACTACCAGGGAAGCCCCCATCTACATCTGCTTTGGTTGTTCTCTTAGGGATTAAACCATTATTCAAAACCAGAAGCAACCAATCATAGCATCTTCTCCCAGCCCCTCCACAGGATAACTTACTCACATCTTGCCAAAGTTCTAAACCTCCCCACAGCATCTCAGAGAGGCCTCCTCAATCAGGAGACACTTCCTCTCCCCCAACCTCTACTCAGCCTTCCTCTAGGGGATCTTCCCAACCCAGGGATTGAACTCTTGTCTCTTGCATCCCCTGCGTTGGCAGGCAGATTCTTTACCACTTGAGCCACCTGGGAAGCCCATAGTTCAACCACAGGCATTTATATAAATACCTGTGCCTATTTAAACCCCCTGTCTTGCATCTGGCAAAGGAAGATAAAGAATCATAAAATTGGTCCCAGGTTTGGGGAACTGTTTACAAAGTACACATCTTAACCAATCTGCATCCTTTGCAGGTTTTCTCACTCATAGTAATGTAAGGGAGTATGTAAATGAATGTGTATGTCTATAGCTTCTGAACTCTGAAGTGAATTCTAAAGTAGATGAAAACATTGCATGTGTTTAAGAAAATTGTAACAATGTGCAGTTACTGAGATCATATAGTAACGGTTATATCTATAAAATGACCCTTGACTTTACAGAAATTTTACTGTATATTTTCTTTAAATCACCAGCTTTCCAAAATTCATTTTTAATAAGATCCTGTCCTCAAGTTGTATGTAAATTTTTAGCAATACATTGGTTTTCTGAAGACTGAAACACCATTATTCTCTGAATCATTTCCAACTTAATGCTCATATAATAACTTGGCAATTGAAAGCTTTAATCCAGGAAGGATATTTCTGAGTCTATGTATGTTCAGGCATGAAGCTTTAACTACTTAATGTTTCTAGCCTCTTTCTGCCAAATATTTTAGATCAAAAGTTCATATTTGACTGTAGAATATTACACGAATAATAGTTCCATTTCCCAAAGTCTTGGAATACTTTTTATTTCTGAAAAGTACATACCTGATTAAAACAAGTTTGGCCAAGTCAGGTTATAAAAACATGTTTAATCTCTAAGGTAACAATTCTAGTGAAATAATTCAGGATGAAACTTGCCTAAAAGAATAAATCTCTGGGAGGGAAATCTTAGCTAGTCCACACGTAGCACCAGCAGAGATTTTATACCTGACCTTTTTGAAAAAGCCTCTGTCTGTTAAGTCCAAACTTCAAATTAGGTGTTTATCCTTGATGCCAATTCTAGGAAATAAAAGGAACTTTGGGTTTGGATTGTTGGGTGAATAAAAAGAAAAAATCCATGTTAACCAAGCTAGAATCATTTATTATACAATAAAATTTTAAAAGTGTATGAGAGGAACTTATCATATCTCAAAGAGAAAGAAATGTCACGCTTTGTTGTAGTATAATAATCTTTACAAGGAGATGGAAAATGGAAAATTCCCAAAAGTGGCGTTTGGTAACCTGTAGGGAAAAGGAGACATTATGGATCATATTCTTAGCTGTAGAACCATGATCTACATATGTTTAATGCCTGATAATAATCACAAAATCATCAGATGAACAGAATAGATGCAGGAAATGTGTACACAAGAGAAAGAGTATTTTTCAATAGCCTGTATTTTTGGAGGGCAAGTTGAAGGAAAGTAATCCATTAAATGCAAAACAAGTCCATGAAGAAAACTCTTACTTTTACCATCAAAAAACCTGAGGAGAAAGCAAGCTTATTCCACAGTATGGTAATTATTTTTCCTTTTAGGTTCATCCCTTCCACCTCTGTCTGCTTAAAACAGGATTTGGCATAAATTCTCTTGTCTCAAAGGAATAATATATAGGAGCAGCTGAAAGCCATCCTGTGTGTATTATTTTAGAGTGTGGGATTCACATGATTCACCATCCAGAGGCCGATGGGGATGATTTTTGAGAAGAGAGAGAATTGTTTGGTTTTTAAAAATTTTTTTGCATTGAGATAATTGCAGATTCTCATGCGGTTGTAAGAAATAATACAGAGAGATCCCATTTTACCCAGTTTCTACAAATGATAGCACTTTGAGTAACTACAGTACAATATATAGCCAAGAAACTGACACTGAAATAGTCCATTAACCTTATTTAGAGTCCCCTAGTTTTACATGTTCCCTTTCGTGTATGTGTGAGTGTGTGTCTGTATATTTAATTCTATGCAATTTTATCAAAAGCCTAGATTCATGAGCCCGTCACCACAGTTAAGATAGAGAATAGTTCTGTCACTTCAAGGATTCTCCCCGTTAGTTCACTCACTCAGTCGTGTCCGACTCTCTGCGATCCCATGGACTGCAGCATGCCCGGCTTCCCTGTCCATCACCAACTCCCAGAGCTCTCTCAAACTCAAGGATTCCCTAGTAATACCCTTTTACATCCACATCCAGCTCCCTTCCTCCCTGCCTCTATCACCCCTGGCCACCGTGAATCTGCTACCCATCTCTCTAATTTCATCATTAAAGAAATGGAAATATGCAGTACATACCTTTTGAGGTGGGGGTTATTTACTCACTGTAATTCCTTGGAGATTCATCCACAGTGTTGTATGTATCAATGATTCCTTCCTTTTTTTACTGCCCAGTACTATCTGATGGTATGGACAGACTACACTTTACTTAGTGAGTGATAGTCTCTCAGTCGTGTCCAACTCTTTGCGACCCCATAGACTGTAGCCCACCAGGCTCCTCGGTCATGAAATTCTCCAGGCAAGAATACTGGAGTGGGTTGCCATTTCCTTCTCCAGCAGATCTTCCTGACTCAGAAATTGAACATGGGTCTCCTGCATTGCAGGCAGATTCTTAGCCATCAGGGAAGCCTTAACCATTTACTCATTGAAAGACATCTGGGTTCTTTCCAGTTTGGGGCTATTATAAAGATGTTGTACAGTTTTTTGTGTGAATATAAGCTTTAATTTTTCTGGGACGATTACCTAAGAGTGTAAGTGCTGGATTGTATGATAAGCACATGCTTAGCTTTATAAGAAGCTACCATACTTTTCCCCAGAGTGACTGTTCCATTTATATTCCTACCAGCACAGTGTATAAGTAATCCAGTTTTTCCACATCCTCTCTAGCAGCTGGAGTTACCAGGTTTTTTTTTGTTGTTGTTGTTTTTAGCTATTCTGATGGGTATGAAGTACTATTGTGATTTTGATTTGCATCTCCCTAGTGACTCATGATGCTGAACATCTTCTCAGGTACTTATTTGCCATCTATGTATTTCCTTCAGTGAACTGTCTATTCATGCTGCTTGCCATTTTCTAATTGGATTGGTTTTTTAATGTTGAGTTTTGAGAGCTCTTTATATATTATCTGGAGAAGGAAATGGCAATCCACTCCAGTATTCTTGCTTGGAAAATCCCATGGACGGAGGAGCCTGACGGGCTTGGCAGGCTACAGTCCATGGGGTTGCAAAGAGTTGGACATGACTGAACAACTAATGCTGTATATTCTAGGTCAAGAGGTTTGTCAGATATGTGATTGGTAATTATATTCTCCTTGTTTTTTTACCTCTTCATAAAGTTTTTAATTTTGATGAGGTTCCAGTCTACCAGTTTTCCTTTTATTAATCATGCTCTTATTGCCAATTCTAAAAATGCTTTGCCTAGCCCTAAATTGCCCAAATCTCCTATGTGTTTGTAGGAGTTTTATATTTTACTTTTTAAATCCATGATCCATTTTTGTTAATATTTGTATACAGTGTGAGGTTTTTGTTATAATTCATTTTTTTTGCCTCTGGATGTCCCACTGCTTCAGCACTGCTTGTTGAAAGACTGTCCTTCATCCACCTTTGAACCTCAAAAATCAGTTGATCGTATTTGTGTAGATCTATTTCCAAGGTCTCTATTCTATTAATCTATGAGTCCATCTCTCCACCAATATTACATTTTCTTGCTTACTGTGGATACATAGTAAACCTTAATATCAAGTAGAAAAAAATTTTTTAATTGTTTTAGCCCTTCTGGGTCCTGTGTCTTTCAATCCAGAGGCTGTTTTATTTCTGCAAAATTATCATGTCTGCAGTTTGAGTTGCAATCAAGAGAAAACTAGTTCTTAGATTTTGGCCTTAAGAAGCAAAAGAAGAATTCTAACCATTTAATTGAATTTTTAAAAATACGTGTCCTGTTCAAATATGCTTTTAAAAGAAGTATGAAAGTGAAAGTTTCTCAGTTGTGTCTGACTCTTTGCAACCCCATGGACTCTACAGTTCATGGAATTCTCCAGGCCAGAATACTGGAGTAGGTAGCCTTTCCCTTCTCCAGGGGATCTTCCCAACCCAGGGATCAAACCCAGGTCTCCCGCGTTGCAGGCAGATTCTTTACCAGCTGAGCCACAAAGTGAAAGAAAGAAAGTGAAGTCGCTCAGTCGTGTCCAACTCTTTGCGACCCCATGGACTGTAGCCCACCAGGCTCCTCCGTCCATGAGATTCTCCAGGCAAGAATACTGGAGTGGGTTGCCATTTCCTTCTCCAAGGGAAGCCCAAAAAAGAATATAAAAAAGTGTAACTATTTCTATAAATAGTTATCAATAAAATAGAGGACTCACATTATAGCTTTAGCATAATGTATTTAGCTTTAGTGTGTGTTCAGTTTAGACCTTATTCCCAGTAAGATTTTTGCTTTCTTTTATTCAGTCCAACAGTAAACAAAATCCACTAATATGTTATGGGTTATAAGTGTGTAACTTTAACGTTGAGGAATAAAGCAGACAAGCTGTGCAGGCAGGAAATAGTGTGGATTACCCACTCTGTATTCACATATAGAGATTTAAGTTATATTAACTCAGAATTTAACATTTTAAGACAAACAGAACTTTAAAAATCATCATTTTTAAACCAACATTTAAGGATATTATCTCAGAGGTTTCTCATGAAAAGTAGAGAATTGTGACTGTTGAGATAGAGCTGCCCTTGAATGCTCTGTGACTGAACCCTTCATGACAGATCTGTTGCATGGCAGGTACCAAGGGCTAAGTGTACTATACAGTCTGGAATTCCACCTGTGCCATCTTTTATCCCAAAGAAGCATGATGTGTTCCACGGTGTGCCTGAATCCAGCACTCCAGGTTATAAAGGGAGGTCAACTGAATTTACATATTTTAAGAGAAAGTTATTTCCCAAGGATTTCTTCATTTCTCCAGTTGATTTTCCTCCAGGTTGGAACAACAGATAGAAGAGGCAGGATTAGGACTGTCCTCCCTCACGTCTGTGTATTTGTCTTTGTTATTTCCCCTAAAACAACACATAGAGAATATCCAGTGAATGGAGGTTGTTTAAGGTCAGGTTCCTAGAAGCAGAGCCTGAGACAAGGATTTATGTGCAAGTAATTTATTGAGGGAGTGCTCTGAAGAGGGAGGGAGAGAGAGCAGTGGAGCCAGAATGGGGTCCCAGCAGGAATCCAGCTTCAACCTCCTCCCAGAAGAGACTTTGAGTATAAACTGCATCACCTTGGCCAGAGGTCTGGGCGTGATGAATTTATTAATGTCCGTGCCTTATACTGGGATAGTAGGCATGGACTTCAGAGACCGCACGTTTGAATAAATTCTGCCAAGTCTGAGGTGGTTCGGTTTTAATTCCTCCAGCCCCATCGGCACAATTTCTTATGGAAAACTTTTTGTGTTCTAGTATTTTATAACTTGAACAGGTAGCAAGATACATTATGATCTGTATTCAGAGGGCCTCTCTGCAGCTGTTAGCTCAGACACCAAAGGGATAAGACCCAGCACACTCATATCCTGAAAAGCTGCAAAGCCAGTAACTTTTAAACTTTGTAAATAAATGTCTTATGAGATAAAACTGACTTTTTACAACCTGATGTCTCAAATGTAGAAAAATGATCTAAAAATCGTAACTTGAATACTTTGTAATTTTTTCTCTTTAAAAAAGACTTGTGTTAAGTCTCTGCCTCAGCGCCAATAAACGTGTTGCTTAATGAAAAAATAAAAATAAAAAAAAATAAACTACATCACAGAGTGGATCCCAGCCTGAGGCAATGGCTGAGAAACATGCATCCATAAGTCACTGGCTTCAGCTGATCCAGGTGGGGACATGAGCACAGATGGCATAACCTCCTCGGCTAAGAGATTTCCATCAGGCTGCAGGTGTCAACAGTATCCACCACCAGGGTCTTCATGATCACAGAACTGGTATTAAAAATAGGTGGACTGTTAACTCTCCCTCTTAAGCAGTCACTTCTTTAAGCCTCTACCACCCTTAGACTGCCTCATGTGTCCTGTTTCCATCATGTTTTCAAGAGTTGCTCAGTTACGTGGAAGCTCAAGACGAATGCAGCAGTGCCTGTCCCCCCCAGCCGGCGCTCTCCTGGTGGGTCGCAGCGGGCAGCTCACGGCTCCTTCTACCTGTGGACTGGACAGAGCCCAGAAATACTGCATCCTCAGCTACCTCGAGGTGGGTTGGATCTTTGTTTACTTGTTGGGACATGATTTCATCAGTGATGTAGATTTTTCCAAGTAAATCTAGGGCCGTCCAGACAACAGGAGAAAAAAAGAGACAGTCCACCTTTGCAAACATCAGAGACACAAGTGATTCAATTCAGCATCTGGGAAACCTTCACTAATTGGGGAATAAGGAAGATGGGCTTCATCTATTTCTTGTTCCCTGTAGAGTTAAACAAAAAAAGGGGTTTTTTTTTTTTGTTTGTTTGTTCAGTCTTTGAAGGGACTACTATACAATATATGTTCTAATTGACTCCAGTGGAGTGGACTTATTAAATATTGATGAGTTGGATGAAGATGGAAGATCCCTCAGGGTTCAGGGCTATTATGCTGAACATGGGCTCTTACTGCCCTGCTTTAGATGGAGATAGACAGAGTGTAGACTTGGAATTGATTGTCTGCCAATGTCTCAATGCCACTTGGAAATTGTCTTGTTTAGAGACTATCAAGTCCCAATGTGAACATCTTTTTGTACCTTTTATTCTTAAAGACCAGTTTTATAAAAGGATCAGTTGCTTTTTTTCTTCCCTGGGCTCTGAAACAAGCATCCAAAGTCATCTGAGTATCACACCTGCTCAAAAGCCTGAGGCAATTATGTCAACCCCTTAACTCAGAGGATGTGCAGGAAGGAAGTTGGATGTAAGCCTAATGTTAGTGACCCAGGTTTTTCCATGTATTGTTTGTGTAAAGCAACTCCTGGAGGCCTCTGGGAAGGCTTTGTGTTCTCATTGGTTTTAGTAAAAGAGGATGATTATAAATAAGTGGAGACAATACTTGAGTGCTTAGCCCTGGTCTAAGTTTAGGAAGTACTGGTATAAGAAAGCAAATTCTCTACATGTGCAAGAAAGTGACACTGTAGATGTTTTGCTCAATTTTAGGTCAGGTGGGATGGAAGGCCCTTCAAGTAGCTTTCCTAAGGCCAGGTCCCCTGGACAAAGCAGTGGCTCCCAACTCTCATGTTAGAAACTTTGCAACACTGCCATCACCCATCTTGCCTTTCCACCACTGGCACCTGCTTACATTGTCATGAGCCTAATTATTTGAACTCGATGTTAAAATAATTAGAACTTGATATTCCTATATGGCAAAGTTACACCAAATAGAAGTAAAACAAACTCCAGGACTTCTTCAGTCTAGGGAATCAGAAATCTTAAAAACCTTAGAACTGGGGGAAAAAAAATCCCCAAATAACTTCCAGCTGACAAAGCATTACAGGTGAAACTATAAGTATTAATTATATAAAATTCATGTAGCATGGAAGATATTTTTTTTTTCATCCATCGACTAGCAAAGAGCTCTCAAGCAAAAGATTCTCTTCCAGAGTTTAAGTCAGCATTGACTCAAAGTGTTACCCAGGTTGGGCCTCTCGTATCTATTTGCCACAACCTGGTGGCTCAGATGGTAAAGCGTCTGCCTGCAATACAGGAGACCCAGGTTCAATCCCTGGGTTGGGAAGATCTCCTGGAGAAGGAAATGGCAACCCACTCCAGTATTTCTGCCCAGAGAATCCCAGGGATGGAGGAGCCTGGTAGGCTACAGTCCATGGGGTCACAAAGAGTCGGACACGACTGAGCGACTTCACTTCAAGCATCCTCTGTAGCCAATTCCATTAAAGACTGTACTTCTGAAATGTTTACAGAAAAGAATAAATGGCCTGAAGTTAAACATTTTCCCCAATATTTTCCATAGTATTGGAAATATCTTCAAGTCGTGGCAACTTTTGGTGGAGTCACTGGGCTCCTGTTGCTCTATTAGGACAGATCTGGGGCAAATCTCCCCATATGCAGAACTGATCTAACTTGCACAGGTCCTTAATTTCTAAAGGGCATTTTGGTTTTCTTCAAGCATAAGGGCTTATGATGGCCAGTGATTATAAAAAGATTATAACACTCTCTTGAAAGTCAGGTTTACTTTGACAATCTGTAGCCGAAATAGTCATTAAAATCATCATGCATTTGTTTAACAAAAGAGGTGGAACTGGTCAGATTACCTAGGCCCTTGTAAGCCATGGTCAATCATAAAATCCAACGTTTGCTGAATACCTACCAGCATATTTGCTGTTTTGGGCAATTTCTAATGTGGAGGATTGTAAGAAATCACTCCTGCTTCCTGGAAGCTTTGCAAAAATGCTCCTCCAGAGTCTCACAAATATTAGCCAGAACAACTGTGTGGGCCACTGACAGGCCTTCGGAAATCTTGGGAGAGTTCCTCAGGAGTTGTAAGTAAGTACAACTACAAGTGGATGTAAACTCAAAGGCCAGTCTTGACTGTTAAAAACTTTTGAAAATCCATCCCAAGCAAAATTAGTTCCAATTCACAAATACCTTCTAGTCGGCAAGACAAGAGGGTGGGTCTCTCTGTAATGAGTTTAATGAAATTCTTACAAAATCCACATGTGCACAGTAAAGGTTTTGGCTCTGGAAGCTTTTATGCCAAAAATAACATCTGAGAGAGAAAAGATGATAGTTGCAGATAAACTAATGGCCAACTGTTTCATTAATTTCTTACTAAATTTTTTTAAACTAAAGGAAGTTGTTCCAACTCAAGAGTATATCCTAGTTATTTTTCTATAGTTTAAAACAAACTCTAAACCCTCTGCTGTTTGTATGAGAAAAAAATTATTCTACAAATTTGCAATTTTGTCCCAGATGTTTACATTTATAAAATTTCTAAGTCAAATCTTAATTTTGTTTGTTTTGGTAGTCAAGCACCTACTGATGGAAAAATTTATGTCTTGTAATTTCCTCTGCTTTTTATTTTTAGCTAGATTGAATGACAAATATAGCACATCCAGCTTGTTTTTAAATTCAGATCAACAATAAGTAATGACGACTATTTATTTTTAATTTTAATGATGTGTTTTCCAGGGGGAACAAAAATGCTTCATCTGTGATTCCAGATTTCCATATGATCCACACACCCAACCCAACAGCCACACCATCAAGAACGTAATCACAAGTTTTGAACCAGAGAGAGAAAAGAAGTGGTGGCAATCTGAAAATGGTATGACCAAGTTTCTGTCCAATCTTTTATTTCTTCACATTTTTGTAAGGTATCTTTGTATGATTTTTGCACTATTACACAATGAGTTATATTGAAATGGAATAATATCCACTGAGAATGTAAAACCCTGTATAAAAGCAAAATTCAATTTTCATTTTAAGAAAGAATATTTTCCTCTTGAGAAATAGAAGTATTTTTTAAGCACATACCTGAGAATGTTTTACTTTTTTCATGTGGGAAACAGTTCTGTATGCTCTTGTTCTTTGGGAAAATAAAAAGGAGGATGGGAGTAGTTTATGAGGTATTGGTAAATTAAGCCTAATAAAAAACACACTGATGTAAACAGAAATAATAATGCTGGGGGGAGTCTGAGAGTTAATACCATGTGCTTTTTCCTTCTTCAACATATGAAGGCAGAAAGGGAAAGGATATTTCTTTCTGCAAATCAAAATTTTTAATGTAAAAATTTAATTGAAAGGGTAGTTGGCTGCTGCTGCTGCTGCTAAGTCACTTCAGTCATGTCCAACTCTGTGCGACCCCATAGATGGCGGCCCACCAGGTTCCCCCGTCCCTGGGATTCTCCAGGCAAGAATACCAGAGTGGGTTGCCATTTCCTTCTCCAATGCATGAAAGTGAAAAGTCAAAGTGAAGTCGCTCAGTGTCCGACTCTTAGTGACCTCATGGACTGCAGCCCACCAGGCTCCTCCATCCATGGGATTTTCCAGGCAAGAGTACTGGAGTGGGATACTGACTTCAATTCTTTCCTTCCTGGTTTTTGTCCTTCCCTGTTCATGACATTGTGATCCTGAACCTCACTCTGGCCCTATTTCCTAGATGCCACCGTAAGTTTGGACCTGATCAGGGATTTCCTATTTCCCACCCCAGCTTTATGTGTTTAAGTAAGTAAGTAAGTAAGTAAAGTCACTCAGTCGTGTCCGACTCTTTGTGACCCCATGGGCTGCAACCCACCAGGCTCCTCAGTCCATGGGATTCTCCAGGCAAGAACACTGGAGTGGATTGCCATTTCCTTCTCCAGGGGATCTTCCCGACCCAGGGATCGAACCCAGGTCTCCCGCATTGGAGGCAGATGCTTTTTAACCTCTGAGCCACCAGGGAAGCCCTTTATGTGTTTAATGCAGCTCTTTCATTCATGATGGACCCTCTTCAACACTGGTCTGGAGCTCTTATCCCCCCAGAGAAGGATTCCATTTGCCACATCCCTGCATCTCTCACCTTGGACTACAATTACTCTATTCTGTTCAGACTCTAAACATATTTCCCTAAAGGGATCCCAGGCCATAAGAGGGGAGTGTAGGAAAAATCATAATAGGTAAGATCATTCAGGGTGAGCATAGTATAAGGCTATTTTTGTATGTCATCCATTGAACACAGACATGATTGGTGTCTATTAAATGCTAGTTCAATTTGGATCCTAATGATTGGTCTCTTGTTGGACTCTCCTTAGTCAATGTTGGTGGTTTTTACCACACTGATGAATGGGACCATTTTTGCTTCACAGCTGCTTTGATCCACATGCCCAGCATTCATTCCATGTCTCCTTAAGAGGGAATGCCCTCTGTCAAAGCTGACTGCACAGAAGATGTGTTCTCAACTGAGTGCTTGGTTGAGAACAAGCGGGAACAGATGATCTCCTTTCCAGAAAGAGCTGGGAGCCTTTGACACAGAGCCTGGAATGTGGCTGCCCTCTCAGCAACAAACCCTTCCTTAAGTCATTCACCCTAGGACACTAAGCTATATCCCAATTCACCCCAGTGAGGTCATTGTTCTCTGGAGCTAGACTTTCCAATATCATGGCTCCACACATGGCTACTGAGCACATAAAACATGGCTAATCCACCTAAAAGAAGCCGAAGATGTTAAGAAGAGGTGGCAAGAATACACAGAACTATATAAAAAAGATTTTCATGATCCAGATAACCATGATGGTGTGATCACTCACCTAGAGTCAGACATCCTGGAATGTGAAGTCAAGTGGGCCTTTAGGAAGCATCACTATGAACAGAGCTAGCAGAGGTAACGGAATTCCACTTGAGCTATTTCAAATTCTAAAAGGTGATGCTGTGAAAGTGCTGCATTCAATATGCCAGCAATATTGGAAAATTCAGCAGTGGCCACAGGACTGGAAAAGGTCACTTTTCATTCCAATCCCAAAGAAAGTCAGTATCAAAGAATGTTCAAACTAGTGCACAATTGCACTCATCTTACACACTAGCAATGTAATACTCAAAATTCTCCAAGCTAGGCTTCCATAGTACATGAACTTAGAACTTCCAGATGGTCAAGCTGGATTTAGAAAAAACAGAGGAATCAGAGATCAAATTGCCAACATGTGCTGGATCTTCAAAAAAGCAAGAGAGTTCCAGAAAAACATCTACTACTGCTTTATTGACCATGCCAAAGCCTTTGACTATGTGGATCAAAACAAGCTGTGGACAATTCTTCAAGAGATGAATACCAGACCACCTGACCTGCCTCCTGAGAAATCTATATGCAGGTCAAGAAGCAACAGTTAGAACCAGACATGGAACAATAGACTGGTTCCAAATAGGGAAAGGAGTATGTCAAGGCTGTATATTGTCACCCTGCTTATTTAACTTATATCCAGAATGAAACTGAAAGTCACTCAGTCATGTCCGACTCTTTGCAACCCCATGGACTATACAGTCCATGGAATTCTCCAGACCAGAATACTGGAATAGGTAGCCTTTCCCTTCTCCAGCAGACCTTCCCAACCCACGTATTGAACCGGGGTCTCCGGCATTGCAGGGGGATTCTTTACCAACTGAGCTATGAGGGAAGCCCATATGCAGAGTACATCATGCAAAATGCCAGGCTGCATGAAGCACAAGCTGGAATCAAGATTGCCAGGAGAAATAACAATAACCTCATATATGCAGATGACACCACCCTTATGGCAGAAAGTGAAGAAGAACTAAAGAACCTCTTGATAAAAGTGAAAGAGGAGAGAGAAAAGTTGGCTTAAAACTCAACATTCAAAATACTAAGATCATGGCATCTGGTCCCATCACTTCATGGCAAATAGATGGGGAAACAATGGAAACAGTGAGAGACTATTTTGGGGGGTTCCAGAATCACTGCAGATGGTGACTGCAGCCATGAAATTAAAAGATGCTTGCTTCTTGCAAGCAAAGCTATGGTTTTTTCAGTAGTCATGTATGAATGTGAGCGTTGGACTATAAAGAAAGCTAAACTGATGCTTTTGAACTGTGATGTTGGAGAAGACTCTTGAGAGTCCCTTGGACTGCAAGGAGATCCAACCAGTCCATTCTAAAGAAAATCAGCCCTGAATATTGGAAGGACTGATGCTGAAGCTAAAGCTCCAACACTTTGGCCACCTGATGCAAGGAACTGACTCACTGGAAAAGACCCTGATGCTGGGAAAGATTGAAGGCAGGAGGAGAAGGGGACGACAGAGGATGAGATGGTTGGATGGCATCACCTACTCAATAGACATGAGTTTGAATAAGCTCCAGGAGTTGGTGATGGACAGGGAAGCCTGGCATGCTGCAGTCCATAGGGTCGCAAAGAGTCAGACACGACTGAGCAACTGAACTGAATCCAAACCAAGATGTGCTATGTGTGTAAAAATATCCTGGGTTTCTAAGACTTAGTTTGGGGAAAGAAGTATGTATAATAAAGCATCACTAATTTTTAAAACATTGATTACATGTTGAAATGAGAATATTTTGATATATTGAATTAGGCATAGTATATATTTATATATAATATAATATATTTAGGCAATGTATTATATATATCATACTGCTGCTGAGTCACTTCAGTCGTGTCCGACTCTGTGTGACCCCATAGACGACAGGCCACCAGACTCCCCCATCCCTGGGATTCTCCAGGCAAGAACACTAGGGTGGGTTGCCATTTCCTTCTCCAATGCATGAAAGTGAAAAGTGAAAGTGAAGTCGCTCAGTCATGTCCAACTCTTAGCGACCCCATGGACTGCAGCCTACCAGGCTCCTCCGTCCATGGGATTTTCCAGGCAAGAGTACTGGAGTGGGCTGCCAATCATACATATTCAACAAGATGTGTATAAGAGACAGGCCATTTCCTTCTCCAATGCATGAAAGTGAAAAGTGAAAGTGAAGTCGCTCAGTCATGTCCAACTCTTAGCGACCCCATGGACTGCAGCCTACCAGGCTCCTCCGTCCATGGGATTTTCCAGGCAAGAGTACTGGAGTGGGCTGCCAATCATACATATGATTTAAATATATAAATAAATTACAGATAATGTATTGTCTATCTAGGGTTTCCTAGGTGGTGCAGTGTTAAAGAATCCATCTGCGAATGCAGGAGATGCAAGAGATGTGGATTTGATCTTTGAGTTGAGAAGATCCTCTGGAATAGGAAATGGCAACCCACTCCAGCACTTTTGCCTAGAGAATCCCATGAACAGAGGAACCTAGCAGGCTATAGTCTGTGGGGTTGCAACGAGTTCGACATGACTGAGCACAGCACACAAGATATTTTCTATCAGTTCAGTTCAGTCGCTCAGTCATGTCCGACTCTTTGCAACCCCATGAATCGCAGCACACCAGGCCTCCCTGTCCATCACCAACTCCCGGAGTTCACTCAGACTCACGTCCATTGAGTCAGTGATGCCATCCAGCCATCTCATCCTCTGTTGTCCCCTTCTCCTCCTGCCCCCAATCCCTCCCAGCATCAGAGTCTTTTCCAATGAGTCAACTCTTGGCCATGAGGTGGCCAAAGTATTGGAGTTTCAGCTTTAGCATCATTCCTTCCAATGAACACCCAAGACTGATCTCCTTTAGGATGGACTGGTTAGATCTCCTTGCAGTCCAGGGGACTCTCAAGGGTCTTCTCCCACACCACAGTTCAAAAGCATCAATTCTTCGGTGCTCAGCCTTCTTCACAGTCCAACTCTCACATCCATACATGACCATTGGAAAAACCATAGCCTTGACTAGACGGACCTTTGTTGGCAAAGTAATATCTCTGCTTTTTAGTATGCTGTCTAGGTTGGTCATAACTTTCCTTCCAAGGAGCAAGCGTCTTTTAATTTCATGGCTGCAATCACCATCTGCAGTGATTTTGGAGCCCAGAAAAATAAAGTCTAACACTGTTTCCACTGTTTCCCCATCTATTTCCCATGAAGTGATGGGACCAGACGACATGATCTTCGTTTTCTGAATGTCGAGCTTTAAGCCAACTTTTTCACTCTCCACTTTCACTTTCATCAAGTCGCTTTTTAGTTCCTCTTCACTTTCTGCCATAAGGGTGGTATCATCTGCATATCTAAGATTATTGATATTTCTCCCAGCAATCTTGGTTCCAACTGTGCTTCTTCCAGCCCAGCGTTTCTCATGATGTACTCTGCATATTAGTTAAATAAGCAGGGTGACAATATACAGCCTTGACGTACCCCTTTTCCTATTTGGAACCAGTCTGTTGTTCCATGTCCAGTTCTAACTGTTGCTTCCTGACCTGCATATAGGTTTCTCAAGAGGCAGGTCAGGTGGTCTGGTATTCCCATCTCTTTCAGAATTTTCCAGTTGATTGTGATCTCATAGTCAAAGGCTTTGGCATAGTCAATAAAGCAGAAATAGATGTTTTTCTGGAACTCTCTTGCTTTTTCCATGATCCAGCAGATGTTGGCAATTTGATCTCTGGTTCCTCTGCCTTTTCTAAAACCAGCTTGAACATCCGAAAGTCCACGGTTCACATATTATCTATAATATATATTTATTATCTGTAGTGTATATTATTTATAATATCTCATGTTATTTATAATATATGGATAAATATATTTTATAGATATATTGACTATACATATATAATAAATATATGTAGTTTCTCCTGTTTCCTTTTACTTTTTAAAATGTGCCTGCTAGAAAATTTTAAATGACCCATGGGACTCATACATCCATTGGACTGTTCCACTCTAGAGAGCAGCTTCCATCGTGTCTGAATTGGAGCTGATACTTCACATCCGTGCTATACCTGGATGGCACCAAGCTGTCTCAGTGCAAAGTCCTGGCCAGGATGTTTGGGCTATAGTCCCTCTATTGTCTTTGGATACCTAAATGTATTTCCTGTAGGAAATCTATTTCCTGTAGGGGACTCTAGACCGTGAGAAGGGAGGAAGGAAATCATCATCATCAGTATATAAGATGATTTAGGGCAAGCATAGTATGAGGCTTTTTCAGTGTCGTCCATTGGACAGGATCATGATTGGTTGCCACAGAGGCGCCCACAGACCCTCAGTCCCAGAAGAAAAATCCAAGATGTGTTTTCTGCTGAGTGACAATACAACTAGGTCCCGTGCTTCCTTGTAGCTGTTGGAAGAAGAGGGGGTGGGTGTTTGCCAGGTGCTGGCTACTAGCTTATGTGAAGTCCAGATTTGAGGTGAACACAGTGAGCCCTCTCTTTCTACCTACAGGGACCGTCCAGGAAATCCCCTGGTGGTATGCCACTGCCACACTGTGGCTGTGCGTGTTGTCACTAAAATATAAATGTGGGCGCAATCAGGGGAAAACTGATGTTACCCTCACACAGACCTTATCCAAGAGTGTTAATCACCAGCCATAAGATTCCAAAGGGTTTCATTACAGACAGTTGAGGAATTAGCAAGGTAAACAAGTTGTCTCTCAAAATCACTGATTTTCTTCTTTCTGGATTTTCCTTTAGGTCTTGATCATGTCAGCATCAGACTGGACCTGGAGGCCTTATTTCAGCTCAGTCACCTTATTCTGACCTTTAAGGTACAGATGTGTAGAGTGCTGCCCCCTTATCTACTAACCAAATGCTTGGCATACCTTAGATTTCACTTCCTTGCTCCCCTGCAGAGAACAAAAAGCTGTTCAAATCCAGACTGGAGCTTTGTTATCTGGGTTTTTTGCTCTTGAATGAAAAATAAAAAACCACCAGTGCTCATTAAATAATAACTTACATGATTAACAGAAAAGAGAGAGAGTCTTGGAAGATACAGGAAAAAGAAAACCTCCAAGCTCTGGAGTGCTAGAGATGTTAAGAACTAGCAAGATAATTTGGAGGGTAAAAGGATAAGCACTGGAAATTATTTAAGGGAAAAAAAATGTAATCAAAAGAGGAAGAAAATTTGAAGGTTCTTTACTGAGTCAGATGCCAGAGAAAATCTGTGCTATCGTCATTCTTTAATCATTCATCAGAACTCTAATTTTCTCAGGCCTGGTGCTAGGTTTTAGCCATAAAAGATGAACATAAAATTAAAAGTTTTAAAAATTTAAGAAGTAGTCTTTGATTTCAATGAACTCACAGTCTAGTCAGAGGTATAAACAGATATATAATTTTGAAATTACAATGCAGAGTGACCAGTACAGAAATAGATGTACGATTAGAATGTGAGGGGGTTATTTGACATGGCTAAGTCAACTCTGGGGAAACAGGGTAAACTTCATGGTAGATTTGGAAGGATGTATAAGACTTTGCCAGAGGAAAAGTATTCTAAACAAAGAAAACCACATGCAGATTGCTATAAAAATGTTGACTGCATTGGCTTTTTTAAAAAAAAGTACATGCCATTTTTCTTCAATTAATTCATACAGAAACAATTTTAAAATGGAATTTGACTCTGGGACAAAGCATGTGCTCATAAATAATTGCCCACTTGATAGAAAGAGATTTTGGTGCGTTCATGATAGAATAGATTTTTTTTTTTTTCTTTTTCTTGGCCTTGCTGCATGGCATGTGGAGATCTTAGTGGCCTGACCAGGGATCCAACCTGTGCCCTCTGCAGTGGAAACACCAGAGAATTCCTTAGAATAGATTTGAAAAGATACAAATTCCATTAAAAATGGAATTCAAAAATATTGTCAATCTGGAATGGGTTATAAATTCTACTTTTGTGAAGCATGACAAGTTTAACTGATTTTTCTTCTAGACTTTTCGGCCTGCTGCAGTGTTAGCTGAATGCTCCACAGACTATGGACATACCTGGAGAGTGTTCAAATATTTTGCCAAAGATTGTGCTACTTCCTTCCCTAACATCACATCTGGCCAGGCCCAGGGAGTGGGAGACCTTGTTTGTGACTCCAAATATTTGGATATTGAACCCTCCACTGGTGGTGAGGTAGAATTTCCTTTCTTCAATTTCTTTCCTGGAAATGAAATCTTTTTGTTGTTGTTACCGTGGTTAATCGAGATGAAATCAATTTAGGTAGTGTCTACTGAAACAGAACATGAGCTGCTGCTTGTTTAGGAATGGCAGTGTCTAAATTGAAATGAGTCCTGAATTCAGCTCATATTCACATAAATTACAAATGCCTTTCAAGAAACGATTCTGTACAAGAGTGTCCCTGCTGAAGGTAAACAAGGGCTAAAATGCAAGGTGGACATTGTGGCCAGGATGCCAGAGGTAGGAATATCTTTTTCTAGCCCTCCATGCTCTGCAAGCCCCCGATCTGGGTGGAATCTGCCCAGAACTTCCTGAGAGCAAAGCTGGTGATGGGCAAAAAGTCAGGGGATAGGAGTAGGCTTGGGAGGTATTACCTTATCAGGTAGAGTAGTAAGAACGGTGACAGAAGGCAGCTCCAGAATCCCCCAGGGCCAGATCCACATTGATGAGGGCTGCTGAATCATGAACCCATCACTCCACCCCAAGCAAGCGTAGCAGTCCTTTCCACCAGTGGTATCAGCACTTCTGTTTACATGGACCACGTGTGCATAAAGAGGCAGAATGACTGTTTAACAGCCTTCCTTCATTTTCATTCTTGGTGCTTTTATTCAAATGAGAACCCAAATGATAATCTACATTCTACACCAGGTGGGAGATAGTGGCTCAGCCTTCTTTAAGGTCAGGATATCTTCTTTAAGAGTATATTGAACACTTACGTTTTGGGGGGTAAAACACTCTAAATTTACCTACCTTTGTTTTACAGGTTGTTTTAAAGGTGTTGGATCCCAGCTTTGAAATAGAAAACCCTTACAGCCCTTATATCCAGGGTATGAATTGCTTTGTATTTTTCACACCAACTTCTTTTGTAAAACTTCATGTGAGGGGGATTCCTTGTCATTGCATGTCTATAGGATGGTACGGGAGTATCAGTCAAGGAGGGTGCTTTGAACCCATCCAACCTAATGCACTTTGATTTATTAATTTTATTATCTTTCTTTCTCTAGACCTTGTGACATTAACAAACCTGAGGATAAACTTTACCAGGCTCTCAGAGATACTTTGCTTGGAAGAAGGCAAAATGATTCCCTTGATAAATACAACTGTGCTCTGTATGAGATGCTGGTTCGTGGAAGCTGTTTTTGCAATGGCCATGCTAGCGAATGTGTTTCAACACAGAAGACGCGCAGTGATGTTTTCAGCCCTCCAGGCATGGTGAGTTACAAACTCACCTGAGAGCAAGATCGGCTTTCCTATCTTCCCTTCACTGTCTTAGTGCTGAACGTATGTCAGACTCTGTATGTGGGGATCAACAATCCAAGAGCCCTCTTTGTGCCAGGCAGATATCATTCAGTCTGGCCCATCAGGCCATGTGGGGGCCTTTGGTTCTCTGGACAGAAGTTCTTGTGAATTCTGCCACATGGGGCCATCACTGAGCTTATGGGCAGAATTTGTCATTTATGATTTCCAGGTGGTCCATCTTATTCTCTCTTGTTTATTGGTTTTTTAGGGAATGGAGATTTGATGGGGAGGAACCATGTCACATACATTGTCTCATAAAAATGTATTGAAGGTCTGTTCATGTGAGGGCCTGGGCTCAGTGCCAAAGTGTTTGAGTGACATCTGATGCTGTCGAAAGCCGTCACCTCGAGTGACACGCTATGAATGACTCTGTCCTAAGCAATGCAGATCTTCTCCACTCCTGGGACTAATCTTAAAGGAATAATACGGTAGAAGAATTTAATTTTGTGCAGAGTCTTGGGAGTGTGTCTAACTAAAACTAGTTTTGAACTATCGGTCATAGTGGATAAGGCCAGAGGCTATAGATCTTTCCACTTAGACACCTCATATGTTTCACCAGAAATGGAACTTTTCCCTGGGAATGTGCGCACTGAGGGCATTTTGTGAAAAATCAAGAGAATCCCACACCTTTTTCCGGTTTTAGTTTTCTAATTCCCTGATGTTCCTAAATCATCCCCCACAGACATGCACTCACACACACACATACACATTCTCCATCCTGGCCCTCAGTTTGCCAAGGGCCTGTGTTCAGGCCATGTGCTCCCTGATACCAAAATTCAGAAAAACAATGAATCCCTTGTAAATGTTCACTTAAGCATTTTAAAATTAAAAAGTTTAAAAGCTAATTAAGCAAGTAATAGCAGACAGTCAGGGTTCATATTGTAACTACCACATGGAAAACCAAGACCCAGAGAGACCCCCTTGGGCTGGTATTTCATTTTCCATTTAAAGAACCCCGGCGTACTCAGAGTTCAAAGGTGAGCCCCGTGTTCACACCGCTCACGTTCCTCACACGTTCAGGTTCATGATTGATGCATCTGTCAGCACAACACGGATGGCCCAAACTGTGAGAGGTTCAAGGACTTCTTCCAGGATGTTCCTTGGAGGCCAGCTACGGACCTCCTGGACAGTGCTTGCCGAGGTGGGTGGACCTCAGTTCTTAGCATAGACTGAGTTTCCTTATATGAAACTCCTTACACATTCTCTGCTTTCCCTTCTTTGGGAGAACATTTAGCTGGTGTCTGTTGGGCTTCTGGTACTGCAGGGGGTGAACTTGTGACTTCCCCCTCCAACTGTGTGATATTCCTCATGTCTCTTGCACAGAAGAATACCAGCTTCTCCAACCCTCACACCAAAACTTAATATTAATTTGAACAACTAGATTATATGTTGTGTGTGGCCCTTTCCATAGGAGGGGCACAGCCATGGGAGGGTAATATCAGTGGGGATGGTGTCACTCCAGCAATCTGGTGACCACTGGAATTTGTACAGAGAGCCCCACTGTTTTTCTGAATAAATATACACTCAGTGAATGTGACCTTAAACCCATATGTTAGATAAGATATGAGAAATGAGGCCCAGGATGGAGTTTGACAGGCTATTGTGTTTTTTAATAAAATATTTAGACTTAAAAAGATAGGAGAGAGTTTAGTCATGTGTTTTCTGCCTCTGAATTTTGATGCATTTCTAAAGCTGTTATTCAGTTTCTTTTCCCAAATGTGGGAAAAACAGGATTTGACAAAGAGGTTATTAGATGAGCTCTTATGAAAAATCCCCATCCATGGGTGTCATAGTAGACACGACCCAGCAAAATGTGGCCCAAGCTTATGCTTTTTACAGGGAAAAACCCAACCAGGCAAGTAGCATAGATATTACCACAAAGATTCACAGATCCCTTTAAACAGACTGCCTTTCCTTCTGATGATCTGGGTGAGCGCCTGTTGGGAGGAAAATGACATTTAGCTCCGCTTCCAGCAGTTCTGCCCTAGAGAAGGAGAGGCTGGCTGGACCCAGCTCTGGCATCTAATCTGGAGAATCCAGTACTACCATACTACCAAACATGTGATGTGAAACCTTCAGATTTACCAGTCTGAGTCAGTAAACATGTTCTTTGTGTCTAATATCTAATTCTTTGCCACCCTATGGACTGTAGCCCACCACATTCCTCTGTATTTGGGATTCTCCAGGCCAGAATATCAGAGGGGGTTGCCAATTCTTCCTCTAGGGGATCTTCCCAACCCAGACAAACCCACATCTCCTGCATTGGCAGGCAGATTCTTTACCTCTGTGCCACCTGGAAAGCCCTAAACATATTCTTTATTGAACAACAGCAACAACAACAAATATTGCATCCTATGGCTTTTAGATCACCCAAATGATCTGTTATTTCTCTGCTTGATTAAAAAAAATTTCTAAATAGTGAACATTTTGAGAACACATTTTATAGAGAGTATATGAGCAGAATTGGAGTGCTAAGAAGATCCTTGAAAGCAACTATTTTAAGCTTCTGTGTACTTGGTGTAAGGAGTCAGAAGAAAGTGGAGGAGGGGAAAATGGGTGATGGAGCAGGGAGCCACCATCCCTGGGATGCTCACCGTGGGGACCTTGGCAATCTCTCATGACTTTGCTGGGTTTGCAGCTTGTCACTGTAACGGCCACTCTGACCGCTGTCACTTCGACATGACTGCGTACCTGGCGACTGGGACCGCTGCAGCCCTCTCTTCTACAGGGAGCCCCTTAAGGCCATCTCGGATGCTGACGCGTGCATTCGTGAGTCCCCAGCCTCTGACGCATCCTCGCCCCTCATCTGAGCGGGGGCTGATGGAGCTGGTCCCCACGGGGCTCAGCTGCTGCTGCTGCTAAGTCGCTTCAGTCGTGTCCGACTCTGTGCGACCCCATAGACGACAGCCCACCAGGCTCCCCTTCCCTGGGATTTTCCAGGCAAGAATACTAGAGTGGGTTGCCATTTCCCTCTCCAATGCATGAAAGTGAAAAGTCAAAGTGAAGTCGCTCAGTCATGTCTGACTCTTAGCGACCCCATGGACTGCAGCCTACCAGGCTCCTCCATCCATGGGATTTTCCAGGCAAGAGTACTGGAGTGGGGTGCCATTGCCTTCTCCAACGGGGCTCAGCAGCATCTCCAAACTGCTCTCTTAGTGGTGGGAATTGCAAATTCACTTCGGTTCTGAGCTTTCCTCTCTCTGAACAAGTTGGGCCAGATAATCTAGGTCCCTCCCTGTGGTCTCGCAGCCATGGCTGTGGTGGTTTAGCCGCTAAGTCGTGTCCTACTCTTGCAACCCCATGGACTGCAGCCTGCCAGGCTCCTCTGTCCATAGTATTTTCCAGGCAAGAATACTGGAGTGGGTTGCCGTTTCCTTCCCGAGGGGATCTTCCTGACCCAGGGGTTGAACCCGGGTCTCCTGCACTGCAGAGAGTTTCTTTACCCACTGAGCTACCAGGGCTGATACTGGTGAATTAGGAAACCGGTCTGGATTCAACCAGAAGGGGGCGATAGTTTCAGAAGCTCCCACAAGCACCTGCAGTGTCAGCTCAGGGAAGTAATTAAGTACAGAGATTGGCTATATCATTTGGCTGTAGATGATTCAGTTTTGCTAAGCTAATTTACCTTGTTTCATTTTTCCTTTAAAAAAAAGTATCTTTATGACTACACCAGGTCTTGGTTGTGGTATGTGGGAACTTAAATCTTTGTTGTGGTGGCATGTGAGATCCTTAATTGCATCCTGTGAACTCTTGGTTGTGGCACGTGGGATCTAGTTCCCTGACCAGGGATTGAACCCTGTCCCCATGAGTCTCGGCCACTGGACCACCAGGGAAGTCTCTCCTTTTTCTTTTTGTAATGTTTAAAAGTTTTTCATTTTATTAATCTCAACTTTTTTAAAGATAATATTTTAGGCATAGATAAAAATAATAGAAAATAACATTTTATATACATATAAATAATATACCCACCACTAGCTTTGTCAGAACATAGTATCTTGCCCTCTCACCTTCAGGACATTCCTGCAACACTACAGCTCTATGAATGGGATATTCTAGCTACCCACTTCTCCTCTTTGTCTACCCTCCTTCCTGTGGATAAGCTCTCATATATTTAGCAATTATCATTAACTTGTTTCTTTTCACACTTTCACACGTTTTTTATCAACAAATGATACATGTTGACATGTTTTCAAACTTGAGATAAATGATATTAGGCTGTGTGCTTGCTCACTCATGTCTGACTCTTTGCGACCCTGTGGACTGCAGCCCGCCCTGCTCCTCTGTATGTGGGATTCTCTAGGCAAGTTTACTGGAGTGGGTTGCCATTTCCTCCTCTAGGGGATCTTGTTGACCCAGGGATTGAACCCATGGCTCCTGCATTGGCAGGCAGATTCCTTACCACTGTGCCACCTGGAAAGTCTGAGGGATTTGCTATGAAACTCCAATTTCAGACTTTACATAATCATAATACATAAACTGAAGTCTTATGCAAAAGTAAATCAGCAGCCACCCCAATGCATACAATGTCCTAGATTTTAAAGTTTAAATCATCATGATGTGGAATAAGCATAAATGAAATTTTTTTGCTCAGATTACTCAGTAGGTAGCTGATTGTATGGAGAAGGCAATGGCATCCCACTCCAGTACTCTTGCCTGGAAACTCCCATGGACAGAGGAGCCTGGTAGGCTGCAGTCCATGGGGTCGCTGAGTCAGACACGACTGAGCGACTTCACTTTCACTTTTCACTTTCATGCACTGGAGAAGGATATGGCAACCCACTCCAGTGTTCTTGCCTGGAGAATCCCAGGGACGGGGAGCCTGGTGGGCTGCCATCTATGGGGTCGCACAGAGTCAGACATGACTGAAGCGACTTAGCAGCAGCAGCTGATTGTATAAAAGTTTACCTTAAAAAAAAAGAAATTTACCTTACATGCCCTGTTTAATATAAAGAATTGGGTCCTTATAAAACATATTTCTTTAAATTGATGTGCTAAGTGCCCTACTTTTTTACCAGAATCCATAATTCACTTCTCTCTCCCTCCCTGCCTTCTGCCCCCATCTTTCTCTCTCTCACACATACACACACACACACACATGCAAACACACACAACTTTTATTAATGCTTATAAAACTCTATATTTGTAAATGAAGATGAAATTTCTTAGATGGAATCAGGAAAGTACAGTGTTTAGAAACAGATAATCTGGGAATCTGAAAAGAGGTTGGAAATAACTAAACCAAATATTTCAAATAAAGTTCATCAACCAGAGTCTTGCTCTTTAAGAGCACTTAGTATTAACTTAATGGTGCTTTTGGAGGAAAAGAAAGAAAGAAAATTAGTACCCTTGCTTTGAAATTTAAAAACCATTTTTTGTGAATAAGGAGTTTCTCAAGGAAAGGCAAATGAGGAGTTTGTAAAAAAAACAATTTTGAGACTTCTTAGATTCTCTAAGCACATGTTTATGTGTTTGTAAGTGTGTGTACACAGATGATGTGTATTTGACCAGCATTCTCATATAAATTTTCTCTAAGCTGTCCTAGTTTGAGCCTAAATATTTACATGATCAGATTCCAGGCCTAAGAGTTGACCAGTTTTAAGACTTCTGTGATTTAAGACACAGTTGAATGTGATACAGAAGAAACAAATATTTGGTAGACTCCACCAATAATGTTTGCTGGAATTTAATTGTGTGAGCTGAAAAGATTTTATTGGACTTCTACTCTAAAGGCCACAGTGCAGAATGATTTCAAATTTACTGGCCATTTACTCATTTCCCTTTCCCAAAGGATATTTCTGTGTGTAATTAAATTATACTCTGGAACTCATTGCTGACCCTTTGGAGTGTCTCCCAAATAAAGATGAGTTTTTTTTCTTTTGGCTACTTCTAAAATGAACCTAGTTTGTCCCTTCTTCCTTCCTAGAAGCAACTGGCTTTAATTAGAAGAAAATTGTGGGTATTTTCCCCAAACTAAACAGAAGTCAATGCTAGTTTTCCATAGTAAGATTTTATCACCAGTCACAATCCAGTAATAAACAACTGAAAATCAAACAAAAGATTCTGTCAGGCAACTGTTTGCTTCATTGATTCCAAACTGACTGAATTTTTTCCCCTAAATACACTAACCTAAATGGTGGTTAGGTAAACATTGCTTTAGACTTGACGGTTTTGTTTTATTACTCCAAACCAAGCATGTATCAGTTCAGTTCAGTTCAGTCACTCAGTTGTGTCCGATTCTTTGCGACCCTATGAATCGCAGCACGCCAGGCCTCCCTGTCCATCACCATCTCCCGGAGTTCACTCAGACTCACGTCCATTGAGCCCGTGATGCCATCCAGCCATCTCATCCTCGGTTGTCCCCTTCTCCTCCTGCCCCCAATCCCTCCCAGCATCAGAGTCTTTTCCAATGAGTCAACTCTTCGCATGAGGTGGCCAAAGTACTGGAGTTTCAGCTTTAGCATCATTCCTTCCAAAGAAATCCCAGGGTTGATCTC
>SJYT01022143.1:181890-257937 GCA_006410635.1 Cephalophus harveyi | reverse complement strand
GCCCCCAATCCCTCCCAGCATCAGAGTCTTTTCCAATGAGTCAACTCTTCGCATGAGGTGGCCAAAGTACTGGAGTTTCAGCTTTAGCATCATTCCTTCCAAAGAAATCCCAGGGTTGATCTCCTTCAGAATGGACTGATTGGATCTCCTTGCAGTCCAAGGGACTCTCAAGAGTCTTCTCCAACAATACTTAGGGAGTACAAAAAAATTTGAATTAAATATATCCATAAAAGGGCTTCCCTGGTGGCTCAGCTGGTAAAGAATCCACCTGCAATGTGGGAGACCTGGGTTTGATCCCTGGGTTGGGAAGATCCCTGGAGAAGGGAACTGCTGCCCACTCCAGTATTCTGGCCTGAAGAATTCCACAGGCTGTGTAGTCCATGGGATCCCAAAGAGTAGGACATGACTGAGCAACTTTCACTTTCATATCCATAAAAAAGAGCCTGTTTCATACCATTGCATAACCCACTCAGGGCAGTTCTGTAACAGAGCAGTATGAGGCCTGTCAGGCCTTGGCAGAGGGTCATGCATCCACTCGGGTTTTCTCGATCTGGGTCCTCAAGCAAAACCTACTAGTTTCACAGACATTGATGATCCAGCAGATCCTGAAGCGCTGCAGGCTTCATGAGCATATGACCTGCACAGCCCCCAGGACTTTGCACCAAGAAGTGTCCTGTGTTCACAAGAGTCCTGTGCTGGGGTTAATTCTCTGCCACTGTCATCTTGAAATTTTCAATAATTTTTGCACAAGGGGCTCTCACACTTCATTTAGCACTGAGTCCCAATAGTGTGTAACTTGATCCTGCTGAGAAGATCAGTCATACAAAAAACTGAAATATTCTCAGGTGCTAAATGAGGTAACAGAGTCTCAGATAGAGATTCATTTGCCCCCAAATCCTACTGATCAAACTAAATAGAACCAGGATTTAAATTCAGGTTGGTGATTGATCATGAGACCCTTATTTTGCGAGTAACTGCAGACCCTTATTTTGCGAGACCCTTATTTTGCGAGTAACTGCAGACCCTTATTTTCCCAGTTTCCTCATCTGGGGAAACTTTCACATTCAGGCGAGGACGACAGGCAGCTCTAGAATCAAAGGTCCTCAGCCCAGTGGGCAGGGACCCTCCTGTAGGTCGTAGCAACTTGTCCTAGCAAAACACAACTAGCAGCCCTGATGGAACCCAGCTCAAATCTTTCCAGATGCCATTTTAAGCCTGTTTCTCTGGGCTGCTGCCTCAGGAGAGAGAAAGATATCCAACTATATATATACACATGTGTATATATATAGTTGATTCTGATTGGAAAAGAGAGATAAAAATGGTTTCGCGAGTCCATTCTGAAAAGATATGTGGGTTCACTCTATGTCCTTTACATAGATTCTCATACTAGAATCTTTCTCACCACTTGGACTCCTGACCTTGACTTCAGTTGGCGCACCCTTAGTTTAAACTTAAAAATATTAATTAATGCTTGTCCTACTCCCATGTTGATTAAAGCAGAAAAAAAAAAATAGATTTTTTTCCTTTATATGCACCACTGTCCTCCTTTGTTTTACATTTGACCTGCAAAGCCTGCCAGAATAAACCCCATCTTTCTCTTCTTCCTTCATCTTCAATGGCATTTCCCAAGGGCATTTTTAAAGTGCAGATGAAAAAGTAACACTGCCCTCTGCGAAAGAAGAGGAAAGAAATGCCAAATGATTAAGAACTGTTTTACCTTTTTTTCCATGATCTGTGTCTGAAACAATAGCACCAGTTATGTTTCGGTTATAAATAGGACTAAGCAAACTCAGCAACACCTATAACTTTCAAGCCCTAAATTTCTGTCCCTGCAAAGCAGAAGTACAATACAGACGTTCCAGACAGAACAGGAGGCTGACACACCTGAGGGAGTGTGGTGTGGGATGGGCAAGGGGAAATCTGCAGGCTTGGCTTCCACATCAAGCATTTGAGAATTATGTAACCTTGGGACTTGTTTGTTCTGAGCTTCTCTCAATTCGTTTCTTCATTCATTCCAGAAATGGCTGCTGTATTAGATATATTGGAAGATATCAATCTGTAAGTTTACAGACTGAGAGTAGACAGAGCGGTGCTAATTGCCCTCCCCAGGGAATGCTGGCCTCCTGGGGCTTTCACTGATTCGGGGCTTGTTTCATCTTGAGACCTGATAGGAAGAGCAAGGGGAAAATCAAGGGAGAAGGCAAGGTTGAGAACAAACCAAAGCACCAAGGTAGCTAGGAGAACCAGTGGGAGAAGGGGATTTGGGCTGGTCACCGAGTGAGGGTGAGGCCAGAAGCAGGTTTAGGAGCTGGAGAAGCAGAGCCATAGAGATTCCAATAACCAGAAGTCTCATCTAGATGGAGATCAAGGTCCCCAGATGGGACGGACTTGGCGTTATTTGCCAAATATCATACTTTGTCCTCACTCTCAGTTCCTGGTACTTTAGACATTTCCGCCAGTCCTTTTCAGCTTTTTTTTTTTTTTTTAATTTTTACTTTATTTTACTTTACAATACCGTATTGGTTTTGCCATACATTGACATGAATCCACCATGGGTGTATATGAGATCCCAATCCTGAATCCCCCTCCCACATCCCACCCCATTTCCTCTCTCTGGATCATCCCCGTGTACCAGCCCCGAGCCTCCTGTATCCTGTATCGAACATAGGCTGGTGCTTCATTCTTACATGATAGTATACATGTTTCAATGCCATTCTCCCAAATCATCCCACCCTCTCCCTCTCCCACAGAGTCCAAAAGTCCGTTCTATACATCTGTGTCCTTTTCAGCTTTATATGAACATTGTTCAGTTACCCAGAGGAATATTTTACACAAAGGAAATGGAGACATTCAGAGGGAGAGTAGGATGGCTGTGACCTTGGATGACATTCTTCCTGGGAAGATGCTCATTAACAGTGTTCTTTAAATGCAATATGCATCAGAAAGTTCATTAAAACTGACTGCAGGCCCACCCTCAGAGTTTTGGATTCAGTAGCTCTGGGTTAGGACTGAGAATGAACTTTTCTAATGGCTCCCAAGTGATATTGTTTCACTAGTTCAGGGACCACACTTTCAAGAAGCAACCATTGCTTGAAGAGATTTATTGAAAATGAAAGTCACTCAGTCGTGTCCGATTCTTTGCGACCTCATGGACTGCCCATGGAATTCTCCAGGGCAGAAATACTGGAGTGGGTAGCCATTCCCTTCTCCAGGGAACTTCCCAACCCAGGGATTGAACCGAGGTCTCCTGCATTGCAAGCAGGTTCTTTACCAGCTGAGCCACAAGGGAAGCCCCAGTTTAACTGAAATTGTAAGCAATTGTTAGAACTCCAAGGATTATCAATATTGGTGAATATCAGTGATCTGCAATACTGGCAGTATTGTCTATAAGTGTCCTATTTTCAGTGTCCAGCTCCAAGAGTCATCAAATTGCCATCAGAACTCGCTGGACACTGCTGGTCCCCAGAAATGCCATCCTACAGTTGGTATTAATCTTCAAAATTTGAAATCTTCCCTTTTTATGTCTTAAGTGTTTGGTTTTTCCCCTACTTCAAAGGCCTATTTTGTTTTGCTTTCAGCAAAAGTTGCTTAGAGAAAACGGGATGAATCTTTCTATGGGAATAGAACCTTTCAAAACCCATTACAGAACAGAGCAGAGCCTCTGAAAGGTGCATTAGGAGGACAGCTGTGGAAGAGGCATTTTGGAGATCTCTAAGCCTGCAATTTGAAGGCCCTTTTAACCACCTCCTGTGTCCAGAAGACCTCAAGCTTTCATTATTACAGATAAAATAATGTTTCCAGGTTTTTCCTTTGGTTGCCTAGAACTTTAACATATCAACACATGAACCCTTGTTTATTTTTTTTATTCTTTTTATTTCTCACTCCTGGAATTGTACTTAAGAGTTAGTTCCAGGCAGTCTGTATGTAAGGATGGTCAGCAGACCCTAACCATCTTCCAAAAATATAAAATAGCATTCATGTGACATTAAGAATAAAGTCAAAGGGTGAAGCCTGAAACAAGAAAGTGTTATCTTGAGTAAGGTTGATATCTGCATCTCATCTCAATGGATGAAGCTGGCAGGTGTTTGTGGGAATGGCTTGTTTAAGTTGGGACAATATAGACATTAGGCTTTGTCATAATTAATAACTCAAAGTGGGGGGAAACAGTGAATCTTTTTGTGATTCTGTTGGCTGGAAACCAAGGCTTAGTTATATGTCAGTGAAAGATTTACTTTGCTCTAGTATACCTACACTACATCTTGTTTCTTATCAAATGGATGGCCACATTCTCCTTGGATTCTTTAATAGATTCCTGTAGCAAATAGAGAACAAGATATTGGCAACTCTACCAATTTGAAAAACAGAAAGAACTTCCAAAGTATTATTTCCTTCCCAACTTTTCCAAGCTGTCAGATTATTCTTAGTGTACCTTGCAAGCATCACAGATAACTACGATCCTTACATTGTTTAACAGCACATGTAACAGGGGCAGGAACCAATCAAAATGGATGCTGTAGAGATCCTGGTACACATTAGCTGAATAGCCATTCTGATTAGAGTGATAGTAGCCCCACTCCAGTACTCTTGCCTGGAAAATCCCTTGGACGGAGGAGCCTGGTGGGCTGCAGTCCATGGGGTCGCTAAGAGTCGGACACAAATGAGTGACATCACTTTCACTTTTCACGTTCATGCATTGGAGAAGGAAATGGCAACCCACTCCAGTGTTCTTGCCTGGAGAATCCCAGGGACGGGGGAGCCTGGTGGGCTGCCGTCTATGGGGTCGCACAGAGTCGGACATGACTGAAGCGACTTAGCAGCAGCAACAGCAGACAAAAGGAAAGCATCCTCTTACCATCATCTTTATCACAATAACTAGTAGATTTTATGCTTATACATTTTGCAGCACTGGTTTAGGAGCAATATATACGGCTAAGTGTTATCTCCTTTTTTTTAATTTACTTATTTTAATTGGAGGCTAATTACAATATTTTAGTGGGTTTTGCCATACATTGACATGAATCAGCCATGGGTGTACATGTGTTCCGCATCCTGAACCCCCCTCCCACCTCCCTCCCCATCCCATCCCTCTGGGTCATCCCAGTGCACCCACCCTGATCACCCTGTCTCATGCATCGCACCTGGACTGGCGACCTGTTTCACATATGATAATTCACATGTTTCAATGCTATTCTCTCAGATCGCCCCACCCTCGCCTTCTCCCACAGAGTCCAAATGACTGTTCTATACATGTGTGTTTCTTTTGCAGTCATGCATATAGGGTCATCATTACCATCTTTCTAAATTCCAAATATATGCATTAGCATACTGTATTGGTGTTTTTCTGACATTTCACTCTATATAAAAAGCTCCAGTTTCATCTACCTCATTAGAACTGAATCAAATGCATTCTTTTTAATGGCTGAGTAATATTCCATTAGGTATATGTACCACAGCTTAAGCGTTATCTCTTGCCTCCTTGTCTTCTAACTTAAAGCATGTCAGAGTTGGAGTACATTGACCTAATACAAATAGAATGTGTCAGATAGTTCTCCAGCAAAGATGGAGTTATTCAGGATCAGTAAAGAATTGCAATTCAAGATCTGTATTCTTGGTAAGTCATATGCAAGTTCCCACACAGGCAGGAAAAGAGAACCCTTTTATATAGAGGAAAAAGAAGTTGGAAGGGCTGGAGTAAGCAGAGAGAGCCCATGGATTTTCATTGGCTGAGCCCTTCCCAGGAAAGAAGGAGGGTTTTCTTCTTGCTGTTGGGCTCCACCTTCATTGCAGGGCATGAAAGCTCCCTTTTCTAGTCTCCCAATTCATGTGAAGAGTTGACTCACTGGAAAAGACTCTGATGCTGGGAGGGATTGGGGGCAGGAGGAGAAGGGGAGGACCGAGGATGAGATGGCTGGATGGCATCACGGACTCAATGGACTTGAGTCTGAGTGAACTCCGAGAGATGATGATGAACAGGGAGGCCTGGCGTGCTGCGATTCATGGGGTCGCAAAGAGTCAGACACGACTGAGCGACTGAACTGAACTGAACTGAACTCTATTTAATTAAGATTTCAGTTTATTCATGTTTTACAAGTATAGATCCTTAAGACTCTAAAAGATGAAACTTTGATAGGACTCAACTGATTAAGGAAGCAACATCGTAAAACACACTAAGAAGAGTACTTCTGTGAAAAATGACAGTAAAAGGAGAGAGTGACACCATTTGCGTTTTCAGTCGAGATATTACAGAGACCAGGGACAGGATGAGTTGACTTGCATATAGCTCAGTAATTGGCCCCATGCTGGTTCTACTCAGTCAGAGCAGTGACAGCAGCACTGAGACCAGCAAGGCAAAGAAAAATTCCATGTAGAAAGCAAAACAAAAACATAAAAGGACGAGAAAACACACAGACCCAGCTGTAAGCTACTTGTGAGTACCCATATGAAACATGTCTTTTGTTTTTCCCAGATTGCTGAAGGCAGATCAAACTGCATGTACCGGAGAATCTTGAGTAGAAAGATGAATGCATAACTAATGCAACTGAAAAAAATAAAACAATATCAACATACAGAATATACGACAAAGGAATCAGAGCTTTTCCTCTTAGATGAGGAAAAAGACAGATTTGCCCATTCTCACTAGTAATGGCAATCTTAACCAGAGCTATCAGGCAAGAAAATAAAATAAAAGGCATCAAAAATCAGGAAGGAAAATGTAAAACTGTCTAGATTTCCTGGCGACATGAGTCTTTAGGCAGCAAACCTTAAAAACTCCACAAAATTTTTTTTTATTTACAGATATAAATGTGAGGATAAATAAATGAATTCAGCAAAGTAGTAAAATATAAAAATCAACATACAAAAATCAGTAGCAATTCTATGCAGTCAAATTTACTGTCTGAAAAAGAAAGACTCCCATTTGTGATAGCATCAAAAACAATAAAATGCTTATGAACAAATTTAACCAAGAAAGTGAAAGATCTGTACTCTCAAAACTATGATACTGGTAAAAAATATTCGAAAAGACACAAATAAATGGAAATATATTCCCTGCTCATGTATTGGAAGAATTAATATTGTTAAAATATCTATACTATCTAAAGCTATCTATAGGTTCTATCCAAAGCAATCTCTATCAAAATTCCAATGATATTTTTTTATAGAAGGAGAAAAAAAAATCTTAAAATTTGTATGGAACCACTGAAGACACTCCCTCAGCGGCGAAAGCAATCTTGAGAAAGAACAAAGCTGGGGTATCACAATGCCTGACTTCAAAGTATACTACAAAGCTATAGTAATTAACAGTATAGTACTGGCATAAAAAGAAGCAGAAACAAGTAGAACAGAATACAGAACCCAGAAAGAAATCTATGCTATTTAGATTTATAAATAAATCTACCTTAATGTAGTCAACTAATATTCAACAAGAAAGTAAAGCATACTCAATAGGGAAAATATAGTCTGTTTAATGATGGCGATAGAAAAACTGAATATTCATAGGCAAAAGAATGAAACTGGACCCTTTTTTCCACCACTTACAAAATTAACTAAAAAATGTATTGAAGACTTAGACAAAGACAAATATTGTGTGCTTTCACTTATATGTGAAATTTAAAAAATTCAACAAATGAATAAATAAAATAGAAGTAAAGGCACGGATTCAGAGAACAAAGTAGAGCTTACCACAGAGGAAAGGGATTGGCGGAAGGGCAAGATAGGTGCAGGGGGTTACAGAGATACAAACTATTAGGTATAAATAAGGTATAAACATTTGAAATACAGCACAAGGAATAGGGTCAATATGTTATAATAAGTTAGTATGAAATATATGCTATAAAAATATCAAATCACTATGTTGTACACCTGAATGTAATATAATACTGTCAATATTAGTCAACTCTGTTTCAGGTTTTTAAAAAAGACTTAAATGTAAGGCTTAAAACTGTAGAATTCCTAGAATAAAAACTCCTTAACGTTGGTCTTGGTAATGATTTTTTTATATATGGCACCAAAAATACAAGCAAGAGAAGAAAAAATAAATATAAGAGATTAAAATCTGGTTACCATTTTCCAGCTGCATGCTTTGGAGAATTGGAAAAGAGGAGTGATACAGAAATTTGTCAACATTTAAGTAGAGACAAGTAGAGAAGAACTCTGAATTACCTCAAATTGTTTATCTCATTTTTAAAATGTTTTTTAGAGTTAAAGAGGCCAGATTTTAACATCCAAAATAAAAATTTTATCCAGGAATTTACAGAATTTTATATATCCAACAAGGTGCAGTTTTTATAATGCTTAAAATCTAAAAGAGATTATGGAAAATCATTATTTCTGGAGAGGATGAGTTTTGGTAGAGGTGGGACATATGTCCTCTCTGTGCCATTTTATTGATAACCACACAAGCGGAAATAATTTGAATTAGAAATACATCTGATCTCCAGACTGAAGCATCTACAAACTCTCAGGACCCATTTCCTTGCTCTCCTCCTTGGGTTCATTTTCTGGTTCTCATTGGCTTTAAATGCCTTACATTTTTAAATGTCCTGATCTCATAGGCATTTTTATTTTTCTCAGATCAGATGCCTGGAATTACAGTCATTGGAAACCTTGAGGATGGATTTCCTGAGACCAACCACCCATTTGGTGGCATCCTATTGAAATGCCAATCAAAGTTCTAGGCAGCAGGGGAAGAAGGCTTCCCTGGGGCATTTATATTCTGAAATGTAAATTATGGTTTGCCTTAACTTCCACTGCAATCTTTAAGATGTCCTCCTCCCTTTGTTCAGAAAACGTTCTCAGTGCAGCTGGGAATACTATTTCCAATTAACAGACAAATCTGCATGTAAGGAAAGAAAGACCATTAAATTATTGGAGTTAAACTTAGAGGCTTTTTTTTTGTTTTTCTCTCATAGGCCATGTCAGCTTTGCAGTATCTTGAAAGAAATCAAGGTTTGGGTGGAATACGATCAATTCAGAATGAAATAAAAATTTACTTGGAATTATGCTTACTAGTGTTTAGGAATCACCAACAAGCAACTCTTGCCAACTTATTCTGTTTTGTCTACCTTCATAATTAAAGAGTGTTTTATAAGTAGAAATTGATCATCTATTTTGTAATTCAAATTGTCTATTTTAAATATTTATTTTTCACTAGGAAATGTTAGAAATAATGAGTGATAGTTGCTTTTGAAGAAAATCAAAGCTATCTGTACTTACTTGTATACGGAAATGCTGACTTCCCCGTCCACCTGGCTTTTGTGCCATTTCCTCACTGTGCTAGGCTGAACTGTGAGCTTCCACAATCCATCCCATTGTGCCTTCAGCTTGTTACTGAGTCCAAGCTCACTGTGCTCACCAAGGAGAGGCCAATAAATACAAGGGATGAGGTGCTGAGACGAGGAATATGAGTTTATTCAGAAAGCTGGCTGACTGAGAAGGTGGTAGACTAATGTAACCAAATAACTGTCTTGTTACCAAAGTAGCCAGAATGAGCCAAAACCTAGCCAGCTGGAAGGTCACACTGCGACTTCCCAGTCCCATCAGACCTGTGCCCTTTGTCCAAAGTGCCTTATAAACAGAGTTTCCCTCCATAGGGAGAACACTCCAGACTGGAGCCAAAGCCTCCTCCCCCAAGGTGGGAGCCAAAGCTCTCCATATAGGATAAGGTAAAAAAGGCCCCAGTGGGACCCTGATATCAAGCTATTCTGGGTAAAAGGATATTTGAACATTTAATTTACAAAGGAGAGTGATATCTATTAGAGAATCAATCAACTTGTTCTCTGTCAAAGTTACTCAGAACTCCAGTAGAGGAAATTAGAATTGGACACTTCAAGTCCAAGGAAACCCCCAGGCCTGTTTCTTATCAGAATGTTCCTCTCCTTTGAAGGTGCTTCTAACTATGAGACTGTGTAATTGTGAACTATTCAGGGTCCATTGCTCTTCTGAACTTAATATGCACCCCAAAGAGCTTTCCTTCAGGATAGATGAAATTGCCTTTTTTTTTTTTTAATTGCATAGTAGTTTATTTATTTATTTATTTTTCACTCTTGGAGGTATTTTTTAATATAAATTTGTTTATTTTAATTGGAGGCCTTTTTAAAATAAGTTTGATAACACCAAAACACAGAAGACTTTCAACAGAAATGACACAAACAGATTGTATCAGTGCACAGATGAGCTGGCTCCCAACTCAGGTAAATAAATTTACCCTACAAACAAATGAACTAATTCCAACTAGGCAGCCTACCCCATGAAAACTTGTTCCCCAATGAACTGGTTCCAACTGAACCAGCTCCCAACTCAGGTAAATAAATTTACCCTATAAAATAAATCTACCCTACAAAACAAATGAGCTAATTCCAACTAGGTAGGTCACCTTACAAAAACTAGCTCCCCAGTGAACCACTTCCCAGAGTCCAGCAACACCTACCCCCTCTGACAGGGTACTTCAACCAAACTGGCTTGTCCTATAAAGTGAGTGAGTGAAGTCACTCAGTCGTGTCCGACTCTTTGTGACCCCATGGACAGTAGCCTACCAGGATCCTTTTTGCATAGGATTTTCCAGGCGAGAGTACTGGAGTGGGTTGCCATTTCCTTCTCCAGGAGATCTTCCCAACCCAGGGATCGAACCCAGGTCTCCCGCATTGTAGGCAGATGCCTTACCATCTGAGCCACCAGGGAAGAGCCCTGTCCTATAAAGGAAAAGCCCAAATTGAGGAGGGGGCTATGTGCCCCGTGTGTATACCAGAGTGGCTTAGGCTACAAAATTGAGCCATCGACTCATAACACAAAAAGGCACACAAAACCACACATGAACCAACCAGCTATCAAACTGGGTGGACTTACCCTAAAAATACATTTTGCTGGTTCTTTGCCTCAACTGCCAAGTGCTAGGGCAATCAGTGCCACTTCAGGGAAACTTGAAAGGAAGACCCTCAGGACCAATGGTCCCAGCAACTGCTTGGGGCCTTGTCTCTTAATATTCCCTGATCAGGGCTGGCTAGACACGAGCAGCAAGGCTCCTGCACTGGCTCACCAGATCTGTCACTGAGTCCAAGCTCACTCTGCTCGTCACACGAGAGGCCAATAAATCCAAAGGACTAGGTATTGAGGCAAGGAAAATGACTTTATTTGGAAAGCCGCTAACCAAGAAGATGGCATCTTTCCAGGGCCTGGATACCAGGTTTTTTATGAATCAGAGATAGAGGGAGGGAGGAAAAAAAAAAAAAAGAGAGAGACCATTTAATTCTTACAAATATTTGCTAGAATGGCAAGTCACAGGCAGAGGGATGTGTTATTTTCATTTCCTTACATTCACAGGTGATCAGGGTCAGATTTTCACCCTGTGAACTAAACAGAAGCATGTTAGTTTAAGGGTCAGGCAGAGAGGGGCAGGGTTCTCTGAGGCAGGCTACTATGTATAATTATAATAAAAAAAAATGGCAAAAACCAGGGTTAAAGTCACAGAAATAAATCCAGCATGAAGTGAGAATTAACCCTTCCTGGTTACATTTTGACTGAACGTGGAATGTATTTCATTACTGCCTGATTTTGGCCAATGCAGTATTTGCAGGCCTAATGTAATGCAAGAAAAGACTCAAAATGAATGTTCTCCTTGAAAGTGTTCAACAACCTGCTCTCAACTTCTTAAGCAGTGTGGGTGAAAAATCAATTGTTAAAAACATGAGGGAAAATATTTTGATTTGTAGCATTGGCTATTTTCCACGGTATCGGTGCCCACTACTGTCAGTTTTAAGCTACCAGGAGACACTGGTAAATGCAATGCTGGGAAGAGACATACAGGCACATACCACTTACAGTATTTCTACTATACGAAGAGAATAGACCTAAATCACCTTAAGATTCTAGATACTAAGAGAATGAAGAAACATAGTGAGAAAGTGATTTTTAAATATTTATCTTTGTTGTTAATGTAATGTACTTACTTGTAACTTATTATAATATAGCTTTTAATAATGGCTTTTTAAATATTTTATTTATTTTTCAAATTTATTTATCTTTTTATTGAAGGATAATTGCTTTACAGAATTTTGCTGTTTCCTGTCAAACCTCAACATGAATCAGCCATAGGTATACATATATCCCCTCCCTTTTGAACCTCCCTCTCATCTCCCACCCCATCCCACCCCTCTAGGTTGATACAGAGCCCCTGTTTGAGTTTCCTGAGACATACAGCAAATTCCCGTTGGCTATCTGTTTTGCATACAGTAATGCAAGTTTTCATGTTACTCTTTCCATACAGCGCACCCTCTCCTCCCCTCTCCCCAAGTCCATAAATCTATCCTCTATGTCTATTTCTCGTTAATGGTTGTTTTTAAACAACCAATTCACAAAACACTAAGATAAAACAGTCAACTCTTGTAAATTAGTACAGTTAACTGTAGATGGTTGGATAGCATCACCAACTCAATGGACATGGGTTTGGGTGGACTCCAGGAGTTGGTGATGGACAGGGAGGCCTGGCGTGCTGCAGTTCATAGGGTCGCAAAGAGTCGGACACAACTGAGCAACTGAATTGAACTGAACTGTAGCCCATCCCTTCTTGAACTTTTCAGGCTGGCCATCTCTTCTGCACTCCTGCCATCACTGAAAAGGACATGCCTTAACCAGCCCCCTGTTCAAGGAGGATAAACACACAGGGAACAGCTCCTCCCATCTCACTCACTGACCCGCACCTTGAAGCAGAACCGCCTTACTAAGCCCTGTCAAGGGGAACAGACCCAGTAATGCTGCAGATCCATGGAAATGAACAATTGCTACTTCAAGCTACTGAGCTTGGAGGTAATTTGTTACATAGTACATTTGGAGTACTATATGACTAATACAGCTACTTCTTTCTGAGAAGAATCATAACAAAATATCATACTGTTTTTATTATTATAAGAGCCAGTAAGATATTTATTATTATTATCTGAACTTAGTGCTATTTTTATACTTACTGTGGAATTTAGTCTAAAAAGATATAAAATGTCTCCTGGATCATGTGACTAGCCAGTTTGCTACCAGGGATGACCTCATAACTAACAACTACTTTTTGTTGATATTTGTGATTATTTTGATGCCCAGGGAATATCCATGTTTCCTTGGTAGCTCAGTTGCTAGTAACATTTATCTATTAAGGTGTTGGTAAACAAGGCTGGGGGCTTCCTTGGTGGCTCAGCAGTAAAAAAAAAACTCTGTCTGCAATGCAGGAGACGTAGGTTTGATCCCTGGGTCAGGAAGACCCCCTGGAAAAGGAAGTGGCAATCCACTCCAGTATTCTTGCCTGGGAAGTGGTATGGACAGAGCAGCCAGGTGGGCTATAGTCCATGGGGTGGTGAAAGAGTTGGACATGACTAGAGACTGAACAACAACAACGACAGTGACAAACACACCTAACTGGCACTAGCGTGGCATGTTTTAATGTCAGTGTGATAAAATTCACCCCAGATCTGTAACTGTATTAAATTATCAGCAGTGTACTTTTCTTTGTGCAGTGATGGTTCAAAATGGAAAGATAGTACCGCAGGACCAGACTTTCATGTTTAACATCTTTCATCTTTAATAACATGAGACATTGTCTTGGCACTGTAAAAATAGCAGTGTAACCAGCCATTATAAGTAATTTTATTGCAGTTGTTTAAGGAGAAAAGAATTTGCTTTCTATTCTATATGCAACAAATGGAGGTCATTGCATGTGGGGTAGCCATAGCGTGTGGAACAATGGTGGCTTCCCAGTGGTCTAAAAAAAGAAAAAGAATACTTATCCATCAGAAAGGACCTTACAATTACCTCAGTCTCAAAATCACATATGCATTAACAAGCAAATTGCATATTCACATCACAACCAAAACATTTTGTGCCAGAAAAATATCATTTCTTCCAACTTCCACAGCTCCAACCCTGGTCTAAGTCATCAGCAACTCCCACCTGCCCCCTCCCTGGGCACCTCTATGTCTGCCCTTGTTTCCTGTACTGATCTTGCTAAAATAAAACTCAAATCAGGCCACTTTTCTGCTCAGAGCCTGATGGAGACTTCCTATCTCACTAAAATTAAAAGCAGCGTTTCCTGAAAGGGTTTCCTAGTCTCCTCTTCCCTCCCCTTCCTCTCCAAGCCCATTTCTTACTCCTCTCCCTGCCCTGAGAGTACAGGTCACACCCCAGACAATCAGGCTCCATCCTATTGGTATGTCTGCGTTCATTCTTACCATTCCCTTTGCTGTGAGTTTGCTCCCACATCATTATTACCACTGACTTCCTTCCCTCCTCCAGGCTTTAATCAAATCAGCAAAATGGTGAGACTTTCTCTGATCATCCTACTTAAAATTAAATACCACCCTCATGAACTTTCAGCCCCTTTCCTTCATTATTTATATCAACACAAATGCAACAAAACTGTATGTTATATTATACTAATGTATTTCACTTATGCTCTCTCCTCCCACAAGAAGGTAAACGCTGGGCAAGAATTTGGGTCTGTTTGGTTCACTGTCGTATTTTCAGCACCTAGGACAGTGTCTGTGCATACTAGAAGCAAATTGCTTAAAAAGTAGTTGTGGATTAAATAAGTCCTTGATTATAAACGAGGTCATCTGTGTACAAGTTTTGTGTCTTTCTTATCATATAGAAACATCCCAACACATATTAGCAACAATCATAGTTTTCTTTATCTTTTTGAAAGTCAAATGTAGGTGATAATGTGTAGAAGAGGAAAAAATAGCTGAAACTTAAGAGACAGGCACATTTGAAAGCGTTCTAAATAAATCTCTAACAGACCTGATGATTTTTCAAAACTATTTAGAAGTTTTGGACTTAACATTATAAGATAGAAAATTTCAAATTCACTCAGATCTATCTCCATTTAAATTCTCAAGGGAAAGTAAATACAGTGACAGATGAAACAAATGTGATGAAAGGCTTACATTCTTGGGTACTTCTCCTTATGTTCGAACTCAATAAAAAGCTGACTTGTCTCTGGAGCCTTTGCCAACAAATAAACACACTTTTCCTTTGCTCACTCTCCTTTCTACCAGGCTCACTAACTCTGCAGCGTTTCAAGGCCCTTTGTTTTTTTTTTTTTCCTCCTGTCCCTCAGTGAACTCACTGCTCACATGTTTTCAGCTATTGCCTGTGCTCAGATTATCTCCAATTTTCTTTCAACACTCGTATGTCTCTTGCTGTCGCTAAGCTATCTTTATATCTAAACATCATAACTCTACTCGGAAATATGAAACTCTCTCTCCAAGATGTCAGTCGCTTAAGTGGCTCTACTGTCTTCATCCGTCTGTGCTTTTGTTGACCTGAAATGCCTCAGTAAAGATCTTAACTCCTTTTTTCCCTTATATTAATTTGTGGGTCTTTTCTTCCCCTTTCTACCTGCAGCTATATTTGCAGTAGAATACATTAAAATACATTTCCCATTGCTTTCTATTTATTATTACTACTATCATATGTGTCTGTGCTATACAGCACATTGAGAATGAGTGCCTAATATGCCCACTCGCCAGGGTAAGAAATAAAATATTGGAAAAAAAAAACTCTTATGCATAGTTTTACAAGCATATTCTTTCTTTTTCTATAAACAACAACTGATCTCCTAAATGTATTGTTTATCTGTCTCATGAATGACTTTTCAACAGTAAAGTTAAATGCTTGTTCATATTTGTTTCCTTCAAAAATAACTAATATTTTTTCATATTTTACATCTTATGTAAATGTAGTCATGCTGTTTTTGCTCTCAGAATCACTCTTCGGCAGTTCATCCATGGTGATTAGATTAGATGGTTTCATTTCTGTTTTTTTTTTTCATTGCTCTATAGTATTCTGTCATATATATATACCCCAATTCATTTTTACAGTATGCAATATATTCTTGTCTACTCTCCTTGTTCCTGTCATCTTTAATGTCTGATCTACCCAACAGCTGCTTAATAATCTTTCTTAATTGCTTTCTTAGTCAATCTCCTGCCTGGTGCAAGAATGTAAGTGGTTCCATATTGCCTGTAATAGCAACAGTCATTCTCCTATAATATTTAAGATACTTCACCACATGGTTATTTCAATACCACCATTCTTCCAAATACATTCTCTATACCTTGGTAAAATAAATCTTATTTCCATGCCCAAAAGTAAGCCTGCAAATGCCTCATGGAAAACTAGACTGTGGAATATTATTTTTCTCTTTCTTTCCTTTGTTTCTTGTTATTTTAAAATGACTCAAAAATACAGTTTTTCATGACATTTTCCTGGTTTAAACTTGTTCGTCTACTTTCATCCCCAGCTCTTTTTCTTTCCTGCCCCTCCCAACATCCTCTTTACACTAATGCTGAGTCATATTTACCATGTAAATATTCTTTTTCATGAATATGCAGGAAAGTACCCATTCTGTTCAATAAGTATTTAGTGGGCATTTGCTGGAAATGGGTGGAATACAAATGTAGATACAGAATAAAATATAGTCCCTTCCCTTTAAGACTCAGACTAGTCATGTGTCCATAAAGAGACAGTGAGAGTTCAGCATGTGAATATCATGTTCAGCTTTTATGTAAAGTGTTATGGAAGTTTAGACAAAGGTTCTTTTCCCACATTTGGAAGAAAGGGAAGAACAAGCTTTGAGGAACTAATAATACATCTAAAATGAGTTATCAGTGATCAGTAGTCAGTTAAGAAGATAAAATAGGAAGCAGATGGAAGTCATAACCAAGCAGAGGAAGAAATATGAATAAAATCTCAAGATCTATAAACTACATATATGCATTATATAGTGAGAATGGCAAGTTTTGAAATTTGAAAGTAAGGCAGTGATGAAATAATACTTTCTAGGAGTGTTATGAGAATGAATGAGTTAGTATATCGAAAGCACTTAGAACAGTCCTTGACACCCAGGAACTAATAATTGTTCCTAATAACTAATCGAATAATAATTGATATTTAAATAATGGATGTAATTATCTATTATCTATTTCTATAATTGTCAGTCAAATAATTGAAAGCTTTGAATGCCAGGTAATAGAACTTGAATTGTGGAGGGTTTTCAGTGGGTTTTAAATAAGAAAATGGCATGGTAAACTTTAATTTTTAGATAGAGTACTCAGAAGACACTGAAAGAATAAGACAGGAGACAGAAAAATTAATAAAGACGATATTGCAGTTTCCACCAAAAGATGGCAAGGCAATGGAGAAGTAGTAGTGATGGAGATGAGGAGGAGGTAGATTCAATAGTCTTTTAAGCAGTTGGCTGTGGTCATTGAGGAAGGAGAAGGAAATCCATGATGATAGATTATATGGCTGGAGAAAAGAAGGTGTCATCCACTGAAATAAAGAGATTCTCTTTAAGAAGGTGCAAGCCTTCCCTGGGCATTCCTCACTCTACACCATACTTCATCCCCAGTAGTATGTATTTTCAAAATGGCCAATTATGAATGAGACTTTGAAACAATGTTCCCTAACAAGGTGTATTATGACATATGGCATTAATGGATCATGCGCATTCAAAGCAATCACAGTGGAGCCCATCAGTAGAATGAGTGTGGTTTGGGGGACTGAAAGAAAAGCCAGCATTAATCTTCGAAAACAAAATCATGCTTCTGACGGTGATTCTGGATTGAGACTGAAAGCCATTTGTTTTCTGACTGAAGAAAAATTTTGTCTCCAGAGTGGTATACCAACTGTGGCTGTCAGGATTGAGTTTTTTAATTGTTCTGTGAGAGGAATGTGTGGTTTATAATGGCAATTTCATAATTAGTCTTGAAATACAATAGGGAACGTTTCATGGCAACTTCCTAACGTGAAGTCCGGGATCTAAATAGCCATTTTAATTCAGTAGCTGTTAATTCAACTTTCTTTTCTTTTTTCTTTGTTGACTGTGAGTAAGGAAATGTTTTAGGAAATGGAGAAACAAGCACAAAAAAGCAAAAGTTCTGTCTGGCATTAGGTCACAGTTAAGCCAGAACAGACGGACAATTAAAGCAGGGGACTGTGATAGGAGTATGCCTAAGACATGAGCACTGTTAAAGGTGTGAGATCCAGAAAAGGATGGAGAAGTTCTGCATTTCAAGTGGAAGTGATAAAGACCTGAGGTATGTTTTTAGGAGCGTCTTTTTGGCTGCAGTGTGGAGAGCAGCCTGGGCAAACCCAATGGGAGAGGCAGAGGGATACGACTCGTTGCCATTTGATTGCCCAGGTGAGAAAGAATTAGGACCTAAACTAAGACAGTGATGGAATGTGGGGAAGAAGAGATAGTGGCCAAAGGCATTGTGGAGAAAGGCAGAAGAACACAGAAGTGGTGGCCTATTGAACAAGTGGTGACCTAGCAGTATAACCGCCATCTAGTGTCAATTGGATTGACAGTTACATGTCAATGGGGTGATAAGGCATGCTAAGAGCAAGCTCTGCCTGAATGTAAATCCTAACATTGCCACTTATATAGCAGAGTGTCCATGAGCTGGTTAGCAGATACATGCCCACCATTTTTCATGACACAACAGTCGTCAGAGACATTTGTCTCCATAGGGGATAAAACCAGCCAAGTGGGCTATCTATTTTACATATGATAAAGTAAGTTTCCATGTTACTCTTTCCATACATCTCACTCTGCCCTCCCCTCTCCCCATGTCTATAAGTCTATTTTGCTGTACTGCTTAGGAAACTCAAACAGGGGCTCTGTCTCAACCTAGAGGGGTGGGGTGGGGAGGAACACGGGCGGGAAGTTCAAAAGGGAGGGGATATATGTATACCTATGGCTGATTCATGTTGAGGTTTGACAGGAAACAGCAAAATTCTGTAAAGCAATTATCCTTCAGTAAAAAATAAATTAATTAAAAAAAAAAAACAGCCAAGTTGCATCAGTTGCCATCCTTGAAATGTTACCTCTCTAGTACCTACCTTATTGAGTGACTGTAAGGATTTAGAGGGTTAAAATACAAAAGTGCTAAAAATAGTGTCTGACACATAGGAAGTGCAGTGTGAATGTTGGTGATCATTATGTTATCCCACCACTCAGGTAAATGGTTCTGGGAACATCCTGTTGCAGTTCTGGGACTTCACAGAGGATATTCACATCCTAAATGTGGATGGATGATGCTTTCCTGCCAGAAGGAGCAAGTGATCCCCAGGGGGAGGCTGGCACTTTGCACGGCTCTCAACACTTCAACCTTGCTCCCACTCACCAGAACTTCTTCCTCCCTTTTAATTAAGCCCTTGCTCAGCATCATTCAGAAAAGTACCTCATGCTTAATATGTGACTCATAGTCCAACCATTTGAACAGCACAAATGTTTCCTCTGCAGGAAGGAGCAGATGCTCTGGTGGAAAACAAGTAGAGAGAAATAAAGCAGGGAGCCTCAAAAATGCGGTGAACGTTGGGGCTGAAAAAAATCACAAGTTTCCATAGATGTGTTACCTTGTAGAGGCCCCTTATTTTTCAAGACATAACCATCATCAGAGACCTTTATCTCCCAAGAAAATAAAACCAGCTAGAGTTGCATCAGCCACCATCCCTGGGGTGCTGATCTGCCAGAGGAAGCTACACAGGGCAGAAAGGCTTCTCTCTAGGTAGCAATAAAAGAGTTATCATCTCACTCTGGTACTCCTCTGGGACCCAGAAAGAAAAAAAAAAAATCTAAGTCTGGCACCTAGGTACTTTCCTAAGTGGGTTGTCATGGCAACGGGGTATAGCAACTATTTTCAGGATTCTAGGACCTTGGCAATCCTCGTGTGTTTCTCTGCCTCAGCTTCTATGTATGCAGAGACATATGGGTACCAGAATTGGTGCCAGAATGGAGAGGAGGATTTGAAATCCATGCCAGGATTCCTCCAGGTTACATGGGACCTCAGCCGACCTCACAGAGTTTAGCTTGCTCGGCACCACGGCCGATAGCATGACCCATCTGGTCTCACTGCCTGCTGGGGCTTCATCGTTCCAGCTGTAAAATAAGGAGATTGGACTCAGCAAGTGCAGAGGTTGATGTCAGCTCCAGAATGCTTAGAATATCAGTAATTTATAGAATTTGCTTTTGGAGTTCTCCATGGTTGGGCTTGAATATGCTGTTGTAAAGAAAAAAAAAATCGCCTTCATTAGTATCATTATGTAATTACCTCCTCCTGATCAAGAACTTTATTTTTGTTCAAAGAAAGCAGTTAGCTCATTGTGTATAACATACATGGTTAAGAAGGCAAGATTTATATGTATTGTGCCCATATGTGTGTGTACTCACAGAAGCTTGTGTGCAAGGGTATGAGTGTCACTTTATGAAAATAATTTTAGATTTGTAAAAAGGCCCCAAAATAGGACCTCTGAGAGAGTAGAGACATTCTGATGTTCATATATTTTCACTTTTTCATTAAATTTCATTTCTTTGATTTATGACTTTATGACATGCAATACTGTATTAACTGTATGTGAGTGTGTCTGTGTGTGTGTGTGTGTGTGTGTGACACTGTGTATATACTATGAGAGGCTGCAGCTTTGAGTCAAACTATTTCCCTCAAATTGAGAAATGACTGTGCTATTTATGAACTCAGTAATGCACAACATTTTATCCTTGCACTTTGGACAGCATTTGACAAATAGCACATAATTAATAAATATTTGGAGGGGTAAATAAATGAATATAGGAATGAAATAGAGTAGGCCTACTTGAGTTTCTTGGCATCTGCTAAGAATACTCTGGGTGTCCCAGTTATCTGTTCCTGTGTAACAATCTTAAAACACTGTGACAAAAAAGATCATTTAAAATTTTATGTTCATGGACTCTATAGGTCAGGAATTCAAGAAAATACAGTGAAGGCAGCTCTTTTCTGTCCCATAGTGTCTGAAGCCTCAGTTAGGATGACCCTAGCATCTGGGGATGACTCTAATGACTGGGGATGACTCTCAGGGCTGGAGATGACCCTAATGGCTGGAGATGACCCCAGTAATTGGGGATGCCTCTAGCAGCTGGAGACTGGAAGCTCTGGGGCTGAGGGATCCAAGCTTGGTTCTTCACTCATAATTTTGGTGCCTTGAGGGGGTTGCTAGAAGGCTTGGCTTACCTGGAATTCCTGCCCAGAGCTCCAAAATGAGGATGAAGTTTCTATGGGGGCTGGCTTTGGAGAAGGAGGATCTGGAGCACCATCAAAACAGAAGCTGCTGGACTTCTTTTGACTTAGTGTTGGAAGAAACAGTGTCACCTCTGCCACATTTCATTGGTTGTAAGTCACTAACATCAGCTCAGATTGAAGAGTAAGTGACAATGCACAATAGTGACCAGAGTTGGCAGGCAGGGAGGGTGGCAGAGCATGAAGGGCTCTGTTAAAAAATATGATGCCTATCTAACTTCCGTTTCTTGGTACTTGATCTGCACCTTTTCAGAAAGCTTGTAGAGTGTACTTTTTGTCTTTATTCTGGGATTTCGCTTCATTATGTTGAAGTGTGGATTTCTCCTTATTAGCCCTGGTTAGTATCCCAGAGTCACTTGAATCTTCCTTTTTTCTTTTTCTTTCAAATGTTTCTTTAATTATGGGAAATTTAATTTTGATCAAATATTTTCTACCTTCCATTTTTTGGCTCCTGGAACATTATTTAGTTTTTGGCACTTCTACTTCGATTCTCCCTGGCTTTCCTTTTATCATGAACTGCTATCTTCTTTCATCTTGTCTTTCACTTTAATAACCAAAGTTGCATCTGTGTCTTTCTGGTATTTACACCATCTGTTGACTGTTCTATTTTATTTGCTAAGTATTTGATACCAAATTATTTCTACTAATTTCTTAAATAGTTTCAAGTTACTTTCATTGGAATATAGCTGCTTTACAGGATTGTGTTAGTTTCTACTGTATAGCAAAATGAATCAGTCATCCATATACATATATCCCCCTCCATTTTGGACTTCCTTCCCATTCAAGTCACCACAGTGCATTAAATTGTGTTTCCTGTGCTATACAGCATATCCTCATTAGTTATCTATTTTATACATAGTATCAATACTTCTTGACTTCATGTTACCAGTATTTTCCCCTTCAGTTCAGTTCAGTCCCTCAGTCATGTCCGACTCTTTGCGACCCCATGAATTGCAGCACGCCAGGCCTCCCTGCCCATCACCAATTCCTGGAGTTCACTCAGTCTCACGTCCATCGAGTCCGTGATGCCATCCAGCCATCTCATCCTCGGTCGTCCCCTTCTCCTCCTGCCCCCAATCCCTCCCAGCATCAGTCTTTTCCAATGAGTCAATCCTTCGCATGAGGTGGCCAAAGTACTGGAGTTTCAACTTTAGCATCATTCCTTCCAAAGAAATCCCAGGGCTGATCTCCTTCAGAATGGACTGGTTGGATCTCCTTGCAGTCCAAGGGACTCTCAAGAGTCTTCTCCAACACCACAGTTCAAAAGCATCAATTCTTCAGCGCTCAGCCTTCTTCACAGTCCAACTCTCACATCCATACATGACCACAGGAAAAACCATAGCCTTGACTAGATGGACCTTAGTCAGCAAAGTAATGTCTCTGCTTTTCAATATACTATCTAGGTTGGTCATAACTTTTCTTCCAAGGAGTAAGCATCTTTTAATTTCATGGCTGCAGTCGCCATGTATTGTCCCTATTTTAAATAGTCATCTATTTGATTTTCTTTTTTTGCAATGTGTCTGTGTGTAGTCATTGGGACCTGAGCTACTGGCTCCATATATTGCGTAATGTGATAGGTCTAAGTTCTGGACTTGCTGTTGTCCTTGCTTGTCCCAGCAAAGGACAAGCTTTGAGCCCAAGACACCATGGAATAACATGGATATTTCTCCATATAGTCAATAGTCACAAGCAATTCTGTCAGTCAGGAAATCACCTTAAAATTTTTAGGGAAAAAAGATGTATCGTGAAGAGGTATTTGTCCATAGCTGTAATCCTTCAGCCATGGCAAATTGGAGGGTAAGGGCTAAAATAATGGATACTCAAGAGTTGTTTCATCAACTCTCCACCCCAATAGTTATGTTATGCTTCTTTCATAATGACCACTCCAACAGCCTGGACAATGTAGTTTCTGTAGGAAAAGATCAGAAAATAACTCCTTAAATGCCTGACTTCTCCACTGCCTAAGTCCATAGCCCACTCTAACACACATACACACACACACACATAGCATGAAGATGGCTCCATATTTTCCCCAAAGCCTCTTAGCCTTTGATTTCCCTAATTTCTCTAGGGTTGATTTTAGGGGAGGAGACCAGTAGCCTGTTAATTTTGCCATCTCGTCAAATATGGAAAGTTCCTCCAGTGTTTTTCCTAATTAAATATATTTCTACAGAAGAAAGGGATAACTAAGTATCATTTCTCCTACATCTCCAATCGTGAATTTCTAATGATAGAAATGTCACTTCAGATGTGATGATGGTGATTATAATTATCATCATCATCCTCTTCATTGCTTTTGTAGGTATTATTATTATAAATGTTCTAATTCATTCATTACTACCTCTGTGCTGTATTCCATAATAATCACTCTGCACATAAAAGCATTTGAAATCTAGGACCCCTGGATAGTTTCCTTAAGTAGGTCATATGCAAAAGTTCAAAATTCAAAACGTCTAAAATAAAACAAAGTGAAATGAAAAACCAAATTCTTTATTTCAGTGTCTCAAAGGGCACACTTGGAAGCTTCTTGTGTCTCCATCTCTCACTTCCTCAGCTCTTGACTCCCCACAGTCTCCAGACTCTCCTTCTACAATTTTCTCCCACCCCTAGGTTTTTTACTTATTTATTTACTAATTGACTTAACTCCTTTGCTGAGTTCTTTCCATCTTCTTCCTGAGTCTTAGGTCCAAATCTTTTTGGTTTCTTCTGTGTTGCAAAAGGCTTCTCTGGCAAAGATGTACTCTATAGAAATTGGATTAACAATTAATACTTTCTCTTTGGTAAATCAAAGGAGAAGGACATCTCTGAATAATCCCTCATTAATATGTTTCCATCACACATGTATGGTCTCATTTAAGTCTCTAGACACTGTGTGTTTGATATAATACCTATAGTTTTCATGAGGACAGCCAGTCTCAGAGAGGTCAGGTTGCTTGCCCAGGGTTGCAGCAGACGGTCTTGGAAGTGAAGAAGTGGGGATTTAGAGGTAGATTATCTGATGCTGATGCCAGTGCTTTGATTGTGGGTGCTCAGCTCAGTCTTGTCTGACTCTTTGCAACCCAGTGGGCTGTAGCCTGCCAGGCTCCACTGTTGATGGGATTTTCCAGGCAAGAATACTAGAGTGGGTTATCACTTCCTTCTCCAGGGGATCTTCCGGACCCAGGGATTAAACCCACGTCTCTTGCATCCCCTGCACTGGCAGTCATGATTACCACTGTGCCACCTACGGTGTTGCGATACTGACTCTCACAGTGCATTCCCAAAAGTACATCAAGGTCCAGACTCTCATATAAACTTTGATCTTCATTTGAACATTTCTATCAAGGGAGATATTGTATTTAAGAGAACCTATCTGAGCACTGTGATTTTGCTTCTGCTTGCTCAAGTGTATCTCCATTCCCAGAGAGCTGCTCACCTGAGGTCACCAAAGCAATTTCGGTCTACATAGTTTAATAGACCTGCTACCAGTGTAGCAGCTATTAACAGCCCATTAGTAATTATTCGGGCAAAGCTAGGCAATCTCTTGTACTAAGGCTTTTATCATGAATTTTAAGTCATTAGATTAATAAATAATAAACTACCCACCAGCAATATTCACTATGAAATCCCACACTTCAAATGTGCTGGCTTATGTCAGTAAATATATTTAAGTTATCCAACTGAAGATCTGAAGCAGCATTTCTCGGAATTCTGCCATGCCCTTGAACTAAAAACAAGCTCGGGGAACACAGTGCTCTTCTTCTGACACCAGGATTCAATGTCCAGTTGCCTTGAGGTCGACAATGAAGTGTGTGTACTCATTCAAGATACACTGCTGCAGAATATCAAGTCTCCCTCCTTGTACACATCTTACTATATTCAGTAAGCTGAGGAACCAAGAGGAAAAAAGGAGAGGCCTTCTTAAGTAAGATACTTTTATTGGACCTGTGGGCCAAATTTCTAACAGCAGGGGAGAAGCAGAAATTTGGACAATTACCTAGAGAATAATTGATGTACCTTCATAAGCAATTGCAGACAGTATATACCAGGAAAATAAATCAGTTCCATTTTCATTTCTGATATGAAGTACAAGAATTGAGAACTCTTAAGTGTTTAAAACCTGCAAATCTATGAAAACTTTAAGACCAAATATCAGGCTCTTTTTATTTCTTTATTTATTTTTGTCCTCTTCAGTATTTCACATCAAAATAGTTGACTTCCTGGTATTCAGTAAATAGCTAATGAATGAATGAAAGAATAAATGAACTTTATATTTCCATAGTGTTTTTGTAGTTAACAAAGTAAATGTACTTTATGTACATTATGCCCTAATAAAAGTGGCAGAAATTAGTGCTTTCGTCTCCTTACAAATAAACAGGGCACAAATATGGAGGGGAAAAAAAAGAATTTTGGAGCAAAGCAGACCTATTGTAAATTTTACCTCTCTCCCTATATTAGCTGTTAGTTTGCAGTTTGTTCTCCAAGCTCAGTTTCCCTAGCAATCCAATAGTGATAAAAATATAAAATTCTATAGTAAAAAATAAATAACAAGTATCCATCCTGTAAATCCCCCAAAAAATCCTGTAAATCTCTCTGTCCAAAATCCTCTCTTCGCTTATGGAAATCTTGGTCTTGTCTTAAGACAATTGAAAAGATGTTCAGTTACGGTTTTTGCTGTTAGATACAGATTAAATTTTGTCAAGCTTGAGACATGTAAGAGAGTCTGATCAGTTCAGTCGCTCAGTCATGTCTGACTTTGCGACCCCATGGATGCAGCATACCAGGCTTCCCTGTCCATCACCAACTCCTGGAGGTTGCTCAAACCCATGTCCGTTGAGTCAGTGATGCCATACAACCATCTCATCCTCTGTCATCCCTTTCTCCTCCTCCTGCCATCAATCTTTCCCAGCGTCAGGGTCTTTTCCAGTGAGTCAGCTCTTCGCATCAGGTGGCCAAAGTATTGGAGTTTCAGTATTGGAGCTTTATTGGAGCAAAGTATTGGAGCTTTATTTTGGAAAGACTGACAGGGAAGTTTCCCCTTTTATTTGAATTACAAAAGGTATATATCATTGAAAATTTGGAAAAGGAAATTTTAAATAAACCACAACCCCATTGATTTTAACACAGAAATTTTATTTTCTGTGTACTATATTCATTTTAATGAACATTATAGCAAAAACCTCTTATCCTTATCCATCAGAAAGCAGACAGAATAAAAACCACAGTCACAGAAAGCTAACCCTAACCAAACTGATCACATGGACCACAGCCTTGTCTAACTCAATGAAACTATGAGCCATGCTGTGTAGGGCCACCCAAGTAATTCTTTATTTCAGTGTCTCAAAGGGCACACTTGGAAGCTTCTTGTGTCTCCATCTCTCACTTCCTCAGCTCTTGACTCCCCACAGTCTCCAGACTCTCCTTCTACAATTTTCTCCCACCCCTAGGTTTTTTACTTATTTATTTACTAATTGACTTAACTCCTTTGCTGAGTTCTTTCCATCTTCTTCCTGAGTCTTAGGTCCAAATCTTTTTGGTTTCTTCTGTGTTGCAAAAGGCTTCTCTGGCAAAGATGTACTCTATAGAAATTGGATTAACAATTAATACTTTCTCTTTGGTAAATCAAAGGAGAAGGACATCTCTGAATAATCCCTCATTAATATGTTTCCATCACACATGTATGGTCTCATTTAAGTCTCTAGACACTGTGTGTTTGATATAATACCTATAGTTTTCATGAGGACAGCCAGTCTCAGAGAGGTCAGGTTGCTTGCCCAGGGTTGCAGCAGACGGTCTTGGAAGTGAAGAAGTGGGGATTTAGAGGTAGATTATCTGATGCTGATGCCAGTGCTTTGATTGTGGGTGCTCAGCTCAGTCTTGTCTGACTCTTTGCAACCCAGTGGGCTGTAGCCTGCCAGGCTCCACTGTTGATGGGATTTTCCAGGCAAGAATACTAGAGTGGGTTATCACTTCCTTCTCCAGGGGATCTTCCGGACCCAGGGATTAAACCCACGTCTCTTGCATCCCCTGCACTGGCAGTCATGATTACCACTGTGCCACCTACGGTGTTGCGATACTGACTCTCACAGTGCATTCCCAAAAGTACATCAAGGTCCAGACTCTCATATAAACTTTGATCTTCATTTGAACATTTCTATCAAGGGAGATATTGTATTTAAGAGAACCTATCTGAGCACTGTGATTTTGCTTCTGCTTGCTCAAGTGTATCTCCATTCCCAGAGAGCTGCTCACCTGAGGTCACCAAAGCAATTTCGGTCTACATAGTTTAATAGACCTGCTACCAGTGTAGCAGCTATTAACAGCCCATTAGTAATTATTCGGGCAAAGCTAGGCAATCTCTTGTACTAAGGCTTTTATCATGAATTTTAAGTCATTAGATTAATAAATAATAAACTACCCACCAGCAATATTCACTATGAAATCCCACACTTCAAATGTGCTGGCTTATGTCAGTAAATATATTTAAGTTATCCAACTGAAGATCTGAAGCAGCATTTCTCGGAATTCTGCCATGCCCTTGAACTAAAAACAAGCTCGGGGAACACAGTGCTCTTCTTCTGACACCAGGATTCAATGTCCAGTTGCCTTGAGGTCGACAATGAAGTGTGTGTACTCATTCAAGATACACTGCTGCAGAATATCAAGTCTCCCTCCTTGTACACATCTTACTATATTCAGTAAGCTGAGGAACCAAGAGGAAAAAAGGAGAGGCCTTCTTAAGTAAGATACTTTTATTGGACCTGTGGGCCAAATTTCTAACAGCAGGGGAGAAGCAGAAATTTGGACAATTACCTAGAGAATAATTGATGTACCTTCATAAGCAATTGCAGACAGTATATACCAGGAAAATAAATCAGTTCCATTTTCATTTCTGATATGAAGTACAAGAATTGAGAACTCTTAAGTGTTTAAAACCTGCAAATCTATGAAAACTTTAAGACCAAATATCAGGCTCTTTTTATTTCTTTATTTATTTTTGTCCTCTTCAGTATTTCACATCAAAATAGTTGACTTCCTGGTATTCAGTAAATAGCTAATGAATGAATGAAAGAATAAATGAACTTTATATTTCCATAGTGTTTTTGTAGTTAACAAAGTAAATGTACTTTATGTACATTATGCCCTAATAAAAGTGGCAGAAATTAGTGCTTTCGTCTCCTTACAAATAAACAGGGCACAAATATGGAGGGGAAAAAAAAGAATTTTGGAGCAAAGCAGACCTATTGTAAATTTTACCTCTCTCCCTATATTAGCTGTTAGTTTGCAGTTTGTTCTCCAAGCTCAGTTTCCCTAGCAATCCAATAGTGATAAAAATATAAAATTCTATAGTAAAAAATAAATAACAAGTATCCATCCTGTAAATCCCCCAAAAAATCCTGTAAATCTCTCTGTCCAAAATCCTCTCTTCGCTTATGGAAATCTTGGTCTTGTCTTAAGACAATTGAAAAGATGTTCAGTTACGGTTTTTGCTGTTAGATACAGATTAAATTTTGTCAAGCTTGAGACATGTAAGAGAGTCTGATCAGTTCAGTCGCTCAGTCATGTCTGACTTTGCGACCCCATGGATGCAGCATACCAGGCTTCCCTGTCCATCACCAACTCCTGGAGGTTGCTCAAACCCATGTCCGTTGAGTCAGTGATGCCATACAACCATCTCATCCTCTGTCATCCCTTTCTCCTCCTCCTGCCATCAATCTTTCCCAGCGTCAGGGTCTTTTCCAGTGAGTCAGCTCTTCGCATCAGGTGGCCAAAGTATTGGAGTTTCAGTATTGGAGCTTTATTGGAGCAAAGTATTGGAGCTTTATTTTGGAAAGACTGACAGGGAAGTTTCCCCTTTTATTTGAATTACAAAAGGTATATATCATTGAAAATTTGGAAAAGGAAATTTTAAATAAACCACAACCCCATTGATTTTAACACAGAAATTTTATTTTCTGTGTACTATATTCATTTTAATGAACATTATAGCAAAAACCTCTTATCCTTATCCATCAGAAAGCAGACAGAATAAAAACCACAGTCACAGAAAGCTAACCCTAACCAAACTGATCACATGGACCACAGCCTTGTCTAACTCAATGAAACTATGAGCCATGCTGTGTAGGGCCACCCAAGACAGACGGGTCATGGTGGAGAGTTCTGACAAAACATGGTCCACTGGAAAAGAGAATGGCAAACCACTTCAGTATTCTTGCCTTGAGAACCCCATGAACAGTATGAAAAGACAATATAATGGAAACTGTCTATTCATTTTCTTTGCTGACCTAACCTTTCCTTATTACTCACGTATTCCTACTGAAGCCCAAAGGGCTGTGTTGAGTCAATCAGAGTTCAAGACAAAAGCAAATTTCAGTAATGCTGATCTTAAGTTAAAATTTTGATATGTGTTTTAACATAATTTTTTGCACTAATTGTTATGCTTTAAAATATTACATGAAAATTATTTACTTTATGTATTTTTCTCATTTGGCCTCCCTGATCTTTGTTGAGGCACACAGGCTTAGTTGCCTTGTTTCATGAAGGATCTTAGTTCCCCATCCAGGGATTGAACCCACATCCTGTGCATCTGAAGGAGGATTCTTAACCATGGGACCACTAGGGAAGTCCTTGTTTATTGTTTTTTATGCACTCTTAAATTTTATACCTAAGGCGACTGCCTCACTTGATTCACCCAATCACTCAATCCAGGCCCTGCCATCCCACTTTCTCTTCTTATATGTTCAGTCTCATTTTTCATCTAGTGTCATGTCAATCTAAATCTTCCTTCAGCTAGCAGATACCAGAATTATCCTAAGAATAGGTGAGACCTCTCCCATTGGCTCTTGACGAGCCCTGGCAGTAGAAGAACCTCCTACTTTTCCATGACATTGAAAATCTCCAGGCAGAAATTAAGACTGCTAAACCCAGAGTTTACACTGGGAAGCTTTTTTTTTTTTTTTCAAATTATAGTATAGTTGATTTACAATGTTATGTTAGTTTCTGCTGTGCAGCAGTTAGTCAATTGTGTATGTGTGTGTGTGTGTGTGTGTGTATACATATATCTCCACTCTTTTTGAGATTCTGTTCCCATATACGTCATTACAGAGTACTGAGCAGAGTTCCTTGCTGTGCTGTACAGTAGGTCCTTATTAGTTATCTGTTTTATATACAGTAGTGAGTATATGTCAGTCCCGATCTCCTAATTTGTCCCTCCTTTCACCACTTCTAAGGGGCTTCCCAGGTGGCTCAGTGGTAAAGAATGAGCCTTCCAATGCAGGACGTGAAGGAGATGCAGGTTGGATCCCTGGGTTGGGAAGATCCCCTGGAGGAGGAAATGACAGCCCACTGCAATATTCTTGCCTGGAAAATCCCAAGGACAAAGGAGCATGGCACGCTACAGTCCATGGGACCACAAAGATTCAGATGCAACTGAGCACATGTGCACACCACCCTTTCTAAAATGGGAGTCTTTTGCTTGCTTTGATTATTTGCAAGGGTTTTCTTTTAGTGGAGGGGGGTGTTTGTTTGCTTTTTGTTTTTATTACTTTTGCAACAAGCTCTGGGCTGCCTTAGTTAGGGGTTCAGGATTCCCTTCCCTCAAAGCAGCCATGCACTGTTGTGCTAATCACTCCCTAGAGATGGGGCTTATAAGACAACAGACCCAACAAGCCTCATGTCTCCTTACCCTTTATCTCAAGGCAGCAAGATTCAAGCTTCTCAGGATTGTCCAGAGCCCTAGACATCCCCTCTTCCATTTTGCCAAGAGTATCAGCTGAAAATGAAAGCCGAGTAGACAGGAGCCCAGCAACACTGCATGAGCTCAGCTCTGTGCTTCTTGCCCGGGATCAGCGCAGCCAGAGTCAGAGCTTGATAGATTTACAGCTGGGATCACAGAGGGTCACTGCATTGGCTACCTTGCTGACAAAGAAATTAAATGCTGGGCTTAATACTGATAATAGAACTCATTTTGGCAGAAGCTTAAAAATGAGAAACCAAAATGGACTCAGTAAGGAAAAAAAAAAAAAAAAAAACTGAAGTATGACCAGTAAGAATAATTTGGTTTAGCATTTCCTAAAATATAGTCTACCCAGGCAATTCACAATAATTAGCATTCATTACCTACTTATGAGGAGTCTAGTAACCACTCTGAGTTGTTTTGATATATTTGACTGTTGCAGTGACCTTAGAAAATAGTCACTATTTTTAGATTTGCTGAAGGTCAGTCTTTTGGATCATGAGCTTTGGTGACTCCAGAATCTTCCCTCCAGTCACTGTGATATAGACCCCTAAAGATATTCAGGAAAAGTTGCTTTAGGAAAATTCCAGCAAGCATTGTGAACATAGAATTTTGGTTAATGGATACCATTGTGGAATGAACGTTTGTGTCCCCTCACAACTCATATGTCACAGCCGTTAACTGCAGACATGGTGGTTTTGGAGGCGAGGATTTGGGGAGGAAATTAGGGTTAGATGAGGTCATGGAGGCGGGCCCATGGGATGGGGCTAGCGCCCTTTTAAGAGGCACTTCAATCACTCTGTCTCCACCAATGAGAACACATTTATCAGAGAAGGCAGTTGTCTGCAAGCCCGGAAGAGGACCCTCCACAGAAACTGAATCTGCCTGCATCTTGACCCTGGATCCCCAGCCTCCAGACTGTGAGAAGTCAGTGTCTGTTGTTCCAGCCCCCTTATCTATACTGTTCTCTTATTGCAGCCTGAGCTGACAAAGACATGTTTGGGTATCTATCTGAGGACAGTGGAGAGTTTCAAGGTCCAGATTTTGGAGGACAATGTCAAGCAAAGTTAAAGATCAATAGCCTTTTAATTGCAAATCTTATCAGAGCCTTTAATAGGCTTTTTTAAAAGTCAACATGTTAGTCACTCAGTCGTGTCCGACTCCTTGCAACCCCACAGACTCTAGCCCCCCAGGTCCTCTGTCCATGGGATTCTCCAGGCAATAATGCTGGAGTGGGTCGCCATTCCCTTCTCCAGGACATCTTCCTGAGTTAGGGCTCAAACCCAGGTCTTCCACATTGCAGGCATATTCTTTACTGCCTGGACCAACAGGAAAGCCCAGGGGAACCATTATTTTTTAAAACAGGGGTTTTGAGTATGGAGTTTTCCAAAGGTATTTGACGTGGAATATCCCTCTGTGATGGACCACTCCTTCTAGGTTGCAATTTAGTTTGCTCTGGCATCTTAGGGTTTAACTCCTACTCACTGGATGGCAACCAGAAGGTCACTACCAAGGACAGTGGTACACAAGTGCAGTGTAGAATTCAGCCTAGTCCCAGGGCGTCACACCAGCCTCTGTGTACATGAGGGATGTTTGACCAAGTCGGGCACACACACCAGCCTCAGCCAGAAAGAGAGAACCATGAGGTAGGGTGGGGGCAGCAGCTGAAGGAGCAAGTGATGGCTCAGAGAAGCACACGGAATCACTGGAGCTTCCTAATGGGCTCTTGCTGCCCCCAGCAAAAGGAAAGGAGAGATTTAAGGGAGCCCGCTGTGTCTGTGGCTAAGTCCCATCTTCAAGGAGATGACTGCCAGGGTGATATCACAGGTCAGTGGTGTAGAAATTTGGCAGAGGTGGCATCGCTGTGTTTACCAGCATGCAAGCTACAAGCGAAAATCCCAATATGTAAATGTGGGAGTGTGTACAGATGGGTGTGCATGTGCGCACAGGCTGTTTTTTAGACACACTGCCCACAAAGCAGGAAAAAAGTTTAAAAGGTGAGATGTAACATGATATTCAATGCAGGATATAGTTTAATTCTTACAATCACATTTATTAAGTGAAATCTCCACATACACAGTCTTCTCACACATACGTGAAAGAAATCAAATTGCCCGTGGCTCCCATGGGAGAGCAGTGCTATAACTCAGCTTCCAAAGCAGTTGTCAGATCCCTGGTAATATCTCAAACCAGAGCCTTGCCTTTTATGTGACAAGAACTCTTAAAAGCCTGATGGCTTGTTCTAGGGGAAAAAAGTAGAAAATGGAAAGATGGAGTTTATTTGAAGTTAAAGTTGAGAGAAGGGGAGAGGCAGACAGTTCGTATGAATACGTGACATTTTCTCCGTATGCATTTTTATCCTTTGTTTGTCAGGCAGAATGGTGCCCCAGGTAGGGCTGGTCTCAAAGCAGGTGCTCAGAGTAGCTGAGTTGTATTGAATTAACTTGAGTTGAAGCTAATTGAATCATATAGAATCAGATAGATTCTGAGTGTTCACCTGTGTCCAGGGAAATTTGATTTAGGCTTGATCTTAGATCAAAGAGAGACGCACCCAATGCAAGGAAGAAGTGAGATTTGTATCCCAGGCAAGAGTTGCTAGTAAGCAAGAGAAGGTCTGAGTTCTTCAATCCAGAACACCAGCTAGATCAGAAGAACATTTCAGAGAGGACACAGATCTGAGTGATAAAATAACCTGGAGTTTGAGTGTGGGGGAAATGCCAGAATCCCCGAGCTCAGGGCAAACCTTGTTGGTAACGTGTGTGTGTGCTAAGTCACTCAGTCATGTCAGACTCTTTTGCGATCCATAGATTGTAGCCCACCAGGTTCCTCTGTCCATGGGATTTCATAGGCAAGAATACTGGAGTGGGTTGCCATTTCCTACTCCAGGGGATCTGACGGTGGTAGGTTATTTGAGTAGAATATTTATCGTAGTCTAGTCACTTGGTCTGGAATGCTGACCAGAGGACCTGATATTCAGAGTATGCAGCACTAGGTGTAGCCCATTGTGGTGACCGCTATTTTCCAAAATTGAGCAGCAAGTGCCAAGAAAACTCCTGCGCAAATGAAGTCAGGCTAAGGGCGATCGGAGGCATTGACGTTGAAAATCCTCACCCCTCTCGTTGTACATTAGCCAGAACATTTATAAATGATCAGCCCGCTTCCTTCCTGTGCCTATATGTGGTTGAAGCACATGAGCCAAAAAACCCATCTCGACTTATTAATTCAGTTGATTTTCACAAAAATAATTGATAGGTTAGTTTTGCTACTTATTTTCACGTTCAGAAGTGGGGATTCATTTGAATGTTGAAAATGGTGCAGCTCTGCAGTCTTGCACTAAGTCAATCACAGAACCCCAAATCCAACACGCTCCTGAAAACAGTGAACCCTGGGGCTTCCCTGGCAGTCCAGTGGGTAAGACTCCAGGCTGCCAGTGCAAGGGGTGAGAGTTTGATCCCTGATCAGGGAACTAAGATCCCACATGCTGTCTGACATGGTCAAAAGATTAAAAAAAAAAAAAAAAAAGAAATACTGAATCCATCCTCCCACCTCACTGCTGTATTGAATGGACCTCAGAACAATTATAAATGTGTCAGAATCATTTAAAAATCTCCAGCATTGCCCGTCCCTGGGTGAACTACTACTTAACCTTGCACACCTTCCGTTTTCTCATTTGTAAAATTTGGCTGAGAGTAATTGCCAGCACGCACCTGACGGTCACTGTGTGACAAGTGCTATTCTAGATACTCTGTATAAATTCACCCATTTTATGAATTCACATCCCTGGAGGTTCAGTGATTAAGACCTCACTTTCCAGCGCCGGAGTAGTGGGGTTGCCCCCTGGTCAGGGAGATGAGATGCCACATGCCTTGGGGCGCAAAAAAAAACAAAACATTAAAAAAAAAGAAGCAATATTGTAGCAAAATCAATGAAGACTTTTAAAAAATTAAGACTAGTTGTGGAAGTGTGGAAAACCTAAAGAACTCATCCCATCCTGGTAACACTGCATCTAAGGGAGGCCTGGCGTGCTGCGATTCATGGGGTCGCAAAGAGTCGGACACGACGGAGCGACTGAACTGAACTGAACTGATGTGAGGATGGCAGCATTTGAACCCAGGCCATCTGGTTGCTGTTTATCCATTGAATTATGCTTCCTCCCAGGTAAAATGACTCGTGCGTGATATGAACATACGAGATGCAAAACAGGCACACAGTAAGACCCAAGAAGTGTTCTTTTTGCCTCCTCTTGTTCAGGCCTTCCTCCCAGTCTCATACCCGATTACGGATAGGAAAGAAAACTTGAGGTCTCTGTGCATTTTAACTCCCCAGGTGATTCTGTCAGAACTCCAAAATTAAGAAACCTTTTGGCCTGTGAACCCATTTCACAGTTTTAGAACATTCATTGTCAGGAGATGCTTTCCTGCCGTCTGCCTCATTCAAACTTGAGGGACTTCAAGGTATTCCTCTCTTCTTCTATTAAGAATTCTGTCACAACATGCCTAGGAGTTTGTGATTATGTCAAACACGCCAAGTTTGGTTGAAAATGATCTGGATCTCCGAAGGCTTTATTTTCTTCCAGTGTTTACTTGTACAACCATTGTGGGCTAGATAAGCAGATATTTCCTGACAGCAAGTACATTCTGCTTCTTGAGTTGCCAACTACTATTTCCAAAAATTAGATCTGAGTGTGATGAGCTGCTACATTCTGATCCATTACCTGTGGATTCATATGCTCCATTGCTGGGTTTTAGTTCTTCTTACCAGCTGGGACTTCTTTATAAAAATCTTAAGGCATTCATTGCAACCCTAGCTGATACCCTAAAAATATGAAAGATGTCAGATCAATCTAGAACCATTCAATGTCCTCACAGATTATTGTGAGTTTAGAGGATTGGGCAGCTTTCCTTTCATGATCAAAGATTAGAAATACACTTAGAAGTACCATCATTTTTTTTCATAACTATGTGAATCTAACCTCTGTGAATGCTTATGAACCATTTCAAAGCAATCTAGTACAGTGGAAAATAAGAGGAATAAGTTAGGATCATGTATCTATGAGTAACTTAAAGATTCATGTTTTATTTGAATAAAATTGGTAAGTAGTCATTCTGTAATATTTTCAGAGCATGAATAAAATGCTACCCACCCCTTCCCCCATGGATGGTGACATTTTCAGTAGGACTTTGGAAAATTCTCTTAAGCCCTTAAATTAATATTCATAATTTTATCATTGCATTTTGTAGGGAGGAAATTCACACCTTCCCCTGGCCAGCCCCAGATTCATCAAATGGCATATAACGTAGTGAACTAAGGATGCAAAGCTAGAAAAAAATAGATGTGTAATCAATGTTCATGTCTGTACTGAATGGGAATTGTCCTGCATGTATCTTGCTTTTTTTTTTTTTTAAGTGGTTCTTTCAAAGCTCTTTGTTGAGTGCCTAAAATGTTCCAGGCCTAGTGCCTGGTGCTCAGAATGGTATGAAAGTTCGGATCCTTTTCCTTAGGACCTAAGTCCTAGCCGGGAGCTCTTTGCAGGTTCTGCCTCGATTCCTCCACATGCTTGCTTCCCAAGCTGGCTAGTACTCCAGTCTCTGTACTTTCTTGTCACTCAGAGGTGCTTCCCCGACTCTCACATGCCCTTCCCTTTTCCTAGACCTCACTGAGGCTCAGGAAATGGTGGGGTGGCTTTTGACATGTTTTTCAAGTGTGGGAAGAATCCAGACTCTCTTCTAGCATCATAAAATTCAAGAGCGACAGGCAGAGAAAGTTAATCTTCACAGTGCAAAATATCTGATCGTATGTTTGATGTTCCTGTGTGATTTCACCCCTCTACGAAGACCTCAGTCCCCGAATTCCTCCATTCTCAAATGTAAACCCCCTACCTCCATCCAGGATAAGAAACTGGCATGACAGGACTGAGTCTGGCTTTATCTTGAAGACCTTTGAGTTGGACTTTGAAGTTGTAAGGAAAGAAGATGGTAGAGAAGAACTATGGAGCCTCTTACTAACGTGCAGACATGAAATGTACCTAAATCTATTAACAGAATGAAGGTCATGTGCTATGGAGAGAGGAAAGGCACCTATATGTTGAGTCAGCAGAAGTCATTTTGAAATTTCCACCATCAAATAGATTATAATTTGATATTTGATCGTTAGATAAAGAGCAGGTTAAACAGTCTGTAAATCTGTGTGTACCCCATGATGTAACAGGTCAGTTTTGCAGAAATAGTACTACCTTGTTCTTTTGCAGTGTAACCAATTCAAGCAATTCAAAAATCAACTCTTGAGGTGGGAGTCAGTTAGCATTAATAATCTTTAGATGATTGATTTAATAGTACTTTTGCCAAAGTTGAAGAAACAAGTGCCCTGTCAAGGGAGGGAGTTGGCATAATGGTACCAGAAAACCTGAGCTAAAGGTAGTTACAACTTGGGACTTCCCTGGTGGTCCAGTGATTAAAACTCTGCACTTCCAGTGCAGGGGGTGTTGGTTTGATCCCCAGTCAAGGAATTAACAGGGATACCACCTGGTGTGGCCCCCAAAATAAATTATTTAGTTAAAAGTTACAAAAGCTACCACTCTAACTCTGAACTTTAAGGGAAGGAGAATGAAGAAAATAAACCATGAAGATACTTAATGGGTAACAGAACCCAATTCATGGCATGGTGGGAGAAAACTTTAAGGACAAAATTCTATTTCATCCATTTATTCTGATGAATCCACAAAGTTAGCTCTCATATTAAAGTTAATTGCAATGGCAATTTCACATTACAAATCAATTTCCCCCTAAACATTTCTCTGTGTCATTGACTCCAAAATATTTAAATCCGGTGCTCATTTCTGCTTAAGGATTCACAGCTCTTGGGAGATTTAGCTGCTGCTGCTGCTGCTCTCAGGTCTAATGTTGCCCTAATTTTCCTATTTCTTTCCGCTGCACAAGTACTCAGTTTGAGCATTTGCAAGGCAGAATCTCTTAGTTATGCCGACATTTGTCTCTAAAAGGAGAGTCGACACTTCCCAGTCAATGCACTGCTTTTTTCACTTAAGAATTTTTTCTGAAATGGATTAAGGGAAGTTTGCTCTGGATTTCAGATTATATCAATTGGAATTTCAGATTACATAGAATAAAATAGTCTATGTTGATTCAAGGCTCCATAATCTATCATTTTGACCAAGAACATAATTGGAAATGCTTCTATTACCATATAATATTCTTGCAGCATCTGTTTTAGAGACAGGGATACATTCCAGAAAGACATTGTTTCATGTCTATAGAGTCTCTCAGAAGCTTACTGTTATTTAGACCACTGTTCAAGAGAACAAGATGAATCAGCAGTTTTGTTTCTAATCCTTAAATCAGGCAAATATCAAACAGTCTTACCAGTGACTCAGTTTCCATCATACAGATTCCAAGCAACTCTCATCCTGCAAGTCTGCTAGATCTGGAGGCACCGTGAGCCCAAGGAATTGCAGCCTCATGTAGGAGGGAACTTGATAGCACTGGGACAAACTGTAAACCGCTTCCCAAGGCCATCTTGTAATCCACTGTCATGGAGGACCCTTCCATACTTGACCTTACAGACCAAGTAAATTCCTAAGACCTCAGGTCCACCTAAGGCCAAGTGAATGTCCTTGGTTCCGTGTACCCGTAGGTCATGCACAACTGGGCCATATCTCATCCACCATTATTCTGTGCTGGTCTCCTGTGTGATACGTACAGTGAGAGGTTACCTATATTTCAATTTTGAGGCTTATATTTTGATAGGATTTACAAATAGCATTTTTAGAGAGTGATTTTAAAATTTCTTTATCATTCATAGCAAGCACCTCTTGTCCTTGGACATTGTCACAAAGGCAATACATAATACTAGGATTCAGAATTCCACATGTTCTCCAGCATAGATCGCTGAGGAAAGAAAAAAGTAGACAAGTGACTAAGCCCTAGAAGCCGAAATGGGTCTTCCACACTTCCAAATTTTCCTCTTCACTGTCTGCATTACCCCCACCACAAAGGAAGGAAAAATAAGCCACTAAAGAAACAAAGGACACACACAAAAACAAACAGAAGTGCTGAATCTCAGTGTGAGGAACCTCAGCCATGTCTCCCAAGGTATCTTGGCTCAGATCAAAATGGAACCTGAGTGTGTACTCCCACAGAAAGCTCACGGCGTGAAAGAGACACAGGAGGATGGTCATTGTTCCCAGTGAAGATGTATTTGCTGCCCAGATCTGAAGCACATCTCCTTTCTTTTCTTTTTTTTGGATGGTTTATTTTTTTAATGGTTTATATATATATATATATATTTTTTTTTTTTAATCGGAGGTTAATTACTTTACAATATTGTATTGGTTTTGCCACACATCAATGTGAATCCACCACAGGTATACACGTGTTCCCCATCCTGGACCGCCCTCCCTCCTCCCTCTCTGTACCATCCCTCTGGGTCGTCTCGGTGCACCAGCCCTAAGCATCCAGAATCATGCATCGAACCTGGACTGGCAATTTGTTTCATATCTGATATTATACATGTTTCAATGCCATTCTCCCAAATCATTCCACCCTCTCCCTCTCCCACAGAGTCCAAAAGACTGTTTTATACATCTGTGTCTCTTTTGCTGTCTCGCATACAGGGTTATCATTACCATCTTTCTAAATTCCATATATATGCGTTAGTATACTGTATTGGTGTTTTTCTTTCTGGCTTACTTCACTCTGTATAATAGGCTCCAGTTTCATCCACCTCATTAGAACTGATTCAAATGCATTCTTTTTAATGGCTGAGTAATACTCCACTGTGTATATGTACCACAGCTTTCTTATCCATTCATCTGCTGATGGGCATCTAGGTTGCTTCCATGTCCTGGCTACTGGGCGGAGTCAATGTGCCTTGAAGAAAGGAGATGTACCCCAATGTTCATCGCAGCACATCTCCTTTCTTTAAGGCACAGTGACTCCATGCAGTAGCCACATAGGACTAACCCAGGTGCTGACAGTGAAATGGGCAACTCTTTCCCTTCTGCTTGGAGAGTAAAGGCAGACCTGATATAGGAAGAGAAAGCAAAATTGCCCTTGGCAAAATGCCCTCTCTTTTCTTCTTTTAATCCACTTAGTTTAACACTCAAGCCTATATTCAGTCTCCGAGTGAAGAGTCAGAACAAAATACCCTGTTGGTAGCCTCAGGAGGTGTCTCTGCAGTTTATAACCTGCATGCTTGGGTTCTCCCCACTGTCATACACATTTCAGGACAGAGCAGCCAGGACACCATAGCCCAAATGAAAGACAAAACCTGGGAGAGGGTTAGATTCCCTTTTCACCTGTATTAGGGCTGTCCTGATGGTTCAGATGATAAAGAATCTGCCTGCAGTTCAAAGACAAATGCATCCCCCTGAGTCTTTCAGTTGGACCAACATAGGCATCCCAGAGACAGACAAGTCCATATTCAGTCTGTCACATGTTTGTGAACCCCAGATTGAGGTTACTGGCCCAGATGAAACCAAAGAACTCTAGGATTATCTTTCCCTGGCTGAAGAGCTTTCTCTGTACACACCTAGGATTGTTTTTTTATATTCCAAGAGGCCATTTCTGCAAGTGCTGCCACCCCTCAAGTAAAATTCCACTCTGGATATTTATAAATAGAGCATGGAACTGCCGTTAACCTTTGCCCATGTTTTCAAATAGGCTCCTGGCCTTTCATAAGCAAGAACAACTAACATCAGCATATTTGCTCTAACTTTTTTTTTCTACTTCTTTCTCTTTCCAAACCAGTATTTTTTTATCTTTGATACTATGTGTGCTAAGTCACTTTGGTCACGTCCGACTCTTTACGACCCCATGGACTATAGGCTGCCTGGCTCCTCTCTCCATGGGATTCTCCAGGCAAGAATACTGGAGTGGGTTGCCATGTCCCCCTCCAGGGGATCTTCCCGACCCAGGGATCGAACCCACCTCTCTTACGTCTCCTGCACTGGCAGGCAGGTTCTTTACCAGTAGCACCAGAGTGGCTATTTCAGAGGACAGGATAATTAAAATACTTAAGGAGGAAGGAGATGGGAGGAGGTCTGGGAGAAGACTATTCCAGAAGGAAGAGTGAATGCAAAGACTCTGTGGTGGAAATGCACTTGATATTTTTCAACCAACTCCAAGAAGTGGAGAGAGAGGAAGGCAAGAGGAAGCAACATATCTTGAGTGTCTTCAAAACCCCTGAGAGACTGTGGCTTTTACCTCAAGTGAGATCATCTTTTGACTTACATATTATCAAACCGCTCTGGCTGTTATGTTGAGAATAAAATGGGAGTGGGCAATGGTTGAGCAACCAGCAGCTCTAATGGACCAATTAGGAGGCAGTGAGACAGATGGGAGGTGATATTGGCTTGTTCCAAGATTGTAACAGGAAAGATAACAAGAACAAATCAACTTCTTTTTTTTTAATATTTTTTAAATTTTTATTTTGTTTGGGTCTATGATGCCTTAGTTACAGCATGCGGGATCTTTAGTAGTGGTATATGAACTCTTAGTTGTGGCATTTGGGATCTAGTTCCCTGATCAGGGATTGAAACTGGGCCCCCTGCACTGGGGACACAGAGTCTTAGCCACTGGATTACCAGGGAAGTTCCACACATCAACTTCTTGAAACATTTTAAATGTAGAGCCAACAGGACTTGCTAATGGGATATATCCATTGATATGAAATCTGTATGCTATATATTGTATCAGTGAGCAATGCCCCCTTATCCTACTCCAACACAGAGCATCTGTTCTTTTTTTAATAATTTTGTGTGCAAGAAAGAAATAGAAATATTTTTATATAGATGAAAGTTGGCATCCAACATCTTGGTTTTGCATACAGGCTAAATCAGCTGTGCACACCTAGACAGAATATTCCATCCTTTGGTTTCATGGTTTTATCAGGAAGATGAAATGAGTGTTTAGAAGGAATTATGAACTTTAAAATTCAAAGAAAAATACATTAAGGAGAAAACAAAAATAAGAGTTGGAGGTTTGTAGTGAGAATATGGTTGCGTGCTTGGGATTACCTCAGTAGGTATATTTACTTATATGAAAGAATATAACCCAAACAGCCAGATTAAAAAATTCAAAAAGATAGTGCTCTAAATATCAATCTTCACACTTCCCTGGTGGTCCAGTGGCTAAGACTGTGTGCTCCCAATGCAGGGGGCCTGTGTTCAATGCCTGGTCAGATAACTAGGGGCTTCTCAGGTGTCAATAGTGATAAAGAATCTGCCTGCCATTGCTGGAGATGCAAGAGACTCAGGCTGGATCCCTGGGTATCGAAGATCCCCTGGAGAAGGGAATGGCAACCCACTCCAGTATTCTTGCCTGGAGAATCCCATGGACAGAGGAGTTTGGCAGGCTACAGTCCATGGGATTGCAAAGAGTTGGACACGACTGGGTGATTGAGCACACACACAGGAAACTAGATCCCACATGCCGTAACTGAAGATCTGTGAGCCGCAGCTAAGACCCAGCACAGTCAAATAAATAAACACAAATAAATATTTTTAAAATGTCAGTCTTCTCCATGGATCATTATTCGGAGTCTCCGGGGTAATAAGGATGCTTATAAAAAGAAGAGCTACAAAGCCTCAAACCAAAAATATTATGAGTCAAAATCCTATCTGCCTTGTGCTCTTGTTTAGGCTTTGGTTTGTGATTAGAAAGAATAGAAGAGAAAGGGAGTGAAAGAGATGTTGTCTGGGGACGCATTTTAACTGCTGAGGCAGTTTCCCAAACACTTCCTTATTCGGGTCACTGCAGCCTGGATCTGGAGCTCAGCTTTCCCAGTCAGGAAATCTGATGTTGTCCTGGTGCTGGAGCTGACTCAGAGGAAGTGACTGTCTTAACTGAACTCCCAAGTGGCTCATAAGCAAACCAGGAAGCTCATTTAGTTTTCATGGCTTTGAATTGACCCAGTTTTTCATGTCCATCACATTATACACCTCTTGAGGGTAAGCAGAAGCCATATTAGACCAGAAGGCATCTGGTAAGCATGATATCAGGACACTGGCAGGAGGAAGGAAGATGTGGGGCATAACTCATCCATTCAAAGCCAGCTGCAGTGTTCTTACCCACCACTGGAGTATTTTTCCAGGATGCAGAACTTTGATTGCCTTGTCCAGTGGGTCTCCCTTGGATGGTCTTCTGCAGCCACTGACTACTTTTTCTTTCCCCTTCTTTCTTTGAGAAAAATTCAAACAGCCTTCTTTATTTGTAGCCAGAAGAACATGAACTTATAAAGTGCACTGTATAATAAGTTTGGGAGTCAGGCAGATCAACACGTACTTATGAGGTGGGTGACTTTGAACAAGTTTAAACAACTTGATTCCTTCCATAGCCTGCTTCATTATATGTGAAAAGCAATACCTAGACTTCAAGTATATTGTGAGGATAAAGGAAATAACTCACTTAGTTCTATGCTTCTCAGGGAGTAGACATCCAATAAAAGAAATTGTTTCTTCTGGTTACATCATTCTCTCCCTTCCTCCCTCTCTAGGAGGGAGTTTTGTCCCTAAACTCAGCTCTGCGTTGTTTTTATATAATCATTCCGCCCAGCAACTACGCTAGCTTCCTGTGATCAAATGCTGGTCCTGACAGATGACAGGAAATGACTCTAAGAACTGCATGCATTTCAGTGTGACTCAATTTGTTCAATACATCAACTGTTTTGAAACGAATAGAGATTAAAATGTGAAATGTGCTATGAGTTGTTGGGCGAGCATTTCTTTACCTTGGTAAAATATTTTTAAATTTTCCAAGTTACAAAAGTATGTAAGAACTCTGAGAAACCCCAGAAGAATTGCCAACAAAGTTAAGAGAACTGATATAGACCAGGACTTTCAGAGGAAGCTAACCACAAGGAAGGTGGGACAATCCTAAAAGAGAAAAAAAAAAAAAACAATTGGAAATATAGAGAATGATGAAATAAAGCCCAGCTAATCAAGAAGGGATGCTAGATGTCAATAATCAACAAACTGTAATCAACAAGGGAAAACAAAATATGAGAAAAATGGATCACAACCATGACCCGTGTAAGGCTAGAGATTGGGGACACAAGTTAATAACTAAATCCACATACATGTTGCTGAGAAGAAAGATTTTCACTCAGACCACTCACTGTCCAATATTTGGTCTATTCTATGTTACTTGTGAAACACATCTATGCCCAGGGCAATTTAGTGACAGTGACTGAGATTGATTTACCTCCAGAATCTAGTCACAGATACCTATGTGCTACGGTCCCAGGAATTTAATCATGCACTCCGTAATTTCAGTATTTGAGAGGAACAGGCTTGTTAATTGTCTTTACAATGTAAATTAATTAAGGGCGTTGGTGTGTACGTCTGTGAGGCGATGGTAGATCTGCGTGTTTTAAGCTGGAGAGAGCTGTTGTTCCTATGGTTAATGCTTTTTGATAAAGGACTCCCCTGGCCCGGTAATTAGAACTGATTATGATGGTGTCCATTTTATTCATTTATTGTAATTGTTCACATAATAGCCTTTTTAGTTACACCTTCAGATATGTGGATACATCTCACCTTCCTGAGACTTTGCCCTGGGCACTTTAATTGACACAGACTTTGTCACCTCTTCCCTGTCAGAGCTTGATGATTCTTCCTGAGAGTAGATCTTTGTCACCAGCTTGCTACTTATTCAAGTTTTTACCTAAATTTGACTTGCTTAGCATTCTGTGGTTATGATGATTTTTTTACATTTTCTTAAAACACTCTATATATCATGAAGTATTTCAAAAAGTATCATTGTGATCTTTTTTATCACAGTGGGATTAAGTCGAAACAAAATGATATAACTAAAAATATAATATATGCTGGCCAATATGGATAATATAAATCATATAAAAACTTTAGACACTTTCAGGTAGATGAGTGAGACTTTTTGCAAATAATTAAAACTGGACTCTTCATTATTCTTTGAGCAAGAAGAGAAGCATGATTGGTTTAGTTACACTGTCCTTGATAGGCAAAAGTAAAAATACAGTAAACATTCCTTTGGAGGAGGGGCTTTTGGGGGGAAGAACTACCTAAGACTAGTCTTATTTCTGTGTTTTGTGATGTGGGGGTGGGAGGCAAGCTTCACTTTGTGAAGTCAGCTTGAATGATGTCATAATACCACACATTGCCTTCAAAGTATTCCAGAATGTTTCCACTAACGTTTTCCAAATTTTCCTCCTGCTACTCTTCCTTGTAAAAGTTGACTTTGAAACTTCAGGCATTTTTAAGTTTTATCTGTGTGCAAAGCACATCTGGAATTTCTTTAATGTAGCTTGCAAGCTTGTGCTGCATTTATTTCACCCTTGCATAACTCAAAAGTAGCGGAACAGATTGTGCTCAGATTGGGCAAAAGCAATTACCGAAACCCATAGACTAGGACTCGTCATGGCCCCAGAAAATAATTTGGGGGGAAGCCATGATGGCGTGAAAACACAGGGTTATTAGAGGTTTCTGTTGACAGCTCTGCCGCCTCACGCTTTCTAGCATAGATCTTCTCAGAAGGATCTGCAGTGTCATTTCAGAGACTGGGCGGCACGTTCTACACTCTGTGTTGACTTTGGTTTCAGCCTATGCTCCTGGCTCCATGTTCATTCCAAATTATAACTACAATGAGAACACTCAGTAATAAATACTGGCTTAGCACTTAAACATAGACAAAATGCTTTCAATATTACAAGAGATCCTTACATCCCTATGTGTCAGAAATGATTTCTCTTTCTTTCTACAGATAGGAAAACCAAGATTCATCAAGTTAATGATATGACCCAAGTCCTTGTCAGCTCTTCAGAGGTAAGACTCTAATACAAGCCTTCATTCATTCAGTAGTTATATCATGAAAGCCTAGGATGTACCAAGCACTGAGCTGGGACAAGGAAGATGCAGTGATGAGCAAGGTAAGCAGAGTTTCTCTCTAAATGAGCATGAAATCATGACTCATTATACAGTTACAAGTCAGGATGTTCCAAAGGAAAAGGTCAGTGCACTCTGAGAGGGGCAAACAGGCACCTGATTGCAGTCAGGTGGCCTCTGGGAGGAAGATGCGTGTGCATTTAAGAGACGAGAAGGAGCTAGTAGGCTCACTTGCAACATTATACTCAGACCGTCTTGGAATGATGATCTGAAAATAACACAAAAAATACAAACATTAAAAAAAGTTCTCATGTTTGTCTTTATCGAAAAAATAAAACTACTGGGTACCAGTCCAAATTCACTTCACTGTTAACAAAATCCAAGATAATAGGCCAGAATTTAATTGCAACAGTGACCTTCTTTCAAAAGCACCTGTGGCTTCTGAAACCAGAGGGACAAATATCCTCCTGAAGCCTGTGTCACACTTAGTCTAGTCTCCTCTTCAGACACTTATAACTGCCTTGGGTGTAATTAGTTCTGCCAAGTCACAATGTCCACGAGGGCAAAGATCACGAGATTTCCATATCTGTATTCTCAAAGTGTGCTGGTTCAACACTTGGTGTAAACTTCAATTGGTAGATGGAGATATATAATCTGTGCATGAGAAAAATACAAAAGAAGCCACATGGTGTAGCATAAAGAAGGGGTCCATAGTGTCTAGTTGGTCTGGATTCAAGTTCTCATCCCAATCTCTCTGACCTTGCTCACTTAATCTTCTCTGAGCTTTGGACTCCCTGTCTGTAAAAGTGAATATTAACATCCCACTTCTAACATCCCAATCTCTCTGCTCACTTAATCTTCTCTGAGCTTTGGACTCCCTGTCTGTAAAAGTGAATATTAACATCCCACTTCTAAGGCTGTTGAGGAAGAGAAAGCACAATCTATTCAACACATAAAAAATGAGGTGGGTTGATTCAATTGCTGACAAATTGTTAGTTACTATTAAAGTGTTCTCATTGTCTTCTGATGATGGTTTATCCATCTCCTAGAGTTATTTTGAGTTTGGTTAAGGAAAGTGGTGGGGGGAATTCTGAGTATTAGAATATTTCACATACTATGTAGATGTTTGCAATGTATCAAGGTATAATAAATGATAAAGGCACTAAGACATAATGATTGTTTAGCAAAGGACAAGACAAGGATTATATGTCACTGTGAACAATCAAATGGTATAGCATTCTTGTCCAGTCGAAATGTATTATGATCTGAATAATACTATTTCCTAGGTTTTTAAGATTATTGTTGGATATATCTAAAAAATTACAATGTTGTAGGATTGTGTGAGACTGAAATCACTTCAAATCTTGCTACATATGTTAGATTACCTCTCCTTGGTTCCTGTAAGGGCATCTTTAATATCCACTATACCTGGTGCACTCTCCTGCTGGCTTTGTAACTGATGAGAGTATACAAACATGCTGTGTCAATCCCAGAGCCCTTCTCTGATCCACAGGGCTGGTGTGGATGGGAGGGCACGAACACAGGAAGAAACGCGAGTTCATGTTATTAAGCCAAAGCAGAGCTGTGAATCCCCAAAGTGCATGGAGAGAAATCAATAGAGTCAAAATACTAATAATAAACAGCCATCTTCCCGGTTTCAAACTCACCAAAGACGACATGATCAAGAGAGCCTATAAACAGAGAACATCTTATCAGCAGCTCATGGCTGTCCCTTTAACACTAACTGCATTTGCCCTTGGAGAGAAAACCAGTACTATAGACATTTAAATTTAAATTACTTCTAGCTGTTGATACACTGTCTCCACTGAAATACTGCCTGTCTGAGGTAGCAGACAGTGGCCTGGTGATCATTGTCATTACTATTACTTTCCATCTCTCCCTGCTCCTCATCAGATAACTACTATCTAGGGTCATCTTCAAGTAATCAGGAGATCAGGTGTCTCCAGCCTTCCCTGAGCATCTCTGTCACACGCTGAGCGACCACTCAGCAGAGATCTCCTCATGGGGTGCTTTGACGTACACACTTCATTCATTTGGGTACTCCAGCAACTGTTGCTGGTATATCCCTCTTGGTGCTCAACTGATAATCACAGGCAAATAACATAGTGCTTTCCTTCCCACATTTAGCTTCAAATACTGTGGCTCTATTCACCTGACTGATACTTTTTACCCTTTTGTCAGTACCAACAGTTGAGAAGGGTGGTAAGATCCTAAATACTAATTGTGAGTCAAAGCTTATAGGAAAGAGCCTCAAGCGTCTCAAGTTCCTTTGATGCCAGTTGGGTCAAGATATTTGAATGGAGAGTACCGGACCCACATCTTCCTTCTCTGTGGCAGTCATTGAGTTCTCAGCATGGTTTATGCTGTGTGTGTGTGTGTGTGTGTGTGTGTGTGTGTGTAGGGGGCTGAATGTCTGTTAGAAATACTCAGGGAAAGAGAACCTTTAAAAGTTCTGAAACTAAAACTGTGACACAGGCTCTTCGCTGGAGTTAATGAGATGAGAAACATATCACTAAAATAGCTTGCGATTGTTCTCTGGCATTGTAGCCAAAGTGGGTCAGTTGAGGGTGGTCTGGGTTACAAGCATCTGTTGTAACTCTTCAGGGGGACAGGACAAAAAGCGCTGTGTGAATGCTCAAAGATTCAGCACTCACTCTACATTTGTGGGTGTGGGCATGTCTGTGTGCATGTGTGAACATGCACACCCTCGCTTCGCGCCCTTCTTTGCCCTCGGCCCTCACGGCGATTCCTGCCTGCTTTGGATCTACCTATTTTCAAAGCTCAGTGAAACATCACTTACTCTTCTAAACTGTTAACCGGGTGCTCTTCAACCAGAAGCAATCTTTTCCTCCTCTGAATTCATGGCGCCTGGTCTGATTCTCTCTAAGGGCATTTTTCTGTCTTGGCTTTAACTTGAGTGAACATAGTTCATTCATTTCCCAATAGAACAGACTCATAACATTCATATTTGATGTATTGTTGACCCCCTAAAAATGAATGTTAAATGAAGGTCAAACACTCATGAATATCGTACTGCCTGTTTAAACCCTGATATACGTGTGGTACAGGTAATAGACAGCAAAGAACTACTATCACATTAAATGCTCAAAACTTTCTGATTTCTTGAAAAAAATCGGCCCGAGTTCTTCAGATACCGAAGGGCTTCAGTGGAGGACTTGTTTACTGCATCCTCATCTGGTAGACAAGCCAGCCCAGCTGGCCGTGTGCCTCCCTGATAACTCTGCACCATCACACAAGCCCAAAGAAGCAGTGTCTTCACTGCAATGAGGAGCAGGAACAAATCAACCGAAGAGTGAACACAAAGGCCAACTTGAGAAACAGACTTTGTCATTCTTGGCAAAAGAGCCATGGCTTATTTAGTGTTGACTTTAGATATTTTGGTTGTCTGTGTTCTCATTTGCTCTCAAACCTTTATTGATAACTCTTCTGGGTTCTGTGGGAGGGAATCAATTAACAAAAATAAAGGGACATCATTGCCAACAGTGGAACAATTGGACACACACACATATATATAAATCATTCAGTGCACAATTGTATTTTAACACAGCTATCTCTCAAAGGAACCCAACTGCAACCTCAAAGTCAGTGTTACTTCCACCTTCCTTTCAGCATGTATTTAGTTGCCATATCAAATTTTCTATTTTGCTCACTTATTTGTTTATTTGTTTATGACTGCTCTATTCACTTTAAGATGTTAGCAGCGACTTGTGGAGCCTCACATAGTGTGTGATCACACTTTAAATACGTTGCAATGTCCTTTCTATGTTACAAGGCTTCTGCCATATTTTCCTGTATTTTTGTTCTTGGCATCTGAGCACTGGAACTATTATTTGAATGTCATGTGGTCCACGTTTCTCCCAGATGGATAAGTGCCCTTTTCAAGAAGCAGACAATCTCTGATCAATATGTACGTGGCAGCCTCCAGTGTCAGGAGCTCACTAAATCCTCAGGTAACAAACAGCAAATTCCTCTTCTAGACAGCTTTCATTTACTAGGCAGTGTGCTACTTGGTGAGCTGTTTTGTTGATTTGCATTGTTTATCTGTTCCCTAATTTTTCCAGTTAAGACTGTATCTTTAGAACAGTTTTAGGTTCATGGAGAATTGAGGAAGAGGTCCAGAGGTTTCTCATATGTCTACTGCCCCACAAATGCATACATCGTAATCCTCCCAAGTCCACAGTTTCCTATGGTTTCCTCATGAGGTTGTACATTCTGTGGGTTTAGACAGAGGCATACTGACGTGTATCACACTTGTACCAGCGTTACAGGATCATATATGGTAGTTTCACTTCCTCTGTGCCCTGCCTGTTCATCCTGTCCTTTCTCCCCTGACAACTAGCAACCGCTGGCATTTTTACTATTCCTGTAGTTTTGCCTTTTAAAAAATATCATATAGTTGAAGCCATACAGAAAATAGTCTTTTCATGTTAACATCTGTCGCTTAGTAAAATGCATTTAAGTTTCCTTCATGTCTTTTTGTGGCTTCATAGCCTATTTCTTTTTAGCTCTCAGGAATAGCCTATTGTCTGGATGTACCACGGTGCACTTAATCTGTTTGTCTACTGGAAGACATCTTGGTTGCTTCCAAGTTTAAGCACTTCTAATAAAGTTGTATCCATGTACAGGTTTTGGGGTGTATGTAAATTGTCATTTGGACTTCCCAAGTGGCTCAGTGGTAAAGAATCCATCTGCCAAGCAGGAGGCGCAAGAGATGCTGGTTCAGTCCCTGGGTTGGGAAGATCCCCTGGAGGAGGAAATGGCAACCCACTCCAGTAATCTTGCCTGGAGAATCTCATGGACAGAGGAACCTGGTGGGCTGCAGTCCTTGGGGTCAGAAAATAATTAGACATGACTTAGCAACTAAACAACACCAACAACAATGTTGTCAACTACTTTGGGTAAATACCAAGCTGCGCAACTGGATCATGTGATAAAAGTAAGTTTGGTTTTTTTAGGAAACAGAGAAACTGCCTTCCAAAGTGGATGGACCAGTTTGCATTTCCATCAGCAATGAAGGAGAGGTCCGGTCACTCCACATCTTTTCCAGAATTTGATGTTCCTAGTGTTTTGGATTTCAGTTGTTCTAATAGGCATATGGTGGTATCTCGTGGTTAATTTAATTTGCATTTCCCTGTTGATATAGGATGTGGAGCATCTTTTCATATGCTTATTTGCTATCTGTGTATCTTCTTTGGTGAGGTGTCTCTTAAGGTTTTTGACTCATTTTAAAATCTGATTGCTTGCTTCTTCTCCTTGAATTTTAAGTGTTCTTTGTATATTTTGGATAGCAGTCCTTTATCAGATGTTTTTTGCAAATATTTTCTCTGAGTCTGTGGCTTCCTTGACATTGCCTTTCACAGAGCAGACATTTTTAATTTTAATGAAGTCTAGCTTATCAATTATTTCTTTCATGAATCATATTTTGGTCCTGTATCTAAAAAGTTATTGCCACATCTGAGATCATCTAGGCTTTCTCCTGTATTACCCTCTGGGGGTTTTATAGTTAGATTTGACCTGTTTGTGAAAGATGTAAAGTATGTGTGTCCAGATTCTATTTTTTTTTTCCTGTGGATGTCCAGTTGTTTTAGCACCATTTGTTAAAAAGTCTATCTTTGCTTCATCCTGTTGCCTTTGCTTCTCTGTCAGAAATCTGTGACTATTTATATGAGCCTATTTCTGAGCTTTCTATTCTGTTTCTCTGATCTAGTTGTATGTTTCTTCACCTACTACATTGTCTGGATTGCTAAGTGACTATATGAACTTTGGAAGAAAAGAATGCCTTGAGACTTTCAGTTCATCTGAAAACACACTGTCATGAGGAATATTTGGACGTCAAATGTCATTGCTAGTTTGCCCCTTTGTGTATGGAAAGTTCAAGAAAAGCTGTTTTGGGTGTCTTTATGCAGGCTTTTCAGCTCTTCTGATACTCTGGCTATTTTTCATTTGATTCTATGCTTTGTGTTCTATTTCCAAGGATTCTAGAATCATTTCTAGGCTGCAACTGAAAAACAAAACCTTTTTTTTGTGGGGGTGGGGTGGCACTGGTTTATAGATATATAATAATTGTACTTAAGAGGTACCTTCCTGGTGTTCCCACACTCCCAGATTTATCACTAACGTGAGGCTAACTTCTCACAACTAGAACCCACCTACTAGGTGGAGAGGCCTCTGCCATTTGCTCAAATGTCACTCATTCAGCACATACCACATAAGTCCATCTTTTTTTTTTTTTTTGGCTAGAAAACACCCCTTCCTACACTATATATTTTTTTTATTTTATTTATTTTTAGTTGGAGGATAATTACTTTACATTATTATCCTGGTTTCTGCCATACATCAACAGGGATCAGCCATAGTTCTATGTATGCCCCCTCCCTCATGAACCTCCCCACCCACCTCCCCCTCCATCCCACCTCTCCAGGTTAACATACTGCTTTCTCTTTGAAATTCAGTGAGCTTGAAATAACAACAGATCCTGTCCCCAACGGGGTGTCAATGGAAACATATCTGTCGTGTAATTGGGGAGGCCGTGACATCCAGAGACCTCCGGCCTGTAATCCCCCATCACCTGGGTGGTGAGCACAGAGGCGATCTTGCCGCTCGTCGCAATGGCTAAATGAGGAGCAGCATGGACACTATTTGCTGGTGTAGGATTTTTCATTTAATTAAGCCTGAGTTTCTATCTGCCCAAGGGACCCCCTTATAAAGGGAGGATGCTGAAAAAGCCTTGTTTGTATTTAAGCCTCGCAATAACTATTTCCCTATATAATTAAAGTCTGTCCATTGATTTCAGTTCTCAGGGAAGGTTATTGTTTTTGAACCAACCCTGTCATCATGACTTTGTATTTATGGAGCAGCTTCATTAGTTAAGTGACCTTGGGCAAGTCACTTAACCCCTGTGACTTTTGGCATAGAGCAGAGTTATTAATACCTGCTAAATAGAGCTGTTGTCAGTATTACACAAGATAATGAATAAGAGCCTCATTACTTAGAAGGGAGACCACCTGCATTGTCTCAGTTCGTGCTTACAATACCAGTGAGAGGATAGACCTGTTTGTTGGGGTGTATTTGTGTGTGTGAGTATGTGTTTAACCCTAAATTCCAGATGAGGGTTCAGGCTCAGAAAACATTAAGTAAACTGTCTAACGTTGCAAAGCTGGGAGACTGCAAAACAGAGATTCATCTCTAGCTATTCTGACACTCATAAAGCACTGGGCCCTACATACATTTCCTGATACTGAAGCCTGACCTCATTCAGAAATCTCACATTGACTCCCGTTATGTTGGCAGAAATCAGACATTTAAAAAAGCAAACCAAGGACAATAGGAATCTATCAAAACTGACCTGGAACTGAGAGTGCCCACTTTAGAAAAGAATTTGGGGTGTGTGGGATGGGTTCACACTGCCTCCTGGGAGTTGTTAAGTTTTTAGAAAATTTGTAAGTTAGTTGTTAAATACAGCCGTTGTTAAAAATGAAATTGTAAGGGCTTCCCTGGTGGCTCAGTGGTAAAGAATCGGCCTACCGATGCAGGAAACACAGGTTTGACCCCTGATCCGGGAGGATCCCACCTACCGCAGAGCAACGAAGCCCGGGAGCCGCAGCCACTGAGCTTGTGCCTAGAGCCCGGGAGCCGCAGCTTCTGAGCCCACGTGCCACAGCTACTCAGGCCCGTGTGCCCTAGAGCCTGTGCCCCACAACTGGAGAGGCTACTGCAGGGAGACGCCTGCCCAGCACAGCCAGAGAGGAGCCCACACTGCGACGAAGACCCAGCGCAGCAACGAATAAGTAGCTGAAATAATCGCTCTTAAAAAAGAAATTACATATAGTTAATGAAAGTATGGTACAAAGGTGATACTGAATACTGAAAACATCACTTTCTAAATATTTTTACTACATTTTACAATTTTTAAGCATATTGTAACTGTAAAATGGTCACTTACCACACACATGGCAGAAGTGATGGCATGTCCTTTTGTATTATAATAGAGAAGAACAAATCTTACTCCATATTGCATCTGTTTCTTTTGCTTTAACCTTGGTATTTCGTAGCTTTGGCTACAAGTTAGAAATGTTGCTTATAGCCTTAAATATACAGGAGAACTCATCCTGAAAGCTCTGACTTGTAAAAGTGTAATGCTTTCCCAGTCACATAGAGATATAAAGTTGCAGAACAGAGAATAACATTCTTCCTCTTAGAGAAGTTATAGGAACATGGTGACCTGCCCTACATGGACGGATGCAAGAACAAATGCTTCGGACCCGGAAGAAGTTTGCAACAGCCAGCCGCCCCCCTTTCCCTCTTAGTATCAAAGAAGCCTGAGGTGTAATTCAGGTAAGAGTTCTTGAGACATGAGTCCACCATCTTCTCAGTCTTCCAGCTTTCCAAATAAAGCAGCTCTTCTTGGCTCAACAGCTTCTCTCTCAATTTATTGGCTGGTTGTGTGACAAGCAGTATGAGCTTGGGCTCAGTAACCCCTTCTGATATTAGATTATCAAAGACTGTAGATTCCATCTTAGATTTCTCTCTGTCTCTTGGATATCTCACTCTTGGGAAGCCAGCTGCCATGACTTCAGGACACCCAGGCAGCCTATGGAGAGGCTCAGGTGGCAAGAAAATGAGGTCTCCAGCCTATGGCCAGACAGGAACCGAGGCCTGCCAAAACCGCATGAGTCTGGAAGTCTTCAAACAGCTACATTCCCAGCTGACAGCTTCATTGCACCTCAGGAAAGACCTCAAGCCAGAACCAGCCAGTCAAGGTGCTCCCAGTAATCAATCATTATTCCAGTGGCAACACATCTCAGTATCACCTCAATGTCTGATTTTAGAGCAATTTCCATAGAGGTCAAGAAGCCTCTCTTTTCCCCTAAATGTTACAAAATTATGGACAAACTTAAAATTATACCTACGATTAGTAGAAATATCTCCCCTTTTATATTTTGCTAGTTAGTAGGTTCAGGCAAAAACAACTCTGCTTTCTGAACCTATTTAATTTTGGGGAAAGAGGTATTATTTCATGTGTGAATTTAGATCTGAAACAATGTAGCCTACAGGACAGCCTTTAGTTTTTCTCTTTAAATATGAAATCTCAGCTGTCAAAATTTAAGGCAGGGTTCTCCAGGAAAGTCTCTCAAGGTTAATGTAGGGTATGAACAGTTTCTTTCTGACAGAGGTAAAAATTACATGGTTGTCCTGAACAGGTGAGGGAAGAGGGTGGCCAAGGAAGAGTGTTAACAGCAACACATAGTGCTGGCTAGTACAGAACCAACCAAGAGGCTTAGGGTGCTTTCAATAATGGAAGGAAGTTTAGTGGAGATGCTGGAACTAAACTGGAACTTTCACACATTTGATCTTAATGTAGCAAATGCTCCTTGCTATACCATGGAGAATCTTTGCTACTTACAGGAGTAGCAGAAGTTATATCCTCTTAACCTCAGTAACCAAAAGAGCAGAAGTTATATCCTCTTAACCCACACCCAAGCGTCACTGGAAAAGATACCTACTGGGACTTGGGTTTCCCCTCAATCATATCCTGAATATCTTTAGAGGTGCCCAGGCTTCAGATACATATCCATCACTTATACTTTTATCTTTAGATACATACACATATAAATGAGAAATGCTGACATAAACTTTATTCTACAGTAATAGGTCAGAACTTACCTGAACCACATCATATTTATATTACTGAAAAATAAATCATCTACAACTCCACTGGATAACCTCTTGCTTTCAGGTACACACACCAAAATTTGCTAAGTTTTGTAAAATATGAGAAAGATGTACAGAATTTTAAATGCTCCAAAACTTGCCAAATGAGATCATTTCCTGAATTGAAGCACTATGCCAAAAGCATTTTAAAGAGAAAATCCTGAATAAGAAAGTTCTTGAGTCATTGGTTATTCTATAGACTAATGGCAGAGGAAAAGCTAAGACAGCCCAGATACAGTTACTAAAATAAGTCTAACACTCCCAGCTTTTCTCTCTGGTCCTTTTTTTTGTTGTTGTTGTTTTGTCTTTTTTTTTTTTTTAATGGCTTAATAATTGTGAGGGGATGGAGGGATTTCCTACACTAGATCTTTTCACCTCTCATATTTATGAAGTGATATTTTCTTAAACCAATTTTATTTTTTTTTAGGATGCAGAATATAGGAGATTACAGTAAGGCAGTATTCAAACCTGGGAGATATTTTATTTTTGTGCATATTTATGCATGTTAGTTATTTCAGTCTTTCATTTTTCCCTGTCAAGAGAGATGGTGGTAGAAGGTTGTTTTCTAGGCAAAGCTGCTTTCTTTCCCCTGATGCTTAGAGAGACTAATTCCATCACATTTAGCTTATCTGTGGAAAACCTTATTCACCCTCCATCCTCTGATTTAAAGAATTAAAGTAGGTCTAGGAAAGGTCTTCCCTGAACCCTAAGCATCTCATTTCTACTCTTGAAGAGGAGAGCTCTCTCTTGGCCCCTTGGGGATGATCCCCACCTGTGGAAGAATAGTGTGCTGGCTCTGTCTGAGCTCGGCAAATACAGATGTACATTCCAAATTTGCTCCTTGTGCTTTTCTGCTTGGTTTCAACTACCTAGGGCAGCCATTTCTCTTATCTTATGGCTCATATATTCAGCTTTCTCCATGTTATCACTGAGTCCACATTTACATTTTTGTTTCTGATCTTCCTTGATATTTTGAGAGGATTTCCCAAAAGGGGCAAACGCTGATTTTATACCGGTATTTTAATACTAGATGCCCAGTTATTCTGTTTGAAATGTATTGTGTAGAGTAAGCAGAGTTGGATCATTAGTCTATTTGGATCATTAGTCTCTAGTTTAGAGACTGGATTAATGATACAAGTATATATCATTCAATTCAGTTCAGTCACTCAGTCGTGTCCGACTCTTTGCGACCCCATGAATCGCAGCACGCCAGGCCTCCCAGTCCATCACCAGCTCCCGGAGTTCACTCAGACTCACGGCCATCGAGTCGGTGATACCATCATTAGGTTACATCTAACCTTCCTCGATTATACTTCTTCTTACCTTTTAGAGTTGAAAGACATTGGTATATAGTATTTGCAACAGTGGAGGAAATGGTGCTGCTAATATAGGGTTATGAAATTCTCCTCATCTCTGCTTTCTGCTGTAAGCAAACCTCGGTAGATATAACCACCTACAAGGTTTAATATTATAGTATTGGTACTAGAAAAAGGAAATAGAGACACTCAGTTGTGGCACTTCTGTTATCCATGTTATCTCAAAATTATTTTCAACATAGTTTTAAATATTCACAGGGATGTTCTCAACTGAGCCTTTTTATTCCAAATGTGTAAATTATATGTTCCTTGAATTTGAATCCATTTTTGAAGTGCTTCTAGTACTGGAATTCCTTTATAGCATGCAGTGAAGTTTTACGATTCATGAATAAAGAGATCACGTGAGGTTAAAAAAAAAAAGTATGAAAATTTTAATTCCATTTAAAAATAGCTATACTTTTAAAATATAACAAGTAGGGAAGATTAAAAATCAACAAGTCTAGATACTTGTGAAGTTTTTTTATTATTTGACTTAAAATACTCTACTATAGTGTTTAATCCAACATTGAATAGTAGTTCTAGACAATCTTCTCTATTTCTTTCTGGAGTAAAGGAATCCTTCGTAAAAAGGTTTCTGGGCAAAATATTCTAATATTGATGCTATTGTAAACGAAGTCTCATGATGATGCATGAATCTCTCTTGGCTAGTTAGAAGTTTTGTATCTGCTTGCATGTTCCCTTTCTGTCCAATTTCAGGTAAATCTGGTTCCAAGACATAAATGTATGGATTTTTAACAAACAGGTGAAAAGTTTGAGAAGGAAAGATCACTTCCAGTGGCAAATGGGTGGGTCCTGGTTTCTCCTAGGGGAAAACTCTCAGAAATGACACTCCTGCTGAAACCCAGGATGTCCTAAGAGGGAACATCCCTTTCAGGGCCCAAAGCAGAGATGCATGGAAAAACCCTCCCAGTGTACAGGAGGAAACAGGAAGCAGTAGAATCCCTGAAAGATAGAGGGGTGTGGGCACACGAGCCCTGGCCATGAGTCCACACAGACTGAATGGTCAATGTCAAGAACAATCCATGTGACTCCAGAAGTTTCTGTGTAGCTCAAGAAGTTTCCAACAGCTGATAAAAAGTGAAACTTAAATGACTAGAAATCTAATCAGTGGCAGCACTGGTACTCTAGCCAATGCAGCTCAATGTTGTTAAAATAAAATAAAAGAAAGTTCAAAAATCCCTCAGACAGACAGAACCATGTGAACCATGTAGTCCATGTAAGGAAAACTAAATCTTGCTTATTTCATGAACATAAGCAAAACTTAGTTTATTTCTTGAAAATACCTCTTAAAAGAAATATAATTATTCTAAAATGGTGCAAGATAATTAGCCCCCTTCCATCTGGAAACCTCCACAGTAATGATCAATCATTGTAAAAGTTTAACAACTTCCACATCCTCACTTATGAGCCATTCTGTGATGTCATCCTTCTGGACTTCATGTTAGTTTTGGATTTGAAGACTCTTAGTTTGCAAACTCTTCTTTTGTGTTCAGTACAGTCAATGTAGTTCCTTATTGCTGTTCAGTCACTAAGCTGTGTCCAGCTCTTTGCAGCCCCATAAACTGTAGCACACCAGGCTTCCCTGTCCTTCACTATCTCCCTGAGTGCTCAAATGCATGTCCATTGAGTTGATGATGCCATCCAACCATCTTATCCTCTATCACCCCCTTCTCTTCCTGTCCTCAACCTTTCCCAGCATCAGAGTCTTTTTCAGTGAGTCAGTTCTTTGCATCAGGTGGCCAAAATATTGGAGCTTCAGCTTTAGCATCAGTCTTTCCAATGAATATTCAGGGTTGATTTCTTTTAGGATTGACTGACTGGTTTAATCTCCTTGCAGTTCAAGGGACTCTCAAGAGTCTTCTCCAACACCACAATCCAAAAGCATCAGTTATTCAACACTCAATCATCTTTATGGTCCAACTCTCATATCCATACATGACTACTGGAAAAACCATAGCTTTGACTATACAGACGTTTGTTGGCAAAGTGATGTCACAATCTTCCTAATGCTATTGTATTGATCTGGATTTTTTTTTACAGTCTGGTTACTTTTTGTGTTATTTAGTTATGTTTTCCCTTGATTTTGGTTTTTGTTTTGTTTTTAAGTTTTTGTTTTATATTGGAGCATAGCTAATGTGTTGATTTCAGGTGCATAGCAAAGTGATTCTGTTATACATACACACATATCTATTCTTTTTCAAATTGCTTTCCCATTTAGGTTATTACAGGATATTAAACAGAGTTCCCTTTGCTATCCAGTAGGTCCTTGCTGGTTATCTATTTTGAACATAGCAGTGTGTTCATGTTAACTGACAGTCTGGATACTTTAAAACCCAAAGAGCCCTGAAACTTGCCCTGGAAGCAAGTAGCCAAGGAGAAAGTGCAGTCTTGAGATTAGAAGCCCACATCTCTAGAGCTTGGACCCCTGTCCTCAAACAATGGGTCTCTGCTTTAAAAGTTCCTAGTTTTATCTAGCAGTAACCAAATAAAAGCAATATAATGAATAAACATAGGAACTGCTGCTAAATCGCTAAAGTCGTGTCTGACTCTGTGCGACCCCATAGACGGCAGCCCACCAGGCTCCCCCGTCCCTGGGATTCTCCAGGCAAGAACACTGGAGTGGGTTGCCATTTCCTTCCGCAATGCATGAAAGTGAAAAGTGAAAGTGAAGCCGCTCAGTCGTGTCTGACTCTTAGCGACCCCATGGACTACAGCCCACCAGGTCCTGCGTCCATGGGATTTTCCAGGCAAGAGAACTGGAGTGGGGTGCCATTGCCTTCTCCAACATAGGAACTAATACTCAGCAATGATTCTTGTTTCCACCAAGGCGGTACAGCCTTTTAAGAAAATTACTTGTGAGTGATGTATGCAAAAATCACACACAAATAAGTAACAATTGACAGAGGCACTTACATATGCAAGCATGTCAATATATGTGCCCATTTATACACATGAATTTTTCTCCCCATAGTAATCATGGAGTTTCCAGGGTAATATAATCACTTTAAGACCAGTCTGCCTGGCAGGGATGTGAGGAGGACTATTTAGCTGGTAGTTTAGGTTTGGCTTAAGTTTCCCAAGGCTAGCTCAAAGAGAACTATTTCGTGTAGATGTAAACATTGTATACAGTTTTTCTCATTCCCTTAAAATTAACCCCCTTTCCTTTATTATCACAATGAGGGCTGTTATCAAGAGCTATAAAAAAGACAGCACTTCATATTTGTCCTTGGAGGCCTTTCTGGAACACTTTGGCATCTTTTGGTGAAATTCGGCACTTTTCAACTAATACTAAATGTGTATTCAGATGGGTTGATGGCTCCTAACATCTCAGTTTAAGAAAAATTTGTCATAATAACCTCTAAAGAATCTTAGCATGATCTCATAATGCCCCAATCAGAGAAGAACGTGTAAAACCTTAAGTCAAAATGAAATGCACAAATATTGCAAAATGGCAGTTTAGTGAAGTGGGGATAGAGGTCAAAGTTTTCGGGGTGCACATAAATCCAGAGAGCTCTCTCAGGTACCAGGGCATCTCCCTCCAGGGCTGGGACCAGGCAGCTGAGCATGCCACAGCCTCCCCCACTTGTTCCTAGAGCTACCCGGGTGACTGCCTGTGAAAACACAATTTAGAAGATGCCGTTTGACTGTCCTCAGATATACTCATTAGTTAATTAAACTATAGCTATTTAAGCACCTGTAACAAGTAATGGGAATTTCAATTCTACTGATAAAAGGATCTTATTTATAATGAGCCTCACCGCCAAATGAGTTCTGAGTGCGGAAGGCTCACCGTTAGATTGTGACTCAGAACATTGCCATACTATCTGAGCCACACGTGCTGACGGCAGGAGGAGGACCAGGACGTAAGAAAGCATGAGAGCTAATGCGCCTGCCCATAGGAATAGCCGGCTCTGTGAGGGGCAGTCGCCTTCTCTGTTTGTTGGGGTCGAAATGTGAGGAGGAGGGAAAATAGGAAGGGGACATTGCTTTCTTTTTCTCCCCCTTAAAATTAGATTCAATGGAGAAGCCTATGTTTTGTTTTGTTTTGTTTTGTTTTTTTAATATTGCTAGAATGTTCTGAGTTCTCCCTCTAGGGAATATCAGCAGCAACTCTAACTTCTAGGAAAATCATGCAATAATAGAAAATGGGTAAGATCAGGGCTCCTTGGCCCCCATAAATTTTTTTAGATGATTCTTTCCTCTGCCACTTAAAGCCAGCTTTAAATTTAAGATGGGACACTTACCTGCTGATCTAGTGGTTAAGACTTTGCCTTCCAATGAAGTGGGTGTGGGTTCAACCCCTGGTCAGGAAAATAAGATCTGACATGCCTCATGGCCAAAAAACAAAAACGTAATGCAGAAGCAATACTGTACCAAATTCAATAGACCCTTTAAAAATGGTCCACGTTAAAAACATTTCAAAAACAAAAGTTTAAGATCTTCATATAGCATCCATTATCTTAAGCTGCTGAATAAGCTAGGATATCCAGGACTCAGGATATTCGCTGCCTGTCTTGAGGATTTTAGCTCTAGCATTGCAGTCACTCTCCTTTATACTCTGCCTGCCTCGGTCCTTGGTGATGCCAGTATTCACATCAGCTTCTAGTATAACAGTCCACTTTTTTGACCTCCTCTCCTCAAATGAACTTGTCTTCCACCCTAACGGAGCCATCAGTTCAGTTCAATTCAGTCGCTCAGTCGTGTCCGACTCTTTGCGACCCCATCAATCGCAGCACACCAGGCCTCCCTGTCCATCGCCATCTCCCGGAGTTCACTCAGACTCACGTCCATCGAGTCAGTGATACCACAGAGCCACGGTCATACCCAAAACTTTTCATTGCCAGTGATCAGAGTCGATTTACAATCTCAAACTCAACCTATCGTCTCTCCAGTTCACTTCATTCAGTACCTACCAGCAACCATCCTTCATCCCCACTGGGACTCATGAAACATTCATTACTGATCACATCACCTTTTATTCTGATCCTCAGCTTCTCACACTTTCACGTTTCATTATAAAATATAGATTTCACAGTTAATGTTACATCTTCAATTAACTTTTTTCTTTATTTTTCTTGTGTGTGAAAGTGTTAGTCACTCTGTTGAATCTGGCTTTGTGATCTCGTGTACTATAGCCCCTCAGGCTCCCCTGTCCGTGGATTTTTCCCGGCAAGAATACTGGAGTGGGTAGCCATTCCCTTCTCCAGGAGATCTTCCTGATCCAGGGATCGAACCTGGGTCTCCTGCATTGTGGGCAGATTCCTTACCATCTGAGCAACCTCTTACTTTATTATATACTTGTTTGGAAATCCAGTAACCACAGTAAGATGCAAGTTTCCACCTGTTCTATGCATCCACTCCCAAGTTTTGTATGGTAGAAAAACAGGTGTGTGCTGATGGGTCTTAGCCAGTAATCTGAAGTGGATTTGTAATGCTGCTCTGCAAGCACCCTCTCTTTCTACAATATTTGTTTTCTCCCATCCTCTTCCCAGCCTCACTCTCAGATGATGACTTTGCTCCTTCACTGACAAAATGCAACCAATTAGAAGAGACTTTTTGTAAGACCCATATCCATACCTCCATACAAACCCCCACATGGAAAATTCCTATTACACGGAGAAGGCAATGGCACCCCACTCCAGTACTCTTGCCTGGAAAATCTCATGGATGGAGGAGCCTGGAAGGCTGCAGTCCATGGGGTCGCTGAGGGTCAGACATGACTGAGTGACTTCACTTTCACTTTTCACTTTCATGCATTGGAGAAGGAAATGGCAACCCACTCCAGTCTTCTTGCCTGGAGAATCCCAGGGATGGGGGAGCCTGGTGGGCTGCCATCTATGGGGTCGCACAGAGTCAGACACGACTGAAGTGACTTAGCAGTAGCAGTTCCTATTACAATGGAGCCTTGATTGTTCTCTTTGCTTAGGCCTCCCCTTTACTTGTGCACAAGGATGCATTTTATCCCAACCTCAGGAACATCGATATAGCAGGGCCTCACTCTCCCTCTGTATCCCTTTTGATCACTTCATTGTAACTATACAGACATGTTGGGATTTGTATCCCTGGTCTGGGAGTTAAGATCCCACATGTTTCTCTGACAAAAAACCAAAATGCAAAACAGAAACAATATTATAACAAATTCAATAAAGACTTTAAAAATGGTCTACATCCAAAAAATCTTAAAAAATAAAAGTAGGCCTCTAATAGAGTTGATGGATTTTGCTTACATTGTTTCATAATTTCCTTCCCAAGTTTTCTTCTGGAAAACTCCATAAAGTAGAAAACTTTTGAACTCTCAAAAGATTCCATTCTGTTCTGGAACTGAATTAATAGTTTTTTATATATTTTATATATACATATATATATATATATATATATATAATATATCTATGTTATATATAAAAATATAATCTATATTGTATATGCTTTGTGTGTTATATTAGTATTATATAATATTAGTAATATAATAATGCAATATATTATTACTATAATATATATTTTTAAACTCTAAGTCAAAACTTTATTCCCTGAAATATTTATTCACTCAGTCTTATGAAATCACAGAAAGTTCACTCCAGACTATAGAACACACAAAGACGGTAACTAATTCCAATGTAAACCCCTGTTCTGTGTTAGATGTTCTCACTTGTAAATGACCCACCGCACTGTAATTGGCTTTTGGGGATATGCTAATAGTAGTTAACAATGTCCCTTACAAAGCACACATCTCATAATGAGTCATCATGGCTCTTCTCATCATTTATTCTGAGCCAAAAGTAAAATGCGCAGCTCTATGAGTCTATGTCTTTCCATGGAGGACAGGCCTAGAGTATTTGAAAGAAAATAAAAATTAAAAGCAGTGTTTTCTACACACAACAAACTTTCTTTTAATTCACCATGCATACTTGGGTTGTAACTGGGAATTAAATTCTTTTGGCTACTGACAACTCATTAGTCACCACTGGTAAAAATGACCCTAATCAGTACAGTTGGTAAAGGGAGTTTTTTGTTCGTTTTGTTTCTGAATCTGCCAAACTGACTTAAAATCTGCCCTATTTTTTCATGAGGGTTAATGTAATGAAAGTTCCACGGTGAAAAAAAAGTGAAACAAGAAAAGTTGTGGACAGTTAATAAAGGGTTAAAAAAATATATATTATCTTGTCTACAGAAGCAGTAATGAGAGGACTTGGATTAACTATGTTTAATTGTCTAAATCAAAAACAAATTATCACTGTTCCCTTAAAAGCATTTCTTCTTATGTGAAGAGCAGGAATCACAGTAGAAACTCTGGACTTTGACATCAGTAAAATGCCTATTAAAGAGTGTCATGAAATATGACCCAGAAAATCGGTCTAAATTGACTTGCAAAAGGACACAGAAGCATGTGTTAGAAAGTAGCTAAGTCAAGAGAAAGATCAATGATCATTACCACTGTCGGCCCCTCTCTGTTTCAGGTCCCGATGAAGAGTTAACCTTCTTATTAGGGATATTTTCATCACGGCACCTGCAGATGTAGTAGTTTAGAAAGTGCCAGATTCAAACTGGTGCTCAGCTGAACTGCATGTTGAATTTAAGCTGACCACAGATTGTCTGGCCCTCCTTCCATCAAGACTAGGGATTTATCTCCTCTCCCCACGAAGACAGAAAGGTCTGTGACCGCTTTCACCAGTAGGATATGCAACCTCGTGTGATTTAAAGTCTTCCACACCTTTTTGTTAGCCTCCTCTGGGATCTCAGCCACGAGACTGTGAAAAACCCAGATTCCACACAGGAGACCTATATGGATGCCGAGAAGCCATCCAGCCCCACAGAGATTTTGCATGATACTAACCCCAGGGACCATTGGAAGACAAATATTAAGCATAAGAGCTCTCAAGCAGGATACCCACAGAGAACCCCTGCAACTCGCAGACTTGTGAGCGACTATAATAAATTGGGGGAGCAGAGAGGTCATTACACACCAATATATAACTGCAACCACCTTGAAACAGTGGCAAATGTGTGCTTAGAAACAGTGTTATGATCCTGCCACAGAAGCGGATGCCGTCATTAATTTATATTAGAAAGCAGTTGAAGGTCCACACACTGGCTGTTGAGATAAAATCTGTAAACAAATGCCAGCCTCCCCCTCAAAAAAGGAAATCTTTCATGAAATTATTTTTCACATTTTTCTCATTGAATTCAGCGGACGGGAAAGAGACCTTTGCTGTATCTATCTACTCTATAATCTGATTTAAGATGAATATCTGGTTATATTTTAGTAATATCTAAAAAGAGTAATAAATATTTTTATTATATTACTGGCTTTATTATAGATGACTTTATTGTACAGATCTTAGATGATATTTTTGTTAGGCATACTGGGTTTAAACTGTATTTAAAATTGTAAGAAAATTTTCCAAAGCAAACCAGAATTTCTGCTGTAAAAACATAATATGTACTGTTTCAAAGAATAAGTGTGAAACATGTGAAATGGTGACAGACATAATAATGGTCTTTTTAGCCCATAGTAGACACTCAGCATGTTTCCCAGGTGGCGCTAGTGGTAAAGAACCCCCCTGCCAGTGCGGGAGATGTAAGAGACCTGGGTTCAATCCCTGCCTGGGTTGGGAAGATCCCCTGGAGAAGGGAATGGCAACCCACTCCAGTATTCTTGCCTGGAGAATCCCATGCACAGAGGAGCATGGTGAGCTATAGTCCATAGGATCACAAATAATCTGACATGACTAAGCAAGCACGCAAGCACTCAACAGCTATATGTTACCCAACTGATGGATGGTCTGACCTCACACAGAGGTTCCATGTCATGAAGACAGACAACTTTGTTCATCCTTGGTTACATCTTGCATGCAAGGAAGTGCTTCAGGCCAGAAGGTGTACACAGTTATATAAATCAAGACCTACAGAACTTCTCTTAAGTCTTTCTATAATCAGTCATTATCTAACTCTCTGACAGTCTATGTCATAGTATTAAATGTCCCAGTACAATCTAGGTCTGGATTTTAGACATGGTCATTGATTTAAGCCTGTCTCCAATTATTTCAAGAGAGGAAAGAGAAAGAGAGAATTAAGTGAGCTTTTTTTTTTTTTTTTCAGGACCCACAGCAAACTTACATAGGGACTCAAATGCTGATGTTTAAATAGCTCATAATACTTTTAGAACTATAATAATTTAGAGTTTCTTTTTGCAGAATCTTTTGAATAAAAAAAAAAAAAAAATTGAGAAGAGCAGCCAGGCACTTCAAAGAGTATGAACTTTGAAATTGCCATCTGCATTAAAAAAAAACAAAACCCAACTTTTTCTCTCTCTACTCTGGAATTGTGATCAGCAAACACAATCCCTCACTGACTCCAGCTGGGACTCGGGCCAACATGGCAGATTGCCACCTTATCAAGACCTCTTACCGTCTCTCTATTTCTTTGCTTCAAAAAGATGAGTTTGAAAGAAAAGAGAGTGGGTTTGTATAGAAGGTTAGGCTGGTCAGAAGAATGAGGACGGGAGTAATACGGAAACTCCAAGAATAGATGCTTTGTTGGAGTCCTCTGCCCTTCACTGTGTGTGTGCGGGACTTTTCCTTATTACTATCTCCACCAAAGTAAAGAGGATTTGCATAAAATTGGAATAAAAGAAAGAATTTTGCCTGCTGACATTTCCTTTAGCCCAAAATATGCTTGAATCAGAAAATAAAAGCTACTTTTCCTGCTTTCTGTACATACCTTTTTTCCTCTCTTTTTAAGCCACTGCTTGTAATGAACCTTGTGATACACTCTGTGTGTGTGTGTATGTGTGTGTGTATGTGTGTGAGAGAGAGTGTATTCTTTAGCAGGGGTCACCAATCTTTTTGGCACCAAGGTCAGTTTTCTGGAAAACAGTTTTTCCACAGATGGCAGTGGGGGATGGTTTGGGGATGATTCGAGCACATTACACATAGTGTACACTTTATTTCTATTATTATTGCATGAGATCCACCTCACAGCATCAGGCATTAGATCCCGGAGGTTGGGGAACCCTGCTTAAAGACACTTCATCCCTGAAGTTTTAAAGTACATGGTGAGGGTACCTGACCTGGAAACACTGGCTTCAGACTTCATTCACACTGTATATGAGGTGAGGAACATGACTGTTTTGGTATGTTTCCTTGACTCTCTGCTGAATGCTATATACAGTGATTATTCACCTAAGCGAGACAAAAATGAATCTGCACAAATGAAACATGATATTAGAGATCGACTAAATTTCAAGGTTTCCTGGACCATCCGGACATAAAAAGCACAAGACCACTTTTGGGCCCCACAATTCCACTGGTGGATTTTATCAACAGTGAAGTCATCAGCTGAGTTCAGTTGCTCACTTGTGTCCGACTCTTTGCAACCCCATGGACTGCAGCACGCCAGGCCTCCCTGTCCATCACCAACTCCTGGAGTTTACTGAAACTCATGTCCATTGAGTCAGTGATGCCATCCAACCATCTGTCGTTGTCGTCCCCTTCTCCTCCAGCCTTCAATCTTTCCCAGCATCAGGATCTTTTCCAGTGAGTCAGGTCTTCGCATCAGGTGGCCAAAGTATTGGAGTTTCAGCTTCAGCATCAGTCCTTCCAGTGAATATTCAGGACTGATTTCCTTTAGGATGGTCTGGTTGGATCTCCTTGCTGTCCAAGAGACTCTCAAGAGTCTTCTCCAACATGACCATTCAAAAACATCCATTCAGTCCCACACAAACTTTTCTAGGAAAGAGACAAAAGGAAATGCTGATTAGTTTGTTTCATGAGGCCAGTATGACCTTCATACAAAAATGTAGTAAATACATTGCAAGAAATGACAACCGCATACCCAATTAAATTTAATCTAGAAATAGATTTATTATTTATTATTATTTTAATTTATCTTTGGCTATGTCAGGTCTCAGTTATGGCACGTGGACTTCTCTCCAGTTGTGACGGGGGCTCCAGAGTGCACGGGTTCTCTAGTTTGTGGCACGTGGTCTCTCTAGTTGTGGGGCATGTGCTTAGTAGCTGTGGTGCAAGGGCTTCGTTGCCCTGCAGTATGTGGGATCTTAGTTCCCCCACCAGGAATCGAACCCACATCCCCTGCACTGGAAGGCAGATTCTTAACCATTGGATCATGAGGGAAGTCCTACCACCATTTATTTTAAAATGACACTCTTAAGAGAAAATAATAGGTAGAAAGATATACTGGGTTCATAGAGTCTATCTCAGTACTTTTAAGGTGACTAGTCTCTCCAAAGCAAAAACAATACCCAGTTGTGCATGTGACTAGTGATAGAAGCAAGGTCTGGTGCTGTAAAGAGCAATATTGCATAGGAACCAGGAATGTCAGGTCCATGAATCAAGGCAAATTGGAAGTGGTCAAACAAGAGATGGCAAGAGTGAACGTCAACATTCTAGGAATTAGCGAACTAAAATGGACTGGAATGGGTGAATTTAACTCAGATGACCATTATATCTACTACTGTGGGCAGGAATCCCTCAAAAGAAATGGAGTAGCCATCATGGTCAACAAAAGAGTCTGAAATGCAGTACTTGGATGCAATCTCAAAAATGACAGAATGATCTCTGTTCATCTCCAAGGCAAAGCACTCAATATCATGGTAATCCAAGTTTATGCCCCAACCAGTAATGCTGAAGAAGCTGAAGTTGAATGGTTCTATGAAGACCTACAAGACGTTTTAGAACTAGTACCCAAAAAAGATGTCCTTTTCATTATAGGGGACTGGAATGCTAAAGTAGGAAGTCAAGAAACACCTGGACTAAAAGGCAAATTTGGCTTTGGAATGTGGAATGAAACAGGGCAAAGACTAATAGAGTCTTGCCAAGGAAATACCCTGGTCATAGCAAACACCCTCTTCCAACAACACAAGAGAAGACTGTACACATGCACATCACCAGATGGTCAACACCGAAATCAGATTGATTATATTCTATGCAGCCAAAGATGGAGAAGCCCTATACAGTCAAGAAAAACAAGACCAGGAGCTGACTGTGGCTCAGATCATGAACTCCTTATTGCCAAATTCAGACTCAATTTGAAGAAAGTAGGGAAAACTGCTAGACCAATCAGGTATGACCTAAATCAAATCCCTTATGATTATACAGTGGAAGTGAGGAATAGATTTAAGGGCCTAGATCTGATAGATAGAGTGCCTGATGAACTATGGAATGAGGTTCGTGACATTGTACGGGAGACAGGGATCAAGACCATCCCCATGGAAAAGAAATGCAAAAAAGCAAAATGGCTGTCTGGGGAGGCCTTACAAATAGCTGTGAAAAGAAGAGAGGCTATATTTTATTAAATCTTTTGCAGCTTATTGATCAAGAATACATATAGGATTATACAGGAATATCTTTGGCAAAATAAGTGAGTAGTGCAACTCAGTACTTAAAGGAGACAATACAAGGTCAAATTAAAGGTTTATTGGGCTACCCTATAAACTAAGAATTGATAAATCAAGGATCTAGCAGTGAAACATAACATCACCATAAATCAACTCATTTTGGACATAAAAGTTTTAAACACTAAGATTATATTAGTAGAGTCTACATAAGATCTCAACTTGGATACTTAAATTTAGGAAAACAAAACACTAATTGATTTAATGGAGAAATATCCTGCTATGCATTGAAATAATTTCATTAGTTCTAAGATTTGGAGAAAAAATTGTTATAAACTATTTACAAGTTAAACCACTTAAAGGCAGAGACCCTGTTTTTAATTCACTAATGTTTAGGAGGTGCCTACTGTAAAAGCTAATTATAGCACCTAGTAAGTTCCTATTAAGTAGTGAGGGAAGAAACAAAATACCTAAAATTTTAAATTAAATGGTACAACAATGCCAAGACTTTTGTTACCTGAACATGCAAAATTTTCAGCTTAACAGTAACATTTAAGGAAGTAAATAAGATAATTTTGCTTCTCTAAGAAAACTGAAATATTAGTATTCTGAAAAGGAATGAAAAACACATTCTGAACCATCTGTATATTACTCAAAGCTGTGCTTAATAATGAACAAACTGTTGGATTTACTATACAATGTCTAATTAATTGTATTAATGGTTATGAAATACTCATCAAGACTGTCTTTTCTTGTGTAAAATTTTCATACATGAAATGATTCCCAAGGCTTATAGCATATATTTTAATTTAAAAGTCTTGTTCATCCAACCACTAGTAAGTAAAAATTCTAAATGTGTTTCAGTTTTCAAAAATCAATTTACCAGTTAACTTATTGGTATACCTGGTGCTTATCATAATAAAGTAAGTAAATGAACAGCAAACTAAAAGGTGAATTAAAATATCCAAACTAAGCCTGACCTCAGCTTTCACTGAACCTTTTCTTCAAAATGAAACTGTAAAAATAAATCTAACTAGCGTTTGCTTGGCTTGACAGCACAATTGAGTAGTAACCAAAGTAGCCATATGTGGTCCTTTAAGCCTCAGAAACACAGCATCTTTTGAATCATTGTGCCGGGCGTCATATATTTTGTGCCCGATATGGACTTGCTGAATGAATTTGTACAGCAGTGCTGGATTTGGCCTAAACCAACCAAATTTTCACATACTTTAACTTAGTAAAAATAGCATGATTTTTCAAGAAAGAGTACAGAATGGATGAAGAATGCAGTTTGATTCAGGAAGAGAGGAAATATATATGTGAATATACTCACATAATCCAATGGATCACATAATGTACTGCCCTCGAGCAAGCCCATTTATCTAAAAACATGAAACTATCACTAGTTTGTGGGCTTCTGGTACTTGTAGGGGGCTTTCAGTGTCTAGAAGTAGTGCCGTTTCCTAGAACTTTGTAATAAACTTGCACTCTCCCCCGCCACTCCGGTTTTCTTTTGTTTTCACACACCTTTCATAAAAGTTCTCTGTAGCATGTAAGTATATATACACGTAGGGAATAGAGTTCAGAAACGGGTGTATGCGTGGGGTGAGGTCAAGGCCCTTATAATCGTCGTTCATTCATTAACCAGCTATTAAGCAAATACTGTGTGTCAGGCAGTATTTTCTACACAAAACTCCAGTTTGGGGCGGGCGGGGGGGAAGGACCTCGCCCTCCTGGAGCTTACATTATTCTACCGGTACAAACAGATGAGATAAACAAGCATGACAAGTAGAATGCCTGCAGGATAAAAACGAGGAGAGAATCGGGAACGTCCAGTTTAAAGAGAGGCCACAGAGCCCCGAGGAGACAGCCGAGCAAAACCCTGAAAGGAAGAGAGAAACTCTTTGGCACTCGGGGAAGGAGCCAGGCAGAAGGCGGAGCAGACACCCTGCTGGCTCCGCAACCGAGGCGGCTCCCCGCGCCCCACCGCGCGCACCGCCTTCAGGCCGTGGTCAAGGCTTCGGCTTTTACTCCCGGCTAAGAGAAAGCCGGTTCGAGAGACGTGTAAGATCTGATTTAGTCCTTGTAGCGATCTCTGAGGCAAAAGGAATGGCCCGCGGGCAAATTTGCCTGTTTAACTTGCAGCGTACTGGTACACAGACAAATACAGTTCACATACAACTTAAGTAAACTCACGATAATATAACACAAATTTCGTCCCATTTGAATAAAATCCGCTTACCTAGGCACTTTTACCTGAAGAATAGCACCCTCTAAATTTACAGAAGTAAACAATAGTGAACTGTATGACAGAGTTATTTCAGGTGTTTCAGTAAGAGACTACAGAGGGCTCGGTACTGTACACAGAATCGCATCTGTACTCCAGCCTTGGTCAGGACCTCGGTTTCGAGCGTAAAGAGGAAAACGATGTCTGAAATCGGCGGGCCCCGGCCCGCAGTCCGCCGGCTCTCCCCGCGCGCTCGGCTCCACCCACACCTAGAATGGGGCGCGCTCCGGGCCCACCGCGGGCCGGCTCCTCGCTCGAACAGCGTCGCCTACAGGCCTTTATCCCGACTGCTAGGCAAGAGCCAAAACCACCGCCAACAAAAAGCGAGCCCAGAAAAGACCACATATTTCCAGAAATAAATGCATTACAAACAGGATTCCAATTCAATCCAGCTGAGAATCTTCGCCTCCTCCAAGGGTTGCGTCCTTACTCCGCAGAAATAATGCAGAGACGGGAGTAAAGTCCGGCCTCTCAAAAAGAGAGAAGAGTGTACAATACGATACATCCATCCACCCGGCTGCAGGGACACCATTTAAAAAATGCTCGGTCGCCGTCGGATCGCGGGCGTCCTCTACGTGGCCGCCCCGAGCTCGGCTCCCGAGAGCTAATGACGAGCAGCTGGGGCGGCGTGCGTGGCCTGCAAGCCGGCCCGGGCCTGAGCGCCCCCCACGCACACGACCACCACCGAGGCTCAGGCCCCGCTCCGGCCGGCCTCCGGGAAAAGAAAGACCGGGAAGACCCGGCCCGCCCGTGCCACAGCGAAAACGCCGCTCCGCAGGATCGACACTAAAAGGCAACGTCCACAGCCGCCCCGACGAGAAGGGCGCGGAGGAGAGGCCGCCGCCGCCCTCGACCCCAGGAGAACTCTGCTTTCCTGTTGAGAGCTCCACCTCTTGATATGTAACAGGAATGGCGGGAATTCTTTCCCGACGAAGCAGGGAAAGGGACCCTGATCTCGAGCTCACGGTGGGGAAACGGGGCTCCTCCTGAATTGTGCTGGGACCCTTGGTATTCCATCAATGTGGGGACGGGTATGTCGGGGAATTTCTTGAGTTGCAGCAAGGGTGGGAAGGACCCTTGTGAGGTTCAAGAGAGAAGGCGTGAATGCCCACGAGATGCCGCTGCAGAAAACAGCCTGATCTCGCCCGGAGGGTAGAACCTCCTGGTTTTTCTCGAGTTGCGGCAAGTTATTCTAGAGTTACGTCGGGGCCCTCAGGGACCCGCTTGTGTGGCCTCAGGAAAGGCGATTCTCTGAGCGAGTTGAGAGTAGCCCCTCGGGATTCCACCTCAGTCAGTGCCGGGTCCTAAGTCCGCTTCTGGAACCGAAACTGGAACCTCATGTTTTGGCTCCAATGCTGGCATAGATCTTGGGGATCCTCTGGAGTCTCCCCAGGGGAGTCAGCCTGGTCTCCTGTGGTTACGTGCAGGTCCTCTTTTCTCCTGAGCTCTAGCAGCAGTGTCAGTGTTCCCGTCGAGTTGACCCAGGGATCTCTGTCTTTCCCTCGAGATGCCAGAGGGCTGTGGAATGAGCCACCGTGGTTTGAGGCAATACGCAGGTGACACTCGAGGTAGTGCAGGAAAATCACGTTCATCTGGAATGGACTGAGACATCTATGGGACTTTTAGGGTGGTGGCGCGACCCCAGAAGAACTCCACGTTCCTGTTGAGAGCGCCACCACTTGAGATGTGATGGGAGTGGCGGGAATTCTTTCCCGACAAAGCAGGGAAAGGGACCTTCATCTCGAGTGACGGTGGGGAAACGGGGCTCCTACTGAATTGTGCTGGGACCCTTGGTGTTCCAACAATGTGGGGACATGTATGTCGGGGAATTTCTTGAGTTGCAGCAAGGGTGGGAAGGACCCTTGTGAGGTTCAAGAGAGAAGGCGTGAATGCCCTCGAGATGCCGTTGCAGAAAACAGCCTTATATCGACGGAGGGTAGAAACTCCTGGTTTTTATCGAGTTGCGGCAGGTTATTCTTGAGATACGACAGGGCCCTCAGGGAACCGCTTGCGTGGCCTCAAGAAAGGCGATTTTCTGAGTGAGTTGAAAGTAGCCCCTCGAGATTCCTCTCCAGTCAGTGCCAGGTCCTAAGTCCCCGTCTGGAGCCGAAACTGGAACCTCATGTTTCGGCTCCAGTGCTGGCATGGATCTTGGGGTTCCTCTGGAGTCTCCACAGGAGAGTCAGGACTCTTCTCGTGTGGAGACATACAAGTCCGTTATCCTCCCAAGCTGTAGGAGCAATGTGAGGCTTCCCTACGAGTTGATACAGGGATATGTGGCTTTTCCTTGCGGTGACACAGGGCTGTCGCACGAGCCACAGTGGTGTGATTCGATGCTCAGTGTGACCTTCGAGGAAAGTTAGGAAAATCAGGTTCATCTGGAGTGGACTGCAACATTTGGGGGTCCTTTGGAATGGTGGCACGTCCCCTGGAGTCCCTCTCGTCATTCTTGTTGAGAGCACGTCATCTTGCTGTGCAATGGGAAAGGAGAATCCTTTCCCGATGAAGCAGGGAAGGGAACCTTCATTCCCGGGCCGGCGGCGATGCCCCCCCGGTAGCTCGGGCCCCTGGTCGGGTGTTTGTGAGTGTTTCTATGTGGGAGAAGGAGGAGGAGGAGGAAGAAGAAGCAGCGATTTGTCTTCTCGGCTGGTCTCCCCCCGGCTCTACATGTTCCCCGCACTGAGGAGACGGAAGAGGAGCCGTAGCCACCCCCCCTCCCGGCCCGGATTATAGTCTCTCGCCACAGCGGCCTCGGCCTCCCCTTGGATTCAGACGCCGATTCGCCCAGGTAAATTCCTGCTCTTTATTTCGGCGGCGGCGGCGGCGGCGGCGCCAGGTCCTCAGCGTCTCTCCTCCTCGCTCCCCTCCCCGCCGTTTCCTTAGCGGCCCCAGGTCTCCTCCACGGGCGAGTCTAGAGTTCGCTCCTCTCTGGTGGCAGCCGCCCTGGGTGGCGGTGGTTTTGTACCCTCTCCCGGCCGGCTCCGGTGGCGGGGACTGGGCTCCTGCCGGGCGGCCGGGGAGGCGTAGGCCCGGCGGAGAGTGCAGGCCGCGGGCCAGCGGAATCTACTTGAGCTCGGGGATTAGGAGAGCTCCGGGCTGAGCGGAGCTACTGCTGGTCGGTGACAGGCCTCGCCCGGGAGAAGAGCTGTAGCTAGTGAGGAGGCGGAAACAATACAACTAACAGCAAATGTGCCCTGACCGTCCCCATATTTACAACTTTCCTGGTCCGGGAGTGGGGAACGTCCCAGTGAAACAAACAACCCCCCTTCTTCCCCCTGTGACCCCATGAAGGGAGGAAGTAGTTTCAGTTAGTGAGACAAATGTAAATACTCAGACACGGATCCAGTGGTAATTCTTTTCCTGTGTAAAACTTGTTTGGACGTTGGAAAGTTAATAAAGACTCATTTTCTTTTTAAGGAGAATTAAATCGTCCACATGAATATTTAATACAGAAAACCATAGTATAGTAGACACTGCATATGACCCCCCTACCCACGCAAAGCGCTTTTATGTTGTTGTTTGACAGTGTGTTGCACATGGACTTTTTATTCAGAGACAAGTATAAAGTACTTGACAGGTTTACCCTGCCTCTTTATATTTGTGTGCGTTATATAAGGACAGTTTTAACTGATTGTACGTGAAACACTCAGGTACTTCCTGATCTAAACGTGTAGAAGCTTAAAAATGTTTTTAAATGTTCTGAGAATTGCGGTGAGATACAAGTACATCCAATTTTCTTTAAAAGGACAGAAATGAAGTTATGCTTAAAATCCCTGGGAGCTTAAAAAAAAAATGTGGAAGGTGCCATCCTTTCATGTCAGGGCAGATCTTCTTGAGGTCCCAGGATTGTCATTGGCTGTTTGTGCCCATGATGTTTGACTGTGTAATGAGAGAGGTGTCATTTTAATAGGTCAAATGTATCTGTAAATGCTGGAGAAAAATATCAATTTTATCTTAAATTCTAGCTCACAACTAAGTTAAGTGTTTGGAGCTTGTTTGTGGAGGCGTTGATAATGTAGGTTGGTATAAGGGAAAAGCCAGTTTAAAAGTGCTCAGCCATACAAGTTGCATAGAAAAATAATTGTTCCTGGGTTAGACTGTTTTGATACTTTGTCTCATATTCACTGAGGGAAAACTTTCATTGGTTAAAATGAAGCAACACTGATCAACAAAGTCCCTTGTTTTATTGGTGAGTGTTACGTTGGTTCAAATTTTTTGCATCTCATTAAATTATTATGTCATCGTAGAATAAGTAACTTTTCTGGAGGGGATTTTTTTGAGTTTAGCCTTCTGCTTAAAGTAAATTGTTCCACATTTCCTGCAAACGTATGGATAAATGTTAGAAAGAGTGAAGTTAATATAGCTGTCACGTACTAGGCATGTTTTTAATGCTATAAATCCGTGTAGTAGTCAGTAGCGTGTCCGTGATTTGTATTGGTCAGGGAGCAGTTTGAATTTTAAAAAGCCTGAAGCTCCTGCTGAGCCCCAATCCCGGCCTCCCTCCCTCCCACTAATCTCCCATTCCTGTCTTTGTGCTGCCTGCTCCTGTTAGACACTGTTTGCTACAGGGCCTCAGGCCTACACTGGGTGGGGGGCACGCGAA
>SJYT01022143.1:143403-177087 GCA_006410635.1 Cephalophus harveyi | reverse complement strand
CATTAAAAAGTGTTCTCAAGAATACATTAAATTTTCAACATAATTGATGTAGGTTTTTTTTTTTGCCATCTTACACATGCATAGCATGTCATTTAACATAATATATCAAACTCGTAAAAATATTTTTGTATGTAGTTACCTTTTGGCAGAAAGGAAAAACTTTTTTCAGGATGCAAAAACATGGAATTAGTAACATTAATTTATTTGTTAAAGTATTTTAGTATACTTTTACCTCTCCTGAGAAATTTGGAAGCATTGACATAAATTTGAAAAACTGGATTTCTTTTTGTTAGAATGAGCTTATTTGGGTCATCCGTACTTCTCAGTTCTTTAGTCTTGTGCCAGTGAAATGCATATGTACTTTATGAGTACTGTTTTTTTAAATAGTCATTGGTTCTAGATACCTCAAAATCTAGTAGTGCTTGAAACACTAATGGAATTATTAAAACTCAAACTAGAGTTTACTCTAAAAATACCAATTTTATAATGATGTGTTTAATATTTTAATTAACTAACATGTTCTTGAAATTAATTCTAGTAAAGAAATACATCATTGAGTTTTCTCAACACTGCTATTTGTCTTTATGAGTACTGTTTTTTTAAATAGTCATTGGTTCTAGATACCTCAAAATCTAGTAGTGCTTGAAACACTAATGGAATTATTAAAACTCAAACTAGAGTTTACTCTAAAAATACCAATTTTATAATGATGTGTTTAATATTTTAATTAACTAACATGTTCTTGAAATTAATTCTAGTAAAGAAATACATCATTGAGTTTTCTCAACACTGCTATTTGGCAACTCTTTCAAGATTTTCTTTTTTTCTTTTTTGTTTTGCTTAGTTTTCCCCTATATTTGTTATGTTTTATTTTTTTAATTGAAGTATAGTTGATTTACAATATTATGTTAATTTTATGTATATAGCATATTGATTTTCAGTATTTTTGCAGATTATATTCCATTGTGGATTATTATAATTCCTGGGTATAATTCCCTGTGCTATCTCATATACCTTGTTGCTTATCTATTTTAACCCTTTCAGGAGTTTAAAATCTACTTTTCGTTTTCTTTGTGTGATAGGATTATGGGATGCCAGTTTCTGTCTAGAGAAATTGATGATCTGAGTGTAGTCTATATGTAATTTAGTTTTTCTTTGGTAATTATCAAATTGAAATTTTACCAGGGTGTATAATGGGCCTAACTCCCATTAAAAAAAAATACTATTCTTTAAAAAAAAAAAATGCACATAACATGATGCTTTTTCCTAGGGTTCTGCCTATGTCTTAGAAAATTGTTAAGGTGGAAAGTTGAAATGTAATGGCCTAAGTGCTACTTTTACCATTTTTTCCCTTTGAAAAAAAGATTAAAAATCCAACATTTATGCCATAACCTACTTCAAGTTACTTCAGGTTATCCTGTAAGACACATATGACATACGCTTTTTATTTAACTCTGTTAATATTCTCTTTCCCTCTTCTGTATATCTCTTCCTCTTTCTGTCAGTGTCTATTTAATCTGTGTCTCCTCCTAAGCAAATTTTTACATAGCTTGGTGAATATAGTTGGTATTATTAATGTTTATGAAACCTACAGCAGTTTAAAAGGCCTCAGATTCTGAGATCTTCATAAGTTCAGAATATTGCTGGTGAAAAAGCATTTTGATACTAACTGGAAAATGTATATTTGTGTTAGCATTCTTACTTCATTCTAGAGATATGGTACTTCTCAAAACATCAGCTCAGTGACCAGAAATTTTTTTTTAAGGAGAAAGCAGACTTTTCTGTGAAAGTTTCCTTGGTCATTTAGTTTAATAGCATTTGTCAGTTTATTACTTACATCTCTTGATAAAATAATTTGTTCCTATGTCTTCAGTCATACTAAACTATCAGCTCTATGCAAGCAAGGAGACTATTATTTCAATCTTTATGTCTGTATTACCATCACAGTGCTTGTCCTGTGTTGTAGGTATTCATTACATTTTTGTTGAACCGATTAATTAGAATTAAACTGTATGATAGATAGTCTTTACATATATCCCAGTCAATCCATATGAAACATATATAAAGGAAAACCTGAAGGTTCTTTTTTTGGCTGTTAGGATTGTAAAACATAGGAAAGGGCTTTTGTTTTGCTTCCCTGGGTAGCAGAATTGCAAGTAAGATAACTGTGATTTATTGTAAGAGGGGAAGTATCTAAATACCTTGTTTCAAGCTTAAGATTGGTATATTGTAGTTTTTATTTTCTTTGTGAATTTAAATGTATCTAATAACAATTTAGATAGTCAACTGTAATTAGAACAGAGCATTAAAAATGTTATTTAAATGAAATAGTGATATGGTGACTGAATTTTTTTTAAGACTTGTTCAGTTGCCAAGTTGTGTCCGACTCTTTGCGACCTCTGCCCTCCACTGTCTCCTGGAATTTGCTCAAATTCATGTCTGTTGAGTCGGTGATGCTATCTAACCATCTCATCCTCTGTCTCAGTTAGGCTTATTCAGGTATAATTTACACAATAAAATTCACTATTGCTGCTATACAGTTTGAGTTTTGAGAAACATTATCTTACAACTACTACCTTTAGTAGAGACATAATATTTTCATCACCTCTAGCAGTTCCCTTATTTCTTTTTGTGATCAATATCTCACCCCTACTCTAATTCCTGGCAGCCAGATCTAAATTCCTGTTCCTATAGTTATATATTCTCTAGACTGTCACATAGCGGAATCATACATATGTAGGCTTCTGTGTCTGATTTCTTTCTCTTAGCATAAAGTTTTCCATCCATGTTGTTGCATGTATTAATAGTTTGTTGGTAACTCAGTTTTGAAATTGAATTTAATGTACTCTACAACTTTGATAAATACTTCAAACAGTTTTAGATATTTGTCTCAGATCTTGCAGCTGCTTTGTTATTGGACACAATCTTACTTTCCCATATTTACCCCTCAAATGGTATAGAATCTGCCTGCAGTGCAGGAGACCTAGGTTCAATCCGTGGGTCAGGAAGATCCCCCAAGGAAGCAGATGGCTACCTACTCCAGTATTCTTGCCTGGAGAATTCCATGGACACAGGAACCTGGTGGGCTACAGTTCATGGGGTCACAAACACAACTGAATGACTAGCACTTTCACATTTTCACCCCTCAACACCAGAAATTTTGTGATTTACATTACTGTTGAGTGGCATTTATTTATACTAGTTAATTCTGTTAGCTTAGATGCTCTACCAAGTAGGTAAAATAGACATTGGCCTCTTTTTCATCATAATTAAAATAGGTAACTTCATGTATTTTGAACATAACAGCACATAGCAACTGAAACAGTGGTGAGTTTACAGCCAGAAATTGAGTTTACATTTTACTGGTTCCAAGTTTGTTGTTTAAACTGAAAATAGAGCACAGGTTATAGTGAAGAGCCAGTCATTGCTTCTTTTCTAATGCTTAAAGTAGTGCTATTTACTGGAAGTTGGAGCAGATAATGAGAAAAGAAGGGTCATTTTATTTGACCACCTGTTTTGTTCCCCCTCACCTCTTACTTTTTGAAACAGCGTTCTCTCTTGGGTTCAGGGATATCATTCTCTGGTTTGTAGATCTTTTTGCTAACTCTTCCATCTCTGCCCACTCCTTAAATATTGGTGTCCCTAAGGTGGTTCTTCAGCCTTCATTCTGTTCTCTCTTCCTATTGATTTAATCTATTTATTTAACTTTTTTACATGCTGATAACTCACAAATCTATCTGTAGAATAGAATTCTCTTCTGAGACAGATCCAGCTGTCTTACTAGGCACCTCCTGATGTTTCCGTACATATTATAAATTCAGAAGTAGTATAGAAATCTGAACTCATTTGTCAGTTCTTCCCTACCCTTACCCCCTCCCACTCAAAAAAAAAAAAAAAATATTCTTAGGACTATGTGAAGTAGGTTAATGTTCCCATCATTAACTCAAGTTGCCTAAACTAGAAACTTGGTGATAATACTTGATCCTTCTTCTTTAGTGTATCTCCAGATGAGTTGTTTACCATGTTCTGACATGGTATATCTGAATATCACTTGAATCCATCCCTCCTTTACTATTTGATTCTGAGAGTGGGCATGTGCATACACCTAGTTGGGTGAAATAACATAGCATTTTAAGAAAGATTTAGAGGTAATTGCAAAATATATGTTTAGTGTTAGGATACTTTTTGTTCATATGTTTGGGCTCTGATATTTTTAAAATTAAGGTATCATTTTCAATAACATTCATGTTTTATAGCTTAAATGTGAATGTCTTCTGTACCCATTCCCATATTTAAAATCCAAGACCTCTTTAGAGCCCAGTGTATCAAGTAGAACAGTTTTTTCTTACTTTTAGAGCACTATGTTTCATAGATTTGTACATTCACTTAACTATTGTGTGTTTATGTGTTCAGGAGCAGAGTCTGAATTAAAAAGAAAATGAGAATGTAGGAGCAAAGGAAGGCTTTTTAATTGACTTTCCTATTACTGTGAAAACAAGTTTACTTGAATAGCATTTTCACTTTTATTGCAGATAACAAAACTAAAGGAGTAAAAGCAGTGGGGATATGGTACCATTCAGTTGCTAGGCATGCAAACGTTTTTAATGGCAAGACTCATATATTGTAGCTGTATTATTTGTCTATGAGTTTGGAAGTTGTTGCTTATGGTTTTGTATAAGCTTACAATGTTTCTTCTTAGAATAAAGTTATCTCCTTATTCCCTAATTGGAACAGAAGGAGGGTCTGCTTAGTTACTGATTTAAATAACCCTGAATATCTCTTGTGAAGGGTATCTTAAAATGTGATGCTATCTTGAAAAATGAAGTAAACATTTTCTTCACTGTATCTAGAATTTCTGACTAAAGAAATAATAGGTGCTATATTTTGCTCTAGTGCTAATTGCCATGTTCTTGAGAAAACAGGATCAATAAAAAGGCTGTTTACAAAGACTGACCTAGAACCTTGCCTGGGTATTGAGTCTGTGGTGGCTTGCACATAGTAAGCATTCAGCAAACAGTTGAATACATGAACTGGAATTGTGTTACAGTTTTGAGATAAAGGATTGATTGGAGTGACAGATGATAGATGGGGCTTGCTTAATATTAAATTAGATAGAAGGAAGAGAACACTAGATAGGACAGCCTTTAAAGCAAAGAATTGTGTGATTTAACTACTTGCAGTTGGACAGTTAGGTTTGTTTGGCTGGAAAAGAGGAAGATCTATGTACAAAAGTGCTTTTGAGTTCTTTCTATTTTGTTCCCACAACAGTTTTGCTTCTGATTTCAACTATTAGTTTAGACTTCATCCTCAGTGATAAGGGACAATTTAATAGGCTCAGGGCTAAAATGACCTGCATAATTCCGATATGCATATTAGGACTTGGGAGGTGTTGGTGAAATAGGGAGAGAGGTATTACAGGTCTTCAGTCATTTCCAGTTATTCATGGTTTTTAGCTTATTTCAAAGTGCCATTGTATGTCCTCGCTATCGAGGTAAGGGGGCCTAAATACTAGAATTTAAAATGACTTATAAATTACAACATGCTTGTGACTGGAATTCCAATTGAGCTATTTCAAATCCTGAATGATGATGCTGTGAAAGTGCTGCACTTAATATACCAACAAATTTGGAAAACTCAATAGTAGCCACAGGACTGGAAAAGGTCAGTTTTCATTCCAATTCCAAAGAAAGACAATGCCAAAGAATGCTCAAACTACCGCACCATTGCACTCGTCTCACACACTGGTAGAGTAATGCTCAAAATTCTCCAAGCCAGGCTTCAGTGGTACATGAACCGTGAACTTCCAGATGTTCAAGCTGGTTTTAGAAAAGGCAGAGGAACCAGAGATCAAATTGCCAACATCCGCTGGATCATCGAAAAAGCAAAAGTTCCAGAAAAACATCTATTTCTGCTTTATTGACTATGCCAAAGCCTTTGACTGTGTGGATCACAATAAACTCTGGAAAATTCTGAAAGAGATGGGAATACCAGACCACCTAACCTGCCTCTTGAGAAATCTGTATGCAGGTCAGGAAGCAACAGTTAGAACTGGACATGGAACAACAGACTGGTTCCAAATAGGAAAAGGAGTGCGTAGAAGAGTTGACTTATTGGAAAAGACTCTGATGCTGGGAGGGATTGGGGGCAGGAGGAGAAGGGGACGACAGAGGATGAGATGCCTGGATGGCATCACGGACTCGATGGACGTGAATTTGGGTGAACTCCGGGAGTTGGTGATGGACAGGGAGGCCTGGCGTGCTGTGATTCATGGGATCGCAGAGTCGGATACGACTGAGTAACTGAACTGAATTGAACTGTGACTGTCCTAGGGTGAAGTTCAGTATCTGAATCTCTAATACGCTATCTCGCTGTTGAGCCATGTTGCTACCTCTGCTGTCATTGTTTTAGTGATTCTGTTTTCAACTAGAGGATAGCCACCAAAATTTTAATGTTCTTTACAAAACTTTCATACTTCAACAACTGTCCATTCCCTTAGATTTCTTGGGAACCAAGAATTTCTATTTATTTAATAAAAATATGTATATGAATGTAATTCTGGTTAAATATGTGTTTATGGTATTAATATATGTACCTAGTCCTGTTTTCTCTTAAGGTTATATCATAAAGGTTTTCCTAATTTTTTACACAGTATTCATAAATATTTTAAAAGTTACCCAACACTTTGTCAGTGAATGAACCATAATTGTGTCAGTCATTCTACTTTGGACATTTTACTTGCTATCACCTCTTTTCTGTACAAATATGAGGTAGTAGAACATCTTTATATGTACATTTTTCCCCCTTTGGGGGCTTTATTCATTTAGGATAGAATCCCATTGGTTCTAGTTAGGCAAAAAGGTTTGAACCTTTTTATGGCTCTTTAGATGTATTTTGAAAAATAATTTACTCTTTCTTTTTTTTAAATTTTTATTTTTACTTTATTTTACTTTATAATACTGTATTGGTTTTGTACTCTTTCTTAATCTTTATTTTCATCCATGTCTTTATTCAGTGAATTTGTTTGTTTTATATAGATTCTTCTTTACTATTAAGATTATTCTTAGGTCATTTAAATAAGCTCCTCTTCTCTACTGTTGTGGGTGTGGTCTCTTTCAATGTATTTTTGAATTTCATAGTAAAATTTATTAATTTTTCAAACTGTTATCATTTGGAGGTCTTGTATAGTGAAATTAGCATAGACTCTGGTCTTGTATAGTGAAATTAGCATAGACTCTAGTCTGTTACTAGCCAAGTAACATTTAGACCAGTCATTAAGCCCATTTCTTCAAATGTAAACTGAAGGAGTTCTCAGGTTTTAGGATTTTTATGGACTAATAAAAACATAAAGCAAGGGGGAAAAAAAGAAATTTAGATAAATCAAAGAAGAGAGTAAGCAGGTCCTAGAGATATAGTTTAGTTAAGATATCATCAGTTTTTTATCTGCAGAAAAGCCGTAAGTAGATTTTAGATGGGGTGATCAGTTGCTTCCGTTGTGTCCAGCTCTTTGTCACTCCATAGACTGTAGCCTGCCAGAGAAGGCAATGGCACCCCACTCCAGTACTCTTGCATGCATGGAGGAGCCTGGTAGGCTGCAGTCCATGGGGTCGCTAAGAGTCAGACACGACTGAAGCGACTTAGCAACAGCAGCAGACTGTACCCTGCCAGGCTCAGGCTCCTCTGTCCATGGGATTTCCTAGGCAAGAATACTGGAGTGGGCTGCCATTTACTAAAAAGAAAAATTAGTTTTTGGTAGGTCCTGTTACTTAGACTTAATGTATTTTTTTTCTTTTTGGATTTAGATGGGTATATCTTTCCTTTTCTTCTGTCTTTTGCTTCTCTTTAAATTTATTTTTTAATTGAAGGACATTTGCTTTACAGAATTTTATTGTTTTCTGTCAGACCTCAACATGAGTCAGCTGTAGGTATACATATATCCTCTCCCTTTTGAACCTCCTTCCCATCTCCTTCCCCATCCCACCCCTCTAGGTTGATACAGAGCCCCTGTTTTGAGTTTCCTGAGACATACAGCAAATTCCCATTGGCTATCTATTTTACATATATGTCACCCTCTCCTCCCCTCTCCCAGTGTCCATAAGTCTGTTCTCTCTGTCTCTCTATTGCTGCCCTGCAAATAACTTCTTTGGTACCATCTTTCTAGATTGCATATATATGCATTACTATATGATATTTATCTTTCTCTTTCTTACTTACTTCACTCTGTGTAATAGGCTTTTGGTTCATCCACCTCATTAGAACCAACTCAAATGTGTTCCTTTTTATGACTGAGTAATACTCCATTGTGTGTATGCATGACAACTTCTTTATCCATTCATCTGTCATAGGACATCAAGGTTGGTTCTGTGTTCTAGCTATTGTAAGCAGTGCTGCAGTGAACATTGGGGTACCGGTGTCTTTTTCAGTTTGGTTTCCTCAGGGTATATGCTTAGGAGTGGGATTGCTAGGTAATCTGGTGGTTTTGTTCTTAGTTTGTTAAGGAATCTCCATACTGTCTTCCGTAGTGGCTGTATCAATTTATATTCCCACCAACAGTGCAGGAGGGTTCCCTTTTCTGCACACACTCTCCAGTATTTGTTGTTTGTAGACTTTTTGATGATGGCCATTCTGACTGGTGTGAGGTGATATCTCATTGTAGTTTTGATTTGCATTTCTCTAATAATGAGAGATATTCGGCATCTTTCCATGTGTTTGTTAGCTGTCTGTTTGTCTTCTTTGGAGAAATGTCTATTTAGGTCTTTTTCCCACTTTTTGATTGGGTTTGCTTGTTTTTCTGGTATTGAGTTGTATGAGCTGCTTGTATATTTTGGAAATTAATCTTTTGTCAGTTGTCTCATTTGCTGTTATTTTCTCCCATTCTGAGAGTTGTCTTTTCACCTTGCTCATAGTTTCCTTTCTGTGCAAAAGCTTTTAAGTTTATTCAGGTCCCATTTGTTTACTTCTGTTTTTATTTCCATTACTCTAGGAGGTGGGTCTATAGAGGATCTTGCTTTGATTTATGTCATCGAGTGTTCTGCCTATGTTTTCTTCTAAGAGTTACATAGTTTCTGGTTTTACATTTAGGTCTTTAACCCATTTTGAGTTTATCTTTGTGTATGGTGTTAGGCAGTGTCCTAATGTCATTCTTTTACGTGTAGCTGTCCAGTTTTCCAGCACTGCTTATTGAAGAGGCTGTCTCTGCCCCATTGAATATAGGTGCGAGGTGGTGCTAGTTTAGTTGCCAAGTTGTGTCCGACTCTTGTGACCCCATTGACTGTAGCCTGCCAGGCTTCTCTGTCCATGGGATTCTCTAGGCAAGAATATTGGAGTGGGTTGCCATTTCCTTCTCCAGGGTATCTCCCCAACCCAGGGATTGAACCTGGGTCTCCTGCGTTGCAGTCAGATTCTTTACCAACTGAGCTATGAGGGAAGCCCACAGGTGCGTGGGTAGACTTAATATTTGAGATATGAAGTATCCAGTGTGATGTGGCCTTGGCTGGGATTTCATATTCATTCTCTTGTTCATCAAACATCAGGTGTTTCCTCTGTCACAGAAACTACAAGGCAGTCAATTCAGTTCAGTTCAGTCGCTCAGTCGTGTCCGACTCTTTGCGATCCCATGAATTGCAGCACGCCAGGCCTCCCTGTCCATCACCAACTCCCGGAGTTCACTCAGACTCATGATCATTGAGTCAGTGATGCCATCCAGCCATCTCATCCTCTGTCGTCCCCTTCTCCTCCTGCCCCCAATCCCTCCCAGCATCGGAGTCTTTTCCAATGAGTCAGCTCTTCGCATGAGGTGGCCAAAGTACTGGAGTTTCAGCTTTAGCATCATTCCTTCCAAAGAAATCCCAGGGCTGATCACCTTCAGAATGGACTGGTTGGATCTCCTTGCAGTCCAAGGGACTCTCAAGAGTCTTCTCCAACACCACAGTTCAAAAACATCAGTTCTTCAGCACTCAGCTTTCTTCACAGTCCAACTCTCACATCCATACATGACCACAGGAAAAACCATAGCCTTGACTAGATGGACCTTTGTTTTCAAAGTAATGTCCCTACATTACCTGTGGTGAAATAAGATACTTCATTCTTGCCTTTAAGGATCTTAACAGTCTAATAAATGACAGATAAAGAATTTGTTATAATATCAAGATTAACAAAGAGGATACAGTAAGGGCACTGAGGGGGGTTACCTAATTTAGACTAGAGATGGTATGTAAACCATGTTTAGCAAGCCATTAATTAGACTTGGGAGTCTGGGGCAACAGTTTGATTGTAGAAACTGCATATGGTTAGATTATTGGAGCATAGGCTTGGAAAAGGAATGTTCCAAAAAGATTTGAAGCTGCAGAAAGGGGCTGAGTCTAGATTATGGGTGAATGTATATGCTTTTAGAAATTCTGTTTATTTTAAAGATGTTGGGAAACCAAGAAATTACTTAGTAACAAAATATATTTTGTATTTGCAAAAAATTTTGGCAGCAATGCAGAGATTAGATAGGAGATAGGAAGAAGGCTAGGGAGGACATCTAGGAATTGATAAAGTTCTCAATTAGGACTGTGAAAATGTGGAGGGGGAAATGCACAGTAAATATTAAGAAATGAGCCTGCATACAGTTTGGTGTTTATATGTAGGTCAGTTGAGTAATGGAGAATGAAAAGAGTTGAGGATTGATTCTCAAGTTTCATATTTGTGGACCTTGAAGTATGAAGGTTCCACTCACTCAGATCAGGAATATAAGAGGAGAAGGTTATAAGAATTAAAAGATGGAGATATGGCGGAAGGGAGGGAGATGATACTACGGTTTTAGGCTTGTCAGTGGGACAATCAGATGTGGGAGTCCCAGTACTACATTCAGGTTCTCAGGGCTGAGATGACATTAAGCTTTTCTTTGGCAAGGTGCATAATTATTAATTGGTCTGTTAGATAATTATTTTTATGAGGACAACATTTCTAAATCTATGTAGATTTTTTTAAAGGATACATAAAATTTAAGGTTAAAACTGTGTTGAAATCCTAGAATTTCTTTATTAACTGAGAATATCCATCCATGATAAGTTAAATAATAATATCAAGACTATGTCTATATGTTTAATCTTAATCGTATATCGAAAATTTCGGTTGTATTCAACTCATTGAAAACCGACGGATCTTTCTTATGTAAGATAGAGACATAGTGAAAGGTGTAAAACCTACTTACCTATAATTTGTTAAATCACTGAACCAGTTTAACAATATCTATGATTACCGATAAAATTTTACTGAAAGTTTCGACTGGATTTTATAGAGAGGTTTGTCAGAATTTAGTTCCAATTTTCATCAAAAAAAAAAAAAAATAGAATAAACCAAACTTAATGATCTTCTATTATCTATTATTATGGTAAAGAAGAATTCCGAAACAAAAGGTCACATAACTGATATAATGTATAAACTTAGAAAAACAAAATGAATGTTCTTATATGACAATTTTCTATTGTATAGGCTGTCTTAGGGCCTTTCTGATGTATTGTCAATCCAGCTTAATCTGAAGACCGCTTCTTTAAGTTGGTTTTATTCGAAATGCGTACATATTAGGAGATCTTTAGTGAGAACTGTGTTTACTTTGCTTATGAGAAAATTGTATTTACAGATATATTTAAGGCTTGTTTTTAAAATGTTATATACAGGAATAATTGTGCAAGAATCAAACTTAATTAACAAAAGTAATTGACTAGGTCAGCTTCAAAATAAAAATGGTTTCCTAGGATCTAAATACATTTAAGTAAATGTACTTTTTTTTTTTTCTTTTTGTAATTAGACGGCATGTCAGAATCATCTAGGGAACTTTTTCAAACTTTTGATATAACCCTTTTATGGAGATGTAGGATAAGTTTTATAAGTTTCTCTATTAGTTAGTCCTTTAGGCTTTTTAATCTTCTGCAGTAATTAATTTAGTAACTACTATGCTCTCAGCAATGAATTCTAGGCGTTTGATGCTAGGACTTTTTTTTCCAGCCTCCCTCTCAGATTTACATGGCTGCCTAAGATACGCCTCTTCCCTCCTCTCCCTCCAGCTTTATTTTATTTTTTCCTATTCTGTGAAACAGCTGTGAGGTATGAAGGATCAAGGAACCATGGTGGGCAGAGTTATTAATGAGTTAGAATTAAAACTAGTAGTAGAAAGGAGAGGTATGTTAATACAGAAGGTTGGAATGGAGCTTCTGAATACTACAGAGGCTGTAGAATTGAGGAAAGAAGAATAGCAGATACTACCAATGAATTTGGCAGAAAGAATTGGTGAGAAAAATTGAAGTTAAAAACAAATACAAGTTGGCAGCACTACCTAGAGTAAAATAAAAAATGACGAACTGACTGATCTGGTCCTAGCGGTGCCTTATGTTTAAGAAGTTTACTCAAAAGTCAGATTGCTTTATTTTGTATATATTGAATACACACTCTTTAAAAGTCATGTGTAAAATGCTTGGAATAGTGCTGTGCACTTAATAGTAAGTCCTTAGCAAATATTTATTATTTTAACTAGTTGGCAGCTACTTTTTGAATTGTGTGATTTGATGAAAAATATACTTGTCAGGTGAAGTAAAGTGAAGTCATTCAGTCGTGTCCAGCTCTTTGCGACCCCATGGACAGTAGCCAACCAGGCTCCTCCGTCCATGGGATTTTCCAGGCAAGAGTACTGGAGTGGGTTGCCATTTCAAAATCTGCTAATTTGTGACATAATTNAATTGTGTGATTTGATGAAAAATATACTTGTCAGGTGAAGTAAAGTGAAGTCATTCAGTCGTGTCCAGCTCTTTGCGACCCCATGGACAGTAGCCAACCAGGCTCCTCCGTCCATGGGATTTTCCAGGCAAGAGTACTGGAGTGGGTTGCCATTTCAAAATCTGCTAATTTGTGACATAATTACTGGAAGATATTTGAATCAAAGTTATCAAATCAACTCAATTTCATCTGGTATTGAAATATGCTAAGTTCTGCACAACTTCCTTGGTGGCTCAGACAGTAAAGCGTCTGCCTACAATGCGGGAGACCTGGGTTCAATCCCTGGGTTGGGGAGATCCTCTGGAGAAGGAAATGGCAACCCACTTCAGTACTCTTGGCTGGAAAATCCCATGGACGGGGGAGTGTGGTAGGCTACAGTCCATGGGGTCTCAAAGAGTTGGACACGACTGAGGGACTTCACTACTGCTTCTTCACAACACAACTTGTCTGTATACCCCAAATCAAGTGAAGTATCCCAAATAATAACTCAAACTTATACAAGGAAACTTATAAGGAAACTTATAAGGAAACTTATACTTATTAACTAATCTGTTTTCTTAATTATGCTTCTAAAGGTATTGTTGTGTACTGCTGTATGTGGCAGTATATATACAGTACACACAAATATGGTCACTATATTTTGATAGCTCATTTTCCTGCTTCACACCTTTTAATCAAAACCATTGATCTCTTTTTTGTCCATCTATCCGAATCCTACCTCCTTTCTATCAAGATCTTAGGGGTTTTGGGGGGTAATGGAGGGAGATAGCATAGGGTGGTTGGTTTGTGTTTTTTCAAACTTATTTTTTCTCTCTTTGCTCTTGCGCCAATTCGTGTGATCTCTTCCTTTTCTAACACATACCTCTCTGTAGGAGTTCTTTATGTAAGTTATATGCTAACTTGTTACATTTTCATATTGTGTATCAAACTACAGTTTATTTTGTTTCACATTGTATTATCAATCAAACTATAAACTCTTTGAGGGCAGGATCTGCCTGTGGTACCTTATGAAGTGTTTGCCCAGAGTGGGTTTTTAGCAAGTGTTTGCTGATAACTTAAGTGACTCATCTGAACTAGTTTACAAAGATTCGGAGACTATTTCACATTCTCAAAAACTATGAAATTCACTCTTTTAAAGTGTACAGTGGTAAAAATTAAATGGATTTTTAGTATATTCACAAAGTTATACAACCATCATCACTGTCTAGTTCCAGAGCGTTTTTGTCTCCCTCAGATAAGCAGTCACTCACCGTTCTTCCCTTCCCCCAGCCCATGGCAACCGCTATCTACCTTCTGTTGCTGTGGATTTCCTTATTCACATAAGTGAAATCATACAGTGTGGCTTTTTTGTACCAGGCATCTTTCACTTGGTCATCCATGTTGTAGCATGTATGAGTACCTAATTGCTTTTTATGGTCAAATAATATTCCATTGTGTGGGTATACCACATTTTAATTAACTTGTCAGTTGACGGACATTAGGGATGTTTTCACCTTTTGGCTGTTACGAATAAAGCTGCGTTTTCAGTTCCTCTGAGTAGATACATAGGAACTGCTAGACTTTTCCAAAGAGGCTACAGTTTTACTTTTCCATTAACACTATTTGAGGTTTGTATTCTCTCTGCATCCTCTCTAATTCTTCTTATTGTCTGTTTGAGTATTGCCATCGTAGTGGGTATGCTAGTGGTAATGTCATTGTGGCTTTAATTTACATTTCCCTAATGACTGATGATTTTGAGCATCTTTTCATATACTTATTGGTCATTTATATAAATCTCTGGAGGAATGTTTATTCTAATCTTTTGCCCATTTTTAAATTGGATTGTCTTTTTATTCTTAAATTCTTAAGTTTTTAATATATTCTGAATTCATGTCCCTTATCAGATATATGATTTGCAAATATTTTCTCCCATTCTGTGGATTAACTTTTCACTTTCTTGATAGTATCCTTTGAAGCACAAAAGCTTTTCATTTTGCTAATGTTTGACTTAATTTGTTTTATTCCTTTGGTGGCTTGTGCTTTTGATATCATATTTAAGAAACCATTTCCTGATTCGAGGTCATGACGATTTACACCTATGTTTAGTTTCAGCTCTTTAAGTCTGATAAATTTTGAGTTTTTTCTTTGCATATAGTATGAGGTACAGATATAACTTCATTCTTCTATATGTGACTGTCCAGTTGTGCCATTACCATGTCTTAAAAGACTTATTTTCCCATTGAATGGTCTTGACACCTTGTCAAAAATCAATTGAATGTAAATACGAGAGTTTATTTCTGAACTCTGTTTTATTCTGTCAGCCTATGTGTCTCACCTTATACCAGTATCACCCTATTTCAATTAATGTAACTTTGAAGTAAGGTTTGAAATTGGGAAACATGAGTCTTCCAACTTTGTTTTTGTTTTAGGTTGTTTTAGTATGGTAGAGTTCTTGCATTGTCATATGAATTTTAGGTTCTCTTGGTCTATTTCTGTAAAACAGGCAGCTGCAATTTTGACAGCAATTAACTTTGAATCTATAGATAAATTTGAGGAGTATTGCTAGCTTAACCCAGAGAAGGTAGTGGCACCCCACTCCAGTACTCTTGCCTGGAAAATCCGCTGGACGGAGGAGCCTAGTAGGCTGCAGTCCATGGGGTTGCTAAGAGTCGGACACAACTGAGTGACTTCACTTTCACTTTTCACTTTCATGCATTGGAGAAGGAAATGGCAACGCACCCCAGTGTTCTTACCTGGAGAATCCCAGGGACGGGGAAGCCTGGTGGGCTGACGTCTATGGGGTCACACAGAGTCGGACACGACTGAAGCGACTTAGCAGCAGCAGCAGCTAGCTTGACAATACTAAGTCTTCTGATGTATGAGCATAGGATGCCTTTTTATTTCTTAAGCTTTAATTTCTTTCAGTGAAAAAGTTTTGTGGTTTTCAGTGTACAAGTATTGTGCTTCTTTTGTTAAGTGTGTTCCTAAGCATTTTATTCCTTTTGATGATATTGTGAGTGGGATTATTTTATTAACTCCATTTTTTAGATTGTTCATTGCTAGTGTATGAAAGTACAGTTGGTTTTTATATATTGATCTTGTATCTTACGCCTTTGCTGAACTTCTTTATTAGCTCTAATTTGTACTTCTTTTTCTAGGGTCAGCTTATGTTTGTTCAGTATGGTTCATTCTGCTCTTCTCCACTCTTGCAGACGCTTCATACCAACAGTAGTTAAAAGAGAAATTTTCCTGTTTGTCCAATTCTGCTGCTTTGTGATTTTTTAAAAAATTGTGAATATATGAAAAATAAGATTAGAGAGCTCAGAAGAAAAGCTGTGGTCACGTTATATCAAAATTTTCATTTAGTACTATCTGGCTGTAGCATAGGATTAAAAATTGAGGAATTGTGGCCTGGAACTTAAAGTAATGTGCTTTACCTGTACTAACGGCCATCTCAGATGTTTGTTGTGGCTTATGATAACATTGTGTGTATATGGATGCAAAATAAATTCTATTGGTTAGTAATTTCTAAATCTTTGTCTCCCATTGGTCAGTCAGTTCAGTTCAGTCGCTCAGTCGTGTCCGACTCTTTGCGACCCTGTGAATCACAGCACGCCGGGCCTCCCTGTCCATCACCAACTCCCGGAGCTCACTCAGACTCAGGATTTGATGTCCTCTGCATATAAGTTAAATAAGCAGGGTGACAATATACAGCCTTGACGTACTCCTTTTCCTATTTGGAACCAGTCTGTTGTTCCATGTCCAGTTCTAACTGTTGCTTCCTGACCTGCATATAGGGTTCTCAAGAGGCAGGTCAGGTGGTCTGGTATTCCCATCTCTTTCAGAATTTTCCAGAGTTTATTGTGATCCACACAGTCAAAGGCTTTGGCATAGTCAATAAAGCAGAAATAGATATTTTTCTGGAACTCTTGCTTTTTTGATGATCCAGCGGATGTTGGCAATTTGATCTCTGATTCCTCTGCCTTTTCTAAAATCTGCTTGAACATCTGCAAGTTCACGGTTCATGTACCACTGAAGCCTGGCTTGGAGAGTTTTGAGTGTGATTTTACTAGCATGTGAGATGAGTGCAATTGTGCGGTAGTTTGAGCATTCTTTGGCATTGCCTTTCTTTGGAATTGGAATGAAGACTGACCTTTTCCAGTCCTGTGGCCACTGCTGAGTTTTCCAAATGTGCTGGCAGATTGAGTGCAGCACTTTCACAGCATCATCTTTCAGGATTTGAAATAGCTCAACTGGAATTCCATCACCTCCACTAGCTTTGTTTATAGTGATGCTTTCTAAGGCCCACTTGATTACACATTCCAGGATGTCTGGCTCTAGGTGAGTGATCACACCATTGTGATTATCTGGGTCATGAAAATCTTTTTTGTACAGTTCTTCCGTGTATTCTTACCACCTCTTCTTAATATCTTCTGATTCTGTTAGGTCCATGCCATTTCTGTCCTTTATCGAGCCCATCTTTGCATGAAATGTTCCCTTGGTATCTCTAATTTTCTTGAAGAGATCTCTAGTCTTTCCCATTGTGTTCTTTTCCTCTATTTCTTTGCATTGATTACTGAGGAAGGCTTTCTTATCTCTTCTTGCTATTTTTTGGAACTCTGCATTCAGATGCTTATATCTTTCCTTTTCTCCTTTGCTTTTCGCTTCTCTTCTTTCAGGCCTCCCTGTTCATCACCAACTCCCAGAGTTCACTCAGACTCACGTCCATTGAGTCGATGATGCCATCCAGCCATCTCATCCTCTGTCCTCCCCTTCTCCTCCTGCCCTCAATCCCTCTCATCATCAGAGTCTTTTCCAATAAGTCAACTCTTCGCATGAGGTGGCCAAAGTACTGGAGTTTCATTATTATTCCTCAAATTCTAACTTCTGTTTTTTAACCTGTGTCAAAATTGAACCTAAAATGACAAGTACATATTTAAAAAGATGTTCAGTATCAGTAGTAATTAAATGAAAAGGTGTACTGTAGTTAGCTTATAATGTGTTCTGTTGATCAACAAAGATTAATTAAATGCAAAAGTACCCTAAAAGTGTTCTTATGAAATATTAATGTTTTACCTTCCATTAGCATTAATATTGTTCTTATCACTAACGTTTAGGTGTTATAATAAAGATGGGTAGGGTAGTTAGTTCTTCCTACTCTCCCTCCCCTTGAAACAAACATTTATCAAAAATTTTCTGTATATTGTTCATTGTCTTACTTAATACTCTTAGAAAATATCTACCTAATATTTACCTCCTGGAGTAGATATTCATTCATTTCACAGGTAAGGAAATTGAAGCTTAGGAAGTCAAGATTATGCGGCTTACACAGGAGGAAGAGGAATTTGAACCCAGGTTTTTCTGATTCTAAAACCTAGTTTTGAAATCTTAATTATTATACAAATACTACTTCTCCAGTTCCTTTGAGGAGCTTGTACTGAGGTTGATAATGTCATACATAATACTCTTTGGCTCCTTAAAATGATTATTAAATAAGATTTAAAGCAGAATTTTTAAGTTGAAATTTACTTTTACTTTAGGAAAAATCCCAAGTCTTTGCTTTTGGAAATCAAATAGAATATTTGCCCATTCTTTAGTGTTGCTGTATCACTCAGTTTTTGTGGTTTTAGAACCTTAGTGTCTTCACTTCGGAAAGTTGGCTCTTGAAACTCATGGAGTCAGACTTTGAGTCCAGAAGTTAACAGACTTAGTTAAAAAAAAAAACGTCCTGGGAGAGTTCCTTGAGTAATTTTAGGATAAGAAGTTACAGCTTAAAGAGATGATGGGTAAAGTTAAGAAGAGTAAAATAATCCTAAGTTTCCTTCTCTGTGTTGAACACTTACCTTAGATATTATCAGTGCAAAAATACAACAAGTGGAATGTGATTACCTTATAAGTACTTAAAAATTGATAAGTATTTATTTCTTTTTGATTGAGCCTCTGTGGAAGTTTTATATCATTTGCTTTTTGGTTTTTATACCTTGCTTTAGGAATTCCACATTCAGTGCAGATCTTTGTTTTGAATTTGATTTGTTGAACTTTGAACAGTAGGATTTTGTAGAATGAAATTTAGCTTAAAGAAATCATCCAAAATTTTGAGTAGTGTTGTACCCTTTTAAAAATGAATTTTTAAATAGATTTAAAATAACATAATCTTTCCAAAGGATTACTTTCTTAATCTTGGGTCAGAGACATTTTTGTTTCCAGGCTTTGTGAACTTTTTTCAGTTTTAAGCTTCAGTCACCCTTTCTGTGAATTTTTATTTCTTTATTTTAAGCCATCATATTTTCCTTTCCTCTTTTTTCATCAATTACTGCAATTCTCTTATTTCATGCTCCTCAGAACATCCCTTCTAATGTATAATAGCATCTTATTTTTATTCTTAGTTTTTTGTATTTTAGAACCTTAGTGAGTTAAGGTTTTCTGCCTGAGTTATTCAGTATTACTTTTAAAGTACACTTTATACACGGAGTTTAAAGTCCTGGCTACTAATAGAATCAATCCTGTGTTATATCATCAGAGACTATGTTGATATATTAGGTGTTATTTTCAGTACCCTTTTGGGGGGACATTGTGACAGACTAGGGGTACTTAATGCCTTAGTTGATAATAACATTACCACTTCTTATACTTTGTAGAAACTGGAAGGAACTAAACAGAAAAGAGTCCTTTCAGTTCTTTTATGATTTAGAAAACAGAAGAATTCTTTACTGAAACCTTTAATTGCCTTATTTTTAGCAGTGATGATAAAAGTAAAAGCAATAATGCTAATATTTATTGAGCTCACTGTTTTGGATATTTTACTTACATTATTTAATCCTCACTACTAAAATGACTTAGCAGCAGCAGCACAATCCTTGAGGCACACATATAATATTATCCCCACTTTACAAATTAGGAAATTGATGCTTGCAAAGAATGTGGCTTGCCTAAAGGATAAGAGAAGGAAGGAAATGGGAGTGATTTGGAGTTGGCATAATTAAAATGAACACGTGCTCCTCCGAAGTTCAATTAGACTCTAAGCTCCCTGAGGTCAAAACTTAATATCACATTTATAGCTTTTTTTTTGTTACCTGACGTAGAATTTGAGTATTGCACAAGTGCCAGGCATATGGTATATGTTTAGGTTCTTTTAATGAATAAATGGGTTGTGAAAGACTGGTTCATTAGTCTTAGCCATGAGTCTTCTGGAGTGACTCCATGCCAATCTCATTTGCATTGCGTGATTTATTCTTTTTTCTTAGATTACCATTTTTCCTATATCTGGCAGTGTACCTGGCAAGTTTCTCTTCATTTTTCAAATTCCAACTAGTTTCATCTTTTCTGTGACACCTTCTTGTCTCTTTTAGGCAAGATTTATTGTTCCCTTCTTGACACACCCATTTTTTCCCTTTAACCTTTTAAAAATACCTATTATGTCATATTGTAATTGTCTTCTTCCTCTATCCTGGGGATCCTTGTAGGATAGGAGAGGTGAGGAGAGGGGTGGTGATGGACTGTCTTGTTCATCTCAGTTGAATTCAACACTTGAGTACAATTTCTGGCACTTTAGGTGCTTATTAAATGTTTGAGCTGAATGATTTCATACAAACAAGCTTAAAATAGACTTGTAGATAAGTGTTGAAGGACTTTATTTCAATGTTGTCCTCTCTGAATTACTGTCATTTGCTTTGTGACTTTAGGCTGCTCTTTAGATTATGAAAAATCATTCCCCTAAATTGCTTTCAAAAATATTAATAATTGAGACCCTGTAGTATCTTAAGATTTTTATTAGAATTTTCTAAGAAGTTTTTTGACATCTTTATCCTTTGGGGAAAAAGATTTTAAAAAGGAGGGAAGAACTTAATAAAAGATATGCTCATAGATAAGCCAAAAATCCAGGAATGAGCAAGTTATCTAAGAATTTGTTGAGTATAGAAAGGAGTATATTAGATTAAATTCTAGGATCCTTAAATACAGGGCATAAGTCAGAATTTTATCTGTTCTTACCCACACCACATTGTACATAGAATTGTTCAGTAGAGATAATAAGAATAGAAGTGCTTATAAATAGGATAGTGCTTTACGTTAGCTTCTGCAAAGGGAATTTTATTAAACTATTAGTATACTGTAAATTAAATGATTCCCAGGAATTTTGTCAAAAACTGTGTTAGTTATAACTACTATTGCTATATAACAGGTTACTTCAGAATTGCACAACTTAAAACAGTAAACACTGTCTCCCAATTCCTGTGAGCCAGAAATCTGGGTGTGGTTTAGCTGGGTGCCCTCTAGACTCTGGGTGTCTCCCAAAGCTATAATCCTCCTACCATCAAAGCATCATTGGGGGCTGCAATCATCACCAGGCTCAGTTAGCAGAAGATCTGCTTTCAAGCTTACTCACTTGGCTCTTGGTGGGCTAAAGTTCCTCACTGGTTACTGGCTAGAGACTTTGTTGTCATTTAGACTTCTCTGTAGGGCAGCTTACAATACAGCAGCTGACTTACGTTAGAGTAAGGGAAGGTACTCCTGACAGAAGCAGTACTCTCTTTATATTGTAACCTCAGGAGGACTTATTGTCACTTTTTCTGTATTCCATTTGTTAGAAGCAAATCACTAGGTTCAGCCCACAATCAAGACGAGGGAGTTTACACAGGCCATAAGTACCAGGATGATGGCATCATTGGGGGCCATCTTGGAGACTGCTTACCACAGTGCCCTATGGGACTAGTATAAGGATTTGAGTATTGCAGAAATTAAAAAAAAAAAAAAAGATGCAACAAAAGTAAGAACAGGTTGGGAATTTTCTGGCTGTCCAGTGATTAGTACTTGGCACTTTCACTGCCTGGACCTGGTCTCAATTCCTGGTTGGGGAACTAAGATCCTGTAAGTTACATGGTGCAGCCCCCAAAAAAGAAAAACAGGGTACAAATTGAATTATTCAAAAATTATTTTTAATGCATAAAAGATGAATTGCCAAAAATTATTAGTCAAGAGAAAAAATAGGTAGTTTGTCAGGAGATAGTTGGAAAAGGAAATAGGGAGTAAATTTGAATAATCTAACTTTAAAGACAGTATTACAACAAAGTGTGCCTTCATGGAATAGGGTCATCTCTTGCTACAGGTTTCTCATATCTGTGCTGGTTCTGATATGGAAGTCTTTTCCTGGTTGAAGGAGATCTACTAATAGAGGATTCTTATTTGAAAATATGAGATTTAATAGTGAATGACTGAGCAAAGAAGCCTACAGTTTGCTTGTAAGATCAGGGTTGGACTTTAAAATGAAATACCTTCTTAAATTTAGTTATCATGTATGAAAAGGGCAGTTTCCCCTGTAATTTTTCCCCCCTCTTTCATAAATCAATTTTGATGAGAAATGTATGTGACACAGAAAAAACACCTCAAAACTTTGAGAAAGGCAAATAGAGAAAATACTTTGAAGATGCCTGTGTATTTCTGAATTATTTGTTTAATATATTTTCAATAAAAATTTAGTGAGATGTTGAGGAAACTTGAAATAACATATCTGTAGTTTATCTAAAAAATAAATACAAAAAATTTGAAAACTATGACTTAATAGGGAGAGGAAAGCAAACAAGCATTCAGTTCAGTTCACTTGCTCCGTCATGTCTGACACTTTGTGACCCCATGGACTGCAGCACGCCAGGCCTCCCTGTCCATCACCAACTCCTGGAGCTTATTCAAACTCATATCCATTGTGTCGGTGATGCCATCCAATCATCTCATCCTCTGTCATCCCCTTCTCCTCCTGCCTTCAGTCTTTCCCAGCATCAGGGTCTTTTCAAATGAGTCAGTTCTTTGCATCAGGTGGCCAGAATACTGGAGTTTCAGCTTCAGCATCAGTCCTTCCAATGAATATTCAGGACTGATTTCCTCTAGGATGGAATGGTTGGGTCTCCTTGTCATCCAAGGGACTCTCAAGAGTCTTCTTTAACACCACAGTTCAGAAGCATCAATTCTTTGGCACTCAGCTTTCTTTATAGTCCAACTCTCACAAAGATATTATCAAGCGATAACAGCTAAAGCATCACTATGCAGTAAATCATGGTATATTACATATACTATGTAATAAATGTACATAAAATATATAAGGGAATTGTATATTTTTAGATCTCCCAAAACAATTTTAAATAATGATAGTAATGCTAATAGTGTTATGATATTTGGGGATTCTTTTTAAGACTTAATTTTTTAAAGAATGTAATTTATGTTAAGCATAATCTTTGAAGCTATTTACATAACTTTTCCACTTGTTAAAGTCATTGTGTTGTTTGTATTAGTCTATTAAGAGTGACTTTCTCTGTCAAACTACTATTGCAGTGGTTTTTTAAAATTTGTTCTGCCTGTATTCATTGAATGCATCAATAAAAATGACAATTTTGGTAGCTCTAGAGTCTTCAGTGCTATCTATCTACTCTGATTCCATCTCCACTAACCACTTTAAAAGGTATTCAGTAAATAACTTCTGTGGCAAAGTGAAATAAAGCAGGAAACCAAGGATCTACCTGATACTGTTCCATTTAGCTCCAAGTTTTGCTCAAGTGGGAAATAAGTTTTTAATGGTAAAATGATTCAAGTTCTCAAAGTCCCACCCCAGCTTATAACACAAAAAGATGCCCAGTATACATTATAAGACCATATTGCTTCATCGGTGATCTTAAAATGATCTTAGGAGCAGAAGCCCTCTAGTTAATCTTTCTTTTACTGTAGTCTCAGACACATGGTTTTTCCTCTCCTTTATTTATTTGTTTGTTTGTTTGTTTATATGAAACATGCCACTGTAACCTGAACAGATTTTGTTTTACTTACTGTAAAAATTGTTATTTGCAGAAGGAAGTCAGGTGAAAATTTGATGATAGTACGTGGACTTTTCATTTCTCCCTAATAATTTTCCTTGAAATTACCTTTCTACACTGATCAAATAAAACAATTGAATTTGTTACGACCTGATTTTTTGTCAGGATGTAGTTGTCTTTCTTAAGTTTTTAATAGAAAGTATAATTAATACTTAGTGATTTCTAAATCTGAATATTGGAGGAAAAGGTACAGAATTGAAGAGTGCTAGATTTTGAATTTTTCTAGAACTTTAACCTCTATGTTCTTTGAGGGAATGATAGCTTTTTAAGCATTATATTGCTGTGGGAAAATTGATCCACAAGAAATGAAAGTGAGTTTCAGAGTAGTACTAAAATGTTATGGTGTGTTTCTTTGCACAGATAATGACTCTGGTAAGAAGTGGTTTCCACCTATCTAGGTGAGCCATTTCAGTTTTCTGTGTTCTGAAGCAGTTGTTTTCAAACTTTGCTAGGCACTAAAATCACCAGGAGGATGACTTAAAATCCTTGTTCCCAGCCTATTCCCCTAACAGTGAAATGAGTATATCCAGGGGTGGTACCTAAGGGTACCTGTAGAGTTTTCCAGGTGACTTAAGTATGTAGCCAAGTTTAAGAAACACTCTTGCGAGATGCTCATTGAACATCTTTTAAAATGCAGATTGTGATTTAGTAGATCTGCAGCAGGGTCTGAGAGTCTTGAGTTTCTAACAACCAACCAGGTAGTATAGTACACCTGGTCTGTAATCCACACTTGGAGTAGAAAGGTTCTAGAATACTAAATTGCCTAGATAGACTTCACTTGATAGAATTTAGTTTAGTGATATCTTTATTCAAAAAGTACTTTATTCTGTTCCTGCTTTCATAATTGCAAGATAGTTTGTTAAGTGAGTTCCATATACTTTTTCTCTTTTAAACCTCACAACACCCCTGTGAGAGTGTAATACATGTTCATTGTGAAAAATTCATATAAGTGATAAGAAAAATAAAATTAAGTAGCTACCAGAAATTAAAGTCTTTTTTTTTTTTTTTTTGTAGCTTTAAGACATCAGGTTAAAGTTAGAACTTTTAAGAAGCATTTCATCATTTTCTCCCCTTAGGTAAAGAAAATTAAATACTGTAGGAGTATTGCTAAAACTAAAATGCTTTTGCTCATAAAAGACCCCCCCCCCAAAAAAAAATATATATATACTGTAGTTACATTAGGGTGATAGAATAATAGGTACTTTCTCCTTTATCTGCAGTCTCAAATATTTACAATGTGCAAATATTAATTTCACACTAAAAAGAAAAAAACCTTAGACTTCACAAAAATGCTTCTGAAGAACAGGCCTGACTAAATAATTGACAGTTCATACAGAAATCAAGATATCAATAGATGAGCAGAGAATAATTCACATAAATAGAATACAGATTATAAGTGAACAGTTGAAAAAATATTTTTTAATCTGAAACAACTTTAGTAAGACATTTTACACATAGCCAGGTAGGTACCTACCTTCTCCCAAAAGAAGTGCTTTAGAGCCAATTCCCAATGCTGACAAGGTACAGAAAAACCAATATATTCATTCGTTTCTGGTGGCATCATGCAACCTTTTGAAAGGCAGAATGGTTAATTCAAAGAAAGATTATATTTAATGGCACTAAAACACAAAAATACTATGCACACTCCAGCTGCCACTGTGCAAAATATTTACATGCTGAAAGACAATTAAAAAAAAAAAAAAAAGTCCTGATTTGAGTGTAAAGATATGACTGCCAAAAGATTAATCTTGCAAAATGTCTCTACAGCTTAACAAAACCAAGTATGTCTAAATTAATTTTACATATGATAGCCCTCTGACTATGGGATGAACAACCACGTGTCATATATTATGGATGCTTAGGTTTTGTTTGTTTTTATGTTTTGGGCCCTCTTCAGTCTATGTCCTATAGGAAGGAAGGTGAAGGTGAAGTCGCTCAGTCTTGTCCGACTCTTTACGACCTCGTGGACTGTAACCTACTAGGCTTCTCCATCCATGGGATTCTCCAGGCAAGAATACTGGAGTGGATTGCCATTTCCTTCTCCAAGGGATCTTCTCGACCCAGGGATCGAACCCCGGGTGTCCCACATTGGAGGCAGACACTTTAACCTCTGAGCCACCAGGGAAGCCCCTATGTCCTATGGAAGTTTCATAAATAATAAACCAGTTTTCATTAAGATTTGCTTGTAAATTTCCTAATATTAAAGAGCCAACCTCTTATTGAAAGTTTATTGAGCTGACTTTGTATGTAGTACAGTTACTGTCCAGGTACAGTGTAGGGAACACAGAATTAGGGCCACAAAAAAATTATGATTTTAAGAAGTAAAAAGTATTAAAGGTATTAATTCAGAAATCGCTAAAGAGCTTTGGGCATCTTTTGAAAAATCTCTTAGGTTCTGGTTTCAGTTTCTTCTTTTCAGTGTCCAAGGTTGCATCCAAAATAGTGCATCCACTGACAAACGTATACATTAAATCTTGGAGAACAAGAAGAGAAATAATCTATATCAGTAAGCCACAGTAGTCAAAAATTGAAGCAGAGAATTTCAGAAGACATCAGTCAGATGCAGTTTCTTTAGAAACCTAAAGTCTTACTTAAGGAACTAGGTCAAGGAAAAGAAACTTAACAATATTGTAGATAGTTCACAAAACTCGAATTGTTATTGTGTCCCCACTTGAACCTCTTTGTCTTTCCAGACTTCTTACACCTAAAATTGAGCAGCATACCTCAATTGTATATTTCCCAACCACAGGTTAGGAGAGTTCTGTTGGCATTTTGGGTAAGACAGTCATTGTGCTTGACTGCTCTGTGGTTCAGTGTCCCACTCACTACTGCCAAATGCAACCCTCAAGTATTATTAATACCAAAAATGCCCTCACAGTTTTCTGTTGGTTGGTGAGTGAGTACCACCTTCTGTTAAGAATTTATCAGTCCAGTCTCTGGAAGAATGCCAGTTAGCTATTTTAAAAATAGATTAATGTTGTAGAGTTTAGATAGAAACTTCACATTGGACATGAATGAAAAGGATTAGGGTTCGGTGTATTAGAGAAACAAATGGGAGGGATTTGGGTCTTCTTTTTCCATTCCAACAATTGATTGTTTAGAAATGCAGGAGAGGACTTGTTACAGCCTTTTTGGAGGATAATTTTGCGCTACTGTGTCAGTCTAAATTTTAAATGCCCTTTACTCACTAATCCCACTTCAGGGAATCTGGCCTGTAGATATCTTGGAGGATATAAAAATTCATATTTTTAAATGTCCCTTTGCAATGTTGGTAATAGTGAAATATAAATACATAAAAGTTGAAAGATCAACTCACCACCAACAAAAAAACCCAACTAACTAAATGAATATAAATAGCAGTTAAATAGTTGATGGTATACACTATGCATCTTTTTTTTTTTTTTTTTAAAGGAAGTAGGACTCTGTATACTAGATAAATTACTAACAAGTAATATACCATTATGGGCTTCCCTGGTGGCTCAGAGGTTAAAGCGTCCGCCTAGAATGCGGGAGACCCGGGTTCGATCCCTGGGTCATTATAGAGAAGGAAATGGCAACCCACTCCAGTATTCTTGCCTAGAGAATCCTGTGAAAACAGGAGCCTGGTGGGCTGCTGTCCATAAGGTTGCACAGAGTCGGACATGCCTGAAGCAGCTTAGTGTGCATGCATGCATTGGAGAAGGAAATGGCAGCCCACTTGAGTATTCTTACCTGGAGAATACCAGGAACAGAGGAACCTGGTGGGCTGCCGTCTGTGGGGTCGCACTGAGTCAGACATGACTGAAGTGACTTACCGGCAAAAATATACCATTAAAGGAAATAAGCAAGTTGGAACAGTATGATTATTGCAGTCCTATTTTTGCAATTTTGTATGTGCATACGTGTTAGTAAATGTGAGGCTTAAAAGATGATTTTTAATATTGTTTATATGAACAAATTAAAAAGTATAACCAAGACTTCAAAGGTTGAGAAAGAATTTAATACTTTCCTTGTTCTAGCACACAGTTGATGCCTCCATCATTTACCTTCATTTCATCCTTTCCTTCTTTGGACAACCCAGTTACATTTACTAGAAAAGCCTACCTCTTGAATCTCTACGCCAGAAGGCTTGAAAAAGATCTAGAATCAGTAAGTGGCACTTTCTTCATGGGCACCCTAGGCTCAAAAGTATTTTTTGACTATTTCTCTCTTTGCTTGTATCTTTTCTTCACTTCGACCTGCAAAACGTTCTCATATGTACTTCTGTTTTCATTGCCTTTACCCTAGTTTATATTCTCATTACTTTATGTTTTGACTGTTAAAATAGCCAATGAAACTGTTTCCTTTTAGCTTTAGCCCCTTCCATTTTCCTGCTAAACAATGACTTGTGAGCATATGATAGTCAGGATTAGGACTGTTACCTTAAATGTGCTTGCAGAAGCAGTTTTGTGTTGTGTATTTTCAGCTGTGCAGGGTATACTCCAATAAAAATGTTGCTTTTGCAATTTGTACCTTTTTGCTCTATAAAGAAATAAACTTTTATCTCACCTTTTTTAATATTGGGGAGAAAAGGTTAAAGAAAAGGGAGATGTAGAAGCTGTTACTTCTGTTTTTCAGTACCAGTTGTCTATCTCTAAATAATATATAAGCTTACACACTAACTGAGCTCTTCCAGGAGGAAAGGATGTTACTATATCCAATATTTAAAATAGTTTTATTTATGGGAAAAACTTAAATGATGAATTGTGTTTTAGGATAGAAATGCTAATAGTGAATAAGCATGTCTGCTCCTTTAATATCTGTAAATTCTTATATTGCTTTATTCTTTTGATGTCATTCATCTTCCCTTTGAGAAATTCTTAGCTAAACTAAGAGGAAAAAAAGGATATTGTTATTGTGAATCTGTGTCTTGATGTGTGACCTGTATGAAGACTATAGGAATCTGGAGAAACTTGCTTAGAAATTGGTAAGGTGTTCTCTTGAGGGGCTCCCAGGTGGCGCTAGTGGTAAAGAACCTGCCTGCCAATACAGAAAGAAATAAGAGATGTGGGTTCATCCCTGGGTCAGGAAGAATCCCTTGGAGGAGGACATGGCAGCCCATTCCAGTATTCTTGCCTAGAGAATCCTGTGGACAGAGAAGCCTGGCGGGCTAACGTCCATGGGGTTGCAAAGAGTCACACACTACTGAAGTGACTTGGCACACAGCACCTCTTGAGAGGAGATTCTCATTTAGAGGGCAAAAGCACCTCAAGAATTTTTTCCTAAATAACACTTACCAGATTCTAAGATGGCATCCCGCTTATAGCATTCTCCATTTGAGGATCAGTTTTAATGAGCCATTATTACTAAAATAATAAATCATATTCCTCATGTATGTAGGGGCAAAAGCTGATTTAGAATAGTTGCCTTGGAACTATTAGTGAATTGGCAATAATTAAGGTTATTTCCTTCACATCCATGCCCACCTTTCATATTCTTCAAGGCTGCCAACTGCCACCTCTTCTAGGAAACCTTTCCTGATTTCCTTCCAGCCTTTACCACTCAGAAATAATTTTTCCCTCCGCTAAACTTACTTTAATCATACTGTGGTCCTTTTCTGCCTAACTGTAATTGTATCAGTTCAGTTCGTCGCTCAGTCGTGTCCGACTCTTTGCGACCCCATGAATCACAGCACGCCAGGCCGCCCTGTCCATCACCAACTTCCGGAGTTCACTCAGACTCACATCCATCAAGTCAGTGATGCCATCCAGCCATCTCATCCTCTGTCGTCCCCTTCTGTTAGGTCCATACCATTTCTGTCCTTTATCGAGCCCATCTTTGCATGAAATGTTCTCTTGGTATCTCTAATTTTCTTGAAGAGATCTCTAGTCTTTCCCATTCTGTTCTTTTCCTCTATTTCTTTGCATTGATCACTGAAGAAGGCTTTCTTATCTCTTCTTGCTATTCTTTGGAACTCTGCATTCAGATGCTTATATCTTTCCTTTTCTTCTTTGCTTTTCGCCTCTCTTCTCTTCACAGCTATTTGTAAGGCTTCCCCAGACAGCCATTTTGCTTTTTTGCATTTCTTTTCCATGGGGATGGTCTTGATCCCTGTCTCCTGTACAATGTCACGAACCTCATTCCATAGTTCACCAGGCACTCTATCTATCAGATCTAGGCCCTTAAATCAATTTCTCACTTCCTCTGTATAATCATAAGGGATTTGATTTAGGTCATACCTGAATGGTCTAGCGGTTTTCCCTACTTTCTTCAATTTGAGTCTGAATTTGATAATAAGGAGTTCATGATTTGAGCCACAGTCAGCTCCTGGTCTTGTTCTTGTTGACTGTATAGAGCTTCTCCATCTTTGGCTGCATAGAATATAACCAATCTGATTTCGGTGTTGACCATCTGGTGATGTCTATGTGTAGAGTCTTCTCTTGTGTTGTTGGAAGAGGGTGTTTGCTATGACCAGTGCATTTTCTTGGCAAAACTGTTAGTCTTTGCCCTGCCTTTAAAAAAAAAAAAAAATCTGCATTCTGTTCTGGAAACTCTGCCTAGAATAGGATATATGTCTAACTTTTCTTGTATCTCTCATAGTCCTTTCTTCTTCTTATTTATTTGGCTGAGCTGAGTCTTGGTTGCAGTATGTGGGATATAGTTCCCTGACTAGGGATCAAACCTGGCCTCCCTGCATTGGAAACAGAGGGGTCCAGGGAAGTCCCTCTCACAGTTCTTAATAGGATTTCTTTCACATACTATGGGAGCTAAGCACATATTTCCTGATCAAAGTATTTGTGAAATTTACATAGAATAAAGTTAATGATCTTCAAAGGTCATTGTTCCTCTATCTCCATGAAATGTCTTTTGCCCCAGTGAAGGCTTATGGCAAAAATTACAAAGCTGATATCCAGTGACTAAAGTGAAGATAGCAGTGTAACTGGAAGAAGTACCAGTGCAAGTCGAAAAGGGTCTAGAAATGTAGGTAAGCAACTTTGTATATCCCTGTAGGTGATGTTGAGTTTGAATTCTGTTACATTCCTTAAAGAGGAAGCATCAAAAGGATTTAAGAGGTCATCTGATTAAGTTTTAGTTTTGAATGCATTAACCTGTAACAATGAAGAAGATGGTAAGACAGAATGCAGTGTTGCAAGAGATCTAGGAAAGAAAAATCCTAAAATTCTAGAATAAAGACAGTTTAGTTTGATAGTAGTGAATGGACTTAAGCAATACAAATGAAATCTTGGTGTCTTAGTTATTGTGAGTAAAGGCAGAGGGAAGTGTCTTGACCAGGCTTTAGAGATTAGGTGAATTTCAGTTAGAGAAGGAATATCAGAGGAAGAGATTAGCATTAAGTTTTGAGGCTGAGATGAGTTTTGAACCTACTAAATTTGAACTGTTTGTAGGACAGCCAGTTAAAGATACCCAACAGTGAGTTGGTTATATAAGCCTCAGGCTTAGGGAGAGGTCAGGATTGAACATGCAGTTTTGAAGTGGGAGTGGTTAATGTTTGCCTGGAGAGTATGTATTCTAGAGTTTAAAACCCCATATCTTCAGTGCTTTCTGTGATGACTGCACTAGCCAAGATTTGTTACGTTTATTTTTTATATATATATGTATATATAAGTAAAATAAATAATTTTATTTATAAAATAAATATATAAAATAAAATATTATATATAAATATTATTAAATATATATTAGAATATTATATATATAAATTAAAAAAGCTGGAGGGGGGCATGGCAACCCACTCCTGTATTCTTGCCTGGAGAATCCCCATGGAAAGAGAAGCCCGGCAGGTTGCAATCCATGGGGTCACAAAGAGTTGGACACGATTGAGCAACTAAGCACAGCGTAGCACGTATATACAAAACCCAGCCTCTTTTAACCTGACTCTAATCATGAGGGGAAAAAAAGCAAAACAATTTAACTTAAAGAAGACTCTATAAAACAATTGACATTAGCTCCTCAAAATATCAAGATGTGTATAAGAGACAGGAAATAAACTTTTATCTCACCTTTTTTAATATTGGGGAGAAAAGGTTAAAGAAAAGGGAGATGTAGAAGCTGTTACTTCTGTTTTTCAGTACCAGTTGTCTATCTCTAAATAATATATAAGCTTACACACTAACTGAGCTCTTCCAGGAGGAAAGGATGTTACTATATCCAATATTTAAAATAGTTTTATTTATGGGAAAAACTTAAATGATGAATTGTGTTTTAGGATAGAAATGCTAATAGTGAATAAGCATGTCTGCTCCTTTAATATCTGTAAATTCTTATATTGCTTTATTCTTTTGATGTCATTCATCTTCCCTTTGAGAAATTCTTAGCTAAACTAAGAGGAAAAAAAGGATATTGTTATTGTGAATCTGTGTCTTGATGTGTGACCTGTATGAAGACTATAGGAATCTGGAGAAACTTGCTTAGAAATTGGTAAGGTGTTCTCTTGAGGGGCTCCCAGGTGGCGCTAGTGGTAAAGAACCTGCCTGCCAATACAGAAAGAAATAAGAGATGTGGGTTCATCCCTGGGTCAGGAAGAATCCCTTGGAGGAGGACATGGCAGCCCATTCCAGTATTCTTGCCTAGAGAATCCTGTGGACAGAGAAGCCTGGCGGGCTAACGTCCATGGGGTTGCAAAGAGTCACACACTACTGAAGTGACTTGGCACACAGCACCTCTTGAGAGGAGATTCTCATTTAGAGGGCAAAAGCACCTCAAGAATTTTTTCCTAAATAACACTTACCAGATTCTAAGATGGCATCCCGCTTATAGCATTCTCCATTTGAGGATCAGTTTTAATGAGCCATTATTACTAAAATAATAAATCATATTCCTCATGTATGTAGGGGCAAAAGCTGATTTAGAATAGTTGCCTTGGAACTATTAGTGAATTGGCAATAATTAAGGTTATTTCCTTCACATCCATGCCCACCTTTCATATTCTTCAAGGCTGCCAACTGCCACCTCTTCTAGGAAACCTTTCCTGATTTCCTTCCAGCCTTTACCACTCAGAAATAATTTTTCCCTCCGCTAAACTTACTTTAATCATACTGTGGTCCTTTTCTGCCTAACTGTAATTGTATCAGTTCAGTTCGTCGCTCAGTCGTGTCCGACTCTTTGCGACCCCATGAATCACAGCACGCCAGGCCGCCCTGTCCATCACCAACTTCCGGAGTTCACTCAGACTCACATCCATCAAGTCAGTGATGCCATCCAGCCATCTCTGATTGTCCCTTTAGAGGACTTTATTGAAGTAATTAAGGAAATTTGAATATGGACTATATAGTAGATAATTTTATCAACATAAAATTTAAGTGTGATACTTTATTATTTTGTAGGAGAATGTTTTTCTAGGGTAAAGTGTCAGAATGAAACTAAATCAAGTGGTTCAGCATGCAAAAATTAGTGTGTATAGATAAAGAGAAATGTAAAACAAATTGAGTTTATGTCATAAGTTTTTTTTTTTACTTATGGTAGAAGTGTATTTTTATAAAAATGTCTAGTTTTCCATTGTTCCATTGGATCTTAAATGTTTCAGTCATGAAATGACAAACAGGTCATTTCTACTCATATCCCATTAACTAGAACCAGTCACATGGCCCTGCTCTGTTGGTAAGGGTCTGGGACATGTGGACAGCACATGGATACTTGGTGAGCAATAAATATCTCACATTTTGTAGTTCACCCCGATAAGTACTGAATGTCAATAGTCTTTAAACCTATGGATAATGGTTATTTTTGCCATAACTGCTTATTAAACCGTAGGAAAAATTTTTATTACTTTCAGTGCCAGAAAGCAGGCTATTACTTTTATATTGACTATTTCTCACATAGCCCATTTTTATTTATTACCTTCAAAACTATAAAGTAAATGTAAACTGAATTTGAGGGGAGTTTAGTAATTTGCTCAGTTATAGAGTATATCATTTGGAGAACTTGTGGAGTTTTGAGATTTTTGCTTTGCCATTTTAATTTTAATAATAGCTACATTTTAAATACTATTTTAACTTCAGACTTTCTTTGAGACTTTTAAAAAGGGCATTTCCTCATAAAGGTTTTATTTTTCATTTAAAATTTTATATTATTTACATTTAAAATAGCATTAGTGTTTTTTCAGTGTGGTTTATTAACC
>SJYT01022143.1:116555-143135 GCA_006410635.1 Cephalophus harveyi | reverse complement strand
ATATAACCTTGTATACAATCATTTATTCTTATTTTTAATATTAAAATTTTGGATAGAACTACAAATAATAGAAAGCTTCATTTTGAATATGTTTGTTATAAATCTATTCCAGAAAATATCAGTTAACCAGACTCTTCAGTTGACTTGATCCCTCCCTATACCAGCTCTTCCTGCGTCCATCTTTTTATCATATTAGGTAAATTATAGGCCTAAAGCTCTTGTTTGATGAAGTTTTGAGGTCAGTACAGGGGCTTCCCTGGTGGCTCAGACAGTAAAGAATCCACCTGCAGTGTGGGAGACCTGGATTTGATCCCTGGGTTGGGAAGATCCCCTGGAGGAGGGCATGGCAACCCACTCCAGTAATCTTGCCTGGGGAATCCCCATGGACAGAGGAGCCTGGCAGGCTACAGTCCATGGCGCTGCAAAGAGTTGGACATGACTGAGCAACTAAGCACCAACACAGGTTCAATGCAGTCTTTTTGCCCAGTAATTCTTGATGGGAGTTTTGTTCTCAAAACAATACTTTTATGAAAACACACTGAAGATGTATCATAACTATAGAATCAAAGGGAGATAATTATTTTAGTATTAGGAATGTATTAACATTTACATGGGGCTCAGATGGTAAAGAGTCTGCTTGCAATGCAGGAGACCTGGGTTTGATCCCTGGGTCAGGAAGATCCCTTGGAGGAGGGAATGGCTACCCACTCTGGTATTCTTGCCTGGAGAATTCCATGGACAAAAGAGCCTGGTGGGCAGCAGTTCATGGGGTCCCAAAGAATTGGACACGACTGAGCAACTCAGCACATACACATCCATGCACAAGGTTTACACGGTTGGAACAGTTACTGTCTTTACCTTTTATTCATTCATAGTCAAAAATAGTGTTAGTAGTGTTGGTTGCTAGTCATGTCTGACTCTGCGACCCCATGGACTGTAGCCTGCCAGCATCCTCTGTCCATGGGATTCTCCAGGCAAGAATACTGGAGTGGGTTGTCATTCCCTTCTCCAGAGGCTCTTCCTGACGGAGGTATCAAAACCCGGGTCTCTTACATTGCAAGCAGACTCTTTACCTTCTGAACTGCAGGGAAGTCCTCATAGTCAAAAGAGGATTTTTTAAAAAATAGCCATTCCTGTTCATCATTCTCGTTAAAGTAGTTTCTGACCTTTATTTTGATGTAGAAAGATGATACAAATCTTATCACATGGTAGTAGCAGTAACATATGCCTAAGGATCTCCTTGGCATGCCTTCGTGTTTTGTGGAAGTGATGCTAGCTGAACATATCAGAAATACCTTGCATTTATACCACACTCCCTAAGGATCCAGCTGTTAGCTTATAAGTCAGTGAAATCACATCTCATCGTTTATTATCATTGGTAGAAAACAGACTAGAAAGCATCTGGTATCTATTTCTTTACCACATCATTATCTCCAGTGGAAAAATATATGTGAAATGACTGTACTTAGTTGCAAATGAATTGTCATTTTATTTGTGGTGATTTTGCTTTCTTTCTTTTCTTCCAAACCCACTTATTTCCTGAAGGAAAAAAAAAATTAGTGAAATTTCTTTTTTCAGGACACATTATCCAAATTTAAGTTTCCTAATAAAAGTAGATAATTGCTTTATAAAAGTTACAAGTTCATTTTGATGTTGGAATTTGTTTTTCTGGTAATTTAGACAAATAACCTGTATTTTTGAAGTTATTTACTAAATTATTGCTTTAATTGAGAAGAAATGGGCAACTTTTCTGAAACAAGTTAGCATCTGGCCAAAGTAAAGCCATCTCTTCACTTTTGTATTGAAAATACTGAAGTGTTTAATACCAGTGTTTCACTAGATGAAATTGTGGGACAGAATTGTTATCTCCCCTCCCCTCAAGAGGGGACATATTTAACAGAAAAAGGGTAAAGTAGGAAAGATAAAACTTCAGGACCAAAGGCAGTCCTTCCATATGTTAGTAGACAGTATCACATTGCTATATTTATGTCTTGCCTTACCTTTCTCTTGTTTTACCATGTGCTTCTATAAACTTTATTTTCATCCTAATTTGAAAAGCATAATTTTGAACATATCGTGTGATAAAGTTTACAGTGCTTATTGCAATAGAAAAGGAGCTTTTGATTTTTGTAGGGAAAGTATGTGGCAAGTTCATGACTGATAACACAAGATATTTGCATTTGAAGTACATTTGTTTACATAAGCACAGAATTGTCTACTTTTTTCCTAACATAGCAAATTGATTCATATGCATGATGAAAAAGCTTCTGAGGACATTGCTCTACATATTCTTGTTAATTGCAGTGTTTACAGAAATAGAACTTTTTTAGAACAACACAAACTAGGTGTTTAGTAGTCATCAATACTGGGCTTAATACTCAGTAAGCTGAATGTAGACTTTAACAGAACTGTCTTCATTATCTTCTAAAGTTACCTTTTAAAACTTGTCAGATATTATAGTTGATCTTCTTAATGCTACAGTGGATTGTGACAAGAAGTCTATGTAGTACAGTCTTTAATGACTTGGTCCCTGATGCCAGGTTTCCTGGGTTTGAATCCCAGCTCTGCCACTTATTACTTAAGAAACTGTGAGTAACATGGGTTGTTATATTTGAAACTCAATAAAATCTCTCTTGCACATTTGATAATATTAATATTCTTTTGCCCTTTTCAGGGTATAGGCTCTCATCATTTTTAGCTGTTACATTAGTCAACTTTTTGGGAAGAGATTCAGTTCAGTTCAGTTGCCCAGTTGCGTCCGACTCTTTGTGACCCCACAGACTGCAGCATGCCAGGCTTCCCTGTCCATCACCAACTGCCTGATTGAATCTCCCTGGTTGAAGGTCTGTAAGAGATTGGGGATGTAGATATCAGAAAATTATAACTATTGCACATTACATCCCTGATTTCATGGGCTAAAAAGGGGTAGTCAGAAAAAGCTTTTCACAAGTGACACAAACGCAAGCATCTTCACAGACTGTGTGTGCTTATAAAGTCACTACTGCCATGTACAACTCTTTGTGACCCTATGGATTGTAGCCTGCCAGGCTCCGCTGTTCAAGGGATTTTCCAGGCAAGAATACTAGAATGGATTGCCATGCCTCCTTCCAAGGGATCTTCCCGATCCAGGGATTGAACCCGCGTATTTTACGTCTCCTTCATTGGCTGGTAAAATAGTTCTTTGCCACTAGCGCCACCTGGGAAGCCCCTAGGGTTGACCCCAAAGTTTGTACAGGCTTTTCATAATATTTTACGGAAAACCCAAACAAACTTTTGGGCCAACCAAAGTATTTCCAGGAAGTGACACACGCTCTTCACAAAATGACTTTCAAAGACTAAGAAGATATAAATAGATGATGTTAGAACTTGAAAGGCATTTAGGTTTGTGTCACTTGAGTGGTACTTGTTAACAGGCATCTTAATGATTTGTGCGAGCATTTCGACAAATAACCATTTTAAAGAAAGACATTAGGTAAAAAATGGTACACAGCTGGTACTCAGTGAAATCATACAGGTAGACCTCACATGAGAATTGAACACTTGAGGATATATGTGACTCTCAACTTTTGATATTTGATTGTGTAAGTTTAGAGTTGATTCTCAATTTCTGATACTTAATTGTATAAGTTTAGAGTTGATTCTTTAATTTTTTTAGTAGGGTGAATTTGGTAATTATTGACTGATACTCTTGATAACAAAGAGCACATTAGCATAGAACAAGAAGCAATGTTCTCAAATGGTAATTATAATAAGACTTTCATATTTACTTCAAAGAATGGACACAGCATATTCTGTTCTTTTGCTCTTAAAATAGACTCATTTTATAATTGTTTTCCAGCAAAGAATAACTCTGCTTATTGCCAAGACCATCACCACCATTGCACTCCTCATCTCAGTAGCTTGGTTACCTGATATATTTTCAGTGGCATCTTTAACCTATCTGGGATCTTACATATCTTATGTAAGATGTTTGTTTCTTATATTTCTTATATTATATGTTGGTTTCTTATATTTCTTTCATAGACCACCTGAGTCTTTTCTCTCATCTTAAAGTACTTTTTTACTTGTTTTAGCAACTTTTGAAAAAGTTTAAATCATAATGTTTAATCATGAGGCTGGTGCCATAATGTTTATATCAGACTTTGACGATGTTTAAATCATGCGTAGATGTAAATGTATGTTGCCATGGCCACTCTAATCTTCACTCCATTTCTTTCACTGCTGCAAAGTTCTTTTGTTCTCACTATTCTGATTTTGTCATTATGGACTTATGTAAATTACATGTTACCTTGAGTCAGATGAATTTTCTATTGCTACCCATTTCCTGCCCTCTTGTTTTATACATAATGACCTTGGATTTTGATCCATTTCTTAAAAATTGAGTCCTTATCATAATTTCTGTGCTGATCTCTTACCATAAATATACTTGTTGGATTTTTGAATAAGGAAAATCATGCTATTAATAGTATAGGTTAAATCTCATTTTGAGGTTACCTAATTTGGGTGTGTATTCTTATAAATTTTTGAGTTCATAAAAGCTATGCATGAAACAAAACTGGAGTTCAGTTTTCCTTTGGCCATTAGTGAGTGTTATACTTTTAAACTGGGATATGTTGTGGGAAGTATCAAGCATACTTCTGTCTGATTTCTCTGGGTTCACTCTGACTTGTTTTCTGTGGTATTTGGGTTTACTACAAAGTAATATAAAGCATAAAACTTATATTAGATTGTATTGTAGAAGGTGCTGAATTTGCCTTTCCTGCTTACTCATTTTATGAAGCTGGGCAAGTAACAGTCTTTCTGAGATTGCCTTTTTGTTTATTTTCTTAATGAATCATAGCAGTTTTGTTGACAAGGTAAATGATGAAATGTCAAAAAGCAAACCCTTGGAAATTGGTTTACCTTACCCTATCTTTGATAAAGGGGATTTTAAAGATTGTAAGTGGTGACATGGTAGATAGGCAGTATGTTTCTAGATTTGAACTGTTGCTTGCTTCCACCACCTTTCAGTATTTTTAGGTACTTCCCAGTAATATTTCTGTCGACAGAGTTGAAGAAAAATACATTTGAAAGAGAATTTTTTAAAATAACTGAACCAATTAAAGTTAGCTTCTGTTTATTCCAATCCCAAACAAGGGCAATGCCAAAGAGTGTTCAAGCTATCATCCAGTTACGCTCATTTCACATGCTAGATAATGCTCAAAATTCTTCAAGCTAGGCTTCAGCAGTCCATGAACTGAGAAATTCCGGATGTACAAACTGGATTTAGAAAAGGCAGAGGAACCAGAGATCAAATTGCCAACATCCGTTGAATCATAGAAAAAGCAAGGGAATTCCAGAAAAACGTCTACTTTTGCTTCATTGGCTGTGCTGAAGCCTTTGACTGTGTGGATCACAACAAACTGTGGAAAATTCTTAAAGAGATGGGAATGCCAGAACTCTACTTGTCTTTTGAGAAACCTGTATGCAGGTCAAGAAGCCATAGTTAGAACCAGACGTGGAACAACAGACTGGTTCCAAATTGGGAAAGAAATACGTCAAGGCTGTATATTGTCACACTGTTAATTTAACTTATATGCAGAGTACATCATCTGAAACACTGAGCTGGAAGAATCACAGGCTGGAATCAAGGATGCTGGGGGGAAATACCAACAGCTTCAGATAATGCAGATGCCACTGTAATGCCAGAAAGCAAAGAACTGCAGAGACTCTTGCTGCCTTAAAACTCAGCATTCAGAAACTAGGATCATGGCATGTGGTCCAATCACTTCATCATGCCAATCAGATGGGGAAAAAATGGAAACAATGACAGATTTATTTCCTTGGGCTCCAAAATCACTTCGGACGGTGACTGCAGCCCTGAAATGAAAAGACTTGCTCCTTAGAAAGAAAGCTATGGAAAACCTAGAAAGTGTGTTAAATAGCAGAGACATCACTTCGCCGACAAAGGTCTGTATAGTCAAAGAATGAGTGAGTGAAAGTTGCTCAGTCATGTCCGACTCTTTGAACCCCATGGACTATAGCCTGCCAGGCTCCTCTGTCCATGGAATTCTCCAGGCAGAAGCCGTTCCCTTCTCCAGGGGATCTTCACAACCCAGATATTGAACCCAGGTCTCCCGCATTGCAGGCAGATTCTTTATAAAGTCTGTATTATATACCAACTGTTTAGCTTGAATACGAGTCTACAGGGTATTTATTAATAAATGATAAAACCCAGCCAGCATTGGCAGATGTATTCACCACTATTTGTAGAAACTACTATTTGAAATATAGTAGTATATTAGATTTACAAATAGAGTCTTATTAATGTTTAGTCTTATAAGGTATAGGATAAGATCCAGTTCTGAGTGTTTTATTGATGACTAATTTCCATCTAGTTCCTAATGAAGGTGGTTAAGAATTGTTGTCTGCGAAGAGGAGCTAAAAAGCCTCTTGATGAAAGTGAAAGAGGAGAGTGAAAAAGTTGGCTTAAAGCTCAACATTCAGAAAACGAAGATCATGGCATCTGGTCCCATCACTTCATGGGAAATAGATGGGGAAACAGTGGAATGGGCAGGAGGAGAAGGGGACGACCGAGGATGAGATGGCTGGATGGCATCACTGACTCGATGGATGTGAGTCTGAGTGATCTCCGAGAGATGGTGATGAACAGGGAGGCTTGGCGTGCTGCGATTCATGGGGTCACAAAGAGTCGGACACGACTGAGCAACTGAACTGAACTGAACTGAAGAATTGTTGTCTGCATTCTACTAATTGTCCTATAGATGGCATTGTTCTAATTTGTTTGGTCCAGTCTTTGCTTTCCACGCAGAACCATTATTGTTTTTATCTTTAGGATTTTTTAATTTGTATCGCCTAAGTGATTAATCAAACTAGATCAGATAATGTGAAACTCAGTGAAAACAGTTAGCTGTTAAATTTGGATAACAGCTGTTTTTCTCCAGATCTAATATCTGAAATTTTAATCTTTTATGTGTTAAAACTGAAGTTAACACAAATATATTGAATTAAAATTAAATAAAATTATTTTATAAAATTATTAATAAAACATTTGAATAGTGTGATTTTTTAAAATGTTTCTTAAGGAAATTTTAGATAAGTTCATATAGTTTCATGGGGCTTCCTTGGTGGCTCAGATGGTAAAAGAACCTGTCTGCAATGCAGGAGACCTGGGTTGGATCCCTGGAGAAGGGAATGACTACCCACTCCAGTATTCTTGCCTGGAGAATTTCATGGACAGAGGAGCCTTGTGGGCCATAGTCCATGGGGTCGCAAAAAGTCAGACACGACTGAGTGACTTTCACTTAATAGCTTCATAGTTTGTCAACATTGTAGAAATTTTTTTTAAATTCTGTTAAGTGGTTAGGAGCATGGATTTTTAGATTTGAGTCAATGTTTTCACTCTGTTGTTTTTGACTGTGTGAATTTAGGCAAATTGCTTACCTCTTTAAAAGAGTTTCAGTTTCTCCAGTAGTCTGCAAGTTGGTAAGGGCAGGGACACTATTATTGTCTGGTGTACAGTTGTACTCATAGTGTCTGGTACCTAGTAGGTAATGAATTTTTAATGATGAGTAATACCTCTATTGCACGATTGCCATGAAAATTAAATAGTACCAGCAGCTAGTACCTTGCATAGGAGTACTGCTATTAACTGCTGTTGTTATCAGCAATAACAGAAAACTCCCAGTCTAGCTACATGACATGAATTTTCTTAGATCCTCATCTCATTTTGTCTTTCAAAGTTTGCTTTCCCCATCCCCATCCAAGATGTTGCTTCAGTTTTTTATGATATTTCCCAGGGGCCTCTGCCAAAGGTGCTTTTCCTTCTTAACTTTCAGCACACCAGTATCTTTGTTAATGTAATTTTATATATTTTATATCCTTACTATCATCAGATTAAGAGACAATAATTGCATTTTTAAAGGACAGTGTTTTACAGTGTTATTAAGCAAGTCATTTTGTCTACTTACACAGGTATTTCATAAATGTAAAGTGGAAAGTTAAAACACTTTTCTACTATATAATCTCAAAAGACAGTGTTTACTCAAAAAGACAGTGTTTATTGTCTTCTCATTGATTTTTGTATACATTATCTCATTTAATCTTTAAAATAACTGTGCACTGGGTACTATTATCTCTTTATATTTGATAAAACCTTTAAAGAGGCTAATTAAATAATCCAAAGTCATTTACTCTTAAGTGATGGAATTATAATTAAAACCTTTGTTCTTGCCACTATTCCTGTTGTTTGAAGTCTATTTCTTTTTGAGGCTGTGCCAAGAGAAAGTACATACATCCTGCATAACTTTTGGTTTGTGTTATCTGTTCATTTTCCCATGTTCCATTCACATTTCTTGATTTTTTTCTTCCGTTCTTCAGCAAGAACACAGTATTCCATACTTTTCTAGACTTCTGGGTCATAAATTTGTTTTAATCTTTTGCTTTGCTTATTTTGCTAAGTATTCACTTGTGAATAATTTCTTCTTACACCTATTCCTAATCCAGTTCATTCGGTAACTTCCTCATCTCATTATTCCTGTGAGAATAAATATTTTTTCCTGACTTGATCTCTTTGGCTCTCTTCACAAAATCTTAACCACTTTTGAGCATTTGTTACATACATCTTTGCTGACTTTTAGTAACCTGTTTAGCAAGGGAGAATTTGTCTTTTTATTACAATTATTTTATGTTGATTTTAGTTAACTACACTTTTTCTTAAGATTTCACTTTTGTCAGTGACAGAAAGCCACTTCTATAATTACTGTATTCTCAGTGATTAGCCTTGATTAGAATTGAGTTAGCATTAAAATGCTTCTGTCAGTCTGTTCTTTCTTATAGTAGCATTGTACCTGGAAGTTATAGTAGGCTCTGAATACTAGTAAAATGAATGTGACCATAGCATTTTATACGGGTTACATTTTAGATTTGGTTGCTTTGTAATTTCTGTTATTTGATTGCTGTGTTATAGGTGTTATATATTATTTTATGCTTTTTCCTTATAATAATGATAATTTAAAGCTGTACTACTGCACTTTTCATTCAGCACTGGGCCAATATGGTGCAGGGTACTCTGTGTATGTTGTTTCTGACCATCAGTGACCATGTAAGGTTGCAGCAACTATCCCAACTTGCAGATAAAAAAAATAGACCTCAAAATAGTAAATGACTTGCATAAGTAATAACTATGTATATATTACATTTATGTTCTTTGGTCTTCATGCTCTCACATTAACTAGTATGCATGTCATTTTTTAATTCCCGTTATTTGTTAAGTCAAGCAATTTAAAAAAAGACTTTAAAGAACAGTTTTGGGTTTACAACAAAATTTAGGAGAAGCTACAGAGATTTACCCTTTCTCCCACACATGTGTAGCCTTTTCTACCTATTATCAAAATCATTCACCAGAATGGTGCCTTTTTTTTTTTTTAAACTAAGGATAAACCTACGTTGACCCATGATAATCACTCAAAGCCTTGATGTTGTATTCAGTACATTCTGTGGATTTGGGCATAAGTATAGTAACTTATTGGAGAAGGCAATGGCAGCCCACTCCAGTACTCTTGCCTGGAAAAATCCCATGGACGGAGGATCCTGGTGGGCTGCAGTCCACAGGGTTGTGAAGAGTTGGACATGACTGAGCGACTTCACTTTGACTTTTCACTTTCATGCATTGGAGAAGATGGCAACCCACTCCAGTATTCTTGCCTTAGAGAATCCCAGGGATGGGGGAGCCTGGTGGGCTGCCATCTATGGGGTCGCACAGAGTCGGACACGACTGAAGCCACTTGGCGGCAGCAGCAGCAGCAGCATAGTAGCATATATGTATCATTATAATATCTTAACAGAATATTTTCACTGCCCTAAAATTTTTCTGTGATTTCTTTACGTGTCTGTTTCTCTCTTCCCCATCTCCCTATCCCTGTCAATCTCTGATCTTTTTTTATTTGCTCCATAATTTTGCCTTTTCCAGAATGTCATATATTTGGAATCATATCATACATAGCCTTTTAAATTGGCTTTTTTCATTTAATAATATGTGTTTTTCCAGTGGTCATGTATGGATGTGAGAGTTGGACTATAACTGAGCGCTGAAGAATTGATGCTTTTGTACTATGGTGTTGGAGAAGACTCTTGAGAGTCCCTTGGATTGCAGGGAGATCCAACCAGTCAGTCCATCCTAAAGGAGATCAGTCCTGGGTGTTCATTGGAAGGACTGATGTTGAAGCTGAAACTCCAATACTTTGGCCACCTGATGCAAAGAGCTGACTCACTGGAAGAGACCCTGATGATGGGAAAGATTGAGGGCAGGAACAAGAAGGGGATGACAGAGGATGAAATGGTTGGATGGCATCACCGACTCGATGGACATGGGTTTGGGTGGACTCCGGGAGTTGGTGATGGACAGGGAGGCCTGGCGTGCTGCAGTTCATGGGATCGCAAAGAGTCAGACACGACTTAGTGACTGAACTGAACTGAATATACGTTTAAGTTTCTTCCATGTCTTCATGGCTTAATAATTCATTTCTTAGAGCACAAATAATATTTCATTGTTTGGATATATCACAGTTTATTCATTCACCGGTGGGGGGACATCTTGGTTGCTTCCAAATTTTGGCAATTAAGAATAAAATATTATAAACATTTGTGTGTAGGTTTTTTGTGTGGACATATGTTTTCACCTTTTGGGGGTAAATACCAAGGAATGCAGTTGCTGGATTGTATGTTTAATATTTTAAGAAATTGTCAAGTTGGCTTCCAAAGTGGCTGTACTATTTTGCATTCCTTCTGTAGTAAATCAGAGTTCCTATTGCTTTACATCATCACTAGCATTTGGTATTTTCAGTGTTCTGGATTTTGACTGTTTTTACAGGTATGCATCAAGTAATTTTAAAAAAACCAGTTGGTTGGATAGGATAGTGACAGCAGACTCTGCATTTGTTTTTCATTTATTATTCTCATTTTTTCCTTATTTGAGTATATCACTCCCTTACAGTCTTCCCAGGGCCATACTGCTACTTCCTCTTAATCATGTCATTTGTTTGTTTTCTAGATGGAAGTTACACCTTTATGCTTTAGTTGATTAAATATTTTTTAAATGTAAGAAGTTGCTTGTTTTTTTGTAATTTATTAATTTCTCAGTGTACAAAATTTTTTAAAAACAAAATGAGATTTTTCTATTGACAGAAACGTTATAATATTGTATTAGGTATTGAAATTTGCTATCATAATCAGAGAGTTAAGGATTAAAATAGTTGTATGTTGTCATTTAAGGTTTAAGGAGTAAAGTGGGAAATAAGTGTAAAAGAGTACATATATTTGGTTTCCAAAAAGGAAAAGAAAATACAGGTTTATTATATTTCTTTCTTACTGATTTAATAAAAATGTTTATGACTATTTCAGTTATCTGCTACTGTGTAACAAAATACTTGTACTATGGTGTTGGAGAAGACTCTTGAGAGTCCCTTGGATTGCAGGGAGATCCAACCAGTCAGTCCATCCTAAAGGAGATCAGTCCTGGGTGTTCATTGGAAGGACTGATGTTGAAGCTGAAACTCCAATACTTTGGCCACCTGATGCAAAGAGCTGACTCACTGGAAGAGACCCTGATGATGGGAAAGATTGAGGGCAGGAACAAGAAGGGGATGACAGAGGATGAAATGGTTGGATGGCATCACCGACTCGATGGACATGGGTTTGGGTGGACTCCGGGAGTTGGTGATGGACAGGGAGGCCTGGCGTGCTGCAGTTCATGGGATCGCAAAGAGTCAGACACGACTTAGTGACTGAACTGAACTGAATATACGTTTAAGTTTCTTCCATGTCTTCATGGCTTAATAATTCATTTCTTAGAGCACAAATAATATTTCATTGTTTGGATATATCACAGTTTATTCATTCACCGGTGGGGGGACATCTTGGTTGCTTCCAAATTTTGGCAATTAAGAATAAAATATTATAAACATTTGTGTGTAGGTTTTTTGTGTGGACATATGTTTTCACCTTTTGGGGGTAAATACCAAGGAATGCAGTTGCTGGATTGTATGTTTAATATTTTAAGAAATTGTCAAGTTGGCTTCCAAAGTGGCTGTACTATTTTGCATTCCTTCTGTAGTAAATCAGAGTTCCTATTGCTTTACATCATCACTAGCATTTGGTATTTTCAGTGTTCTGGATTTTGACTGTTTTTACAGGTATGCATCAAGTAATTTTAAAAAAACCAGTTGGTTGGATAGGATAGTGACAGCAGACTCTGCATTTGTTTTTCATTTATTATTCTCATTTTTTCCTTATTTGAGTATATCACTCCCTTACAGTCTTCCCAGGGCCATACTGCTACTTCCTCTTAATCATGTCATTTGTTTGTTTTCTAGATGGAAGTTACACCTTTATGCTTTAGTTGATTAAATATTTTTTAAATGTAAGAAGTTGCTTGTTTTTTTGTAATTTATTAATTTCTCAGTGTACAAAATTTTTTAAAAACAAAATGAGATTTTTCTGTTGACAGAAACGTTATAATATTGTATTAGGTATTGAAATTTGCTATCATAATCAGAGAGTTAAGGATTAAAATAGTTGTATGTTGTCATTTAAGGTTTAAGGAGTAAAGTGGGAAATAAGTGTAAAAGAGTACATATATTTGGTTTCCAAAAAGGAAAAGAAAATACAGGTTTATTATATTTCTTTCTTACTGATTTAATAAAAATGTTTATGACTATTTCAGTTATCTGCTACTGTGTAACAAAATACTCCAGAGTTTAGTGTGACTTAAATTTAACAGTCATTTTCTTATGTTTCAAGATTTTGTGAGTCAAGAATTCAGGAAGGTCTCAGCATTGTTCATGTGGTGCTGATGGAGACTACTTGGGAGGTGTTGAACTCACTGGTTTGTGTGGTCCAAGATGGGTACATCCAGTGAGTGCCACTTGGTGAAGATGGGCAGAGAGCTTAAGCAGGAACATCGACCAGAGTACAGAATCACCAGCATAACTTTTGTGATAGTGTGACATTTGATGTAGTGCATCAGAGCTTTCAGTCCAAGTATTTTTTAAAAACCAATGTTAGTATTATGAACATAATTTTTTTTGGTTCCCTAATTCTTTCCCCTACCTGAGCACTATAAACCTTTTAACAAAACATTGTCTGTCAGAAACATTATAGTTTTCAATTCTTTTTACAGTTTCTTCGCAGGCATGTAAAAAACTTTTTTATTGGAGTGTAATTGCTTTACAATGTTGTAGTAGTTTCTGCTATACAGTGACAGCCACATGCATACATATATCCCCTCCCTCCTGGACCTCCCTCTCCTACCCCATCTCACCCATTTGGGTCATCACAGAGCACCGAGCTGAGCTCCCTGTGCTATATATTATACATCAGGTTCCCACTAGCGATTTTACACATGGTAGTGTATGTATGTCAGAATTAATCTCCCAATTCATCCCACCCCCACTTCCCCTTCTGTGTCCACATGTCCATTCTCATTATAAAAACTGATTTTTTATAAAACTCCAGCTTTATTGATGGAGCTGTTTAACATTTTCAGTGGATATGAGTGCAAGAATAGAATAAGAATAGAAAAAATATAAGTTTAATAAAGGAATTAATTAATTAGAACTACAGGAATTAAAGCTTAAATATGGGTAAAGTGTCAAGAGTAGGAGAAAATTTCAAAGGAGGATGGTATTCAATTCTGGAATAATACCATAGTATCTCGCGATTTACAAAGTGGTGAATGCATACTGGAAAAAGCATAGAAAGGTAGGACTGGGGGTGTGCTTTAAGCTTATTGTGCACAAGCAGAGGAAATTAGAACCTGTAGACATTAAAAAAAAAAATCCTTTTAAAATGTCTATTTTGTTGTGACTTTTCTAATAAGCATAATTCTTATATTTTGGAGATGTAAGCACAAACTGTTGAAAGGAATTATTTGGAGGTCACTGCTGTGAAGTGTCTGAAAGAAGTGTGGAAAAATGGGCATTGGCTTTGAAATCAGATAAGTTTGGTTTTCTTAATTCTAGCTTTATCATTTGTTTGTAAGGTTTCTGGTAACTATGACAGGTTACTTATTTTGAATCTCAGTTTTTCCAATTATTAATTCTCTTCATGAGGATATTTTGAGTACTAAATGAGATAATATGTAAAGGGCTCAGAGTTTCTTTCCTTTTTTCTAGAAAACAAAAGAAACCAACATTGGGATTGCAAGAGATTTGCTCATAGGGGGTGAACAGTTAATCATTTGTTTAACTGTTCCCTGGATATTTTCCCAATTATTGAAAGTGAAAGTCTCTCAGTTATGTCCCAACTCTTTGCGATCCTGTGGACTATATAGTCCATGGAATTCTCCAGGCTAGAAATACAAAGAAGTTCCCTATTATTTCTTTTTATAATCTACCATTTTCTTCTTTCAATAAAATCATAGTCAATGCACAGAATGAGCAGAGTCAGGAGACTGGAATTATACTAGGATTTTACAATCAACCTTGCAAGTATGCTCTTGAATGTGTCATTTCATCTCTTTGCTCATATGTACGACAAAGGGATTGGACTGGGTAATTTACAAAGATGGCTTCCCTCTCCTACATGTCAGTGATTCTGTTCAAAGCAAAGTAATTGTATTGAGTGTAACTGCCATCATGAAGGTGAAGGTGAAGTCGCTCAGTCGTGTCCGACTCTTTGCGACCCTGTGGACTGTAGCCTACCAGGCTTCTCCGTCCATGGAATTCTCCAGGCAAGAATACTGGAGTGGGTTGCCATTTCCTTCTCCAGGGGATCTTCCCAACCCAGGGGTCGAACCCGGGTCTCCCGCATTGGAGGCACACTCTTTAACCTCTGAGCCACCAGGGAAGCCCAACTGCCATCATAGGGACAGTGAAATAGTCTTTACATGTGACAGGCAGTGAGCTTGCTTAAATAATATGATTGTTTTCCTTATTCCTCGCCAAAAGTTTTAGTCAGGTGGAGGTTAGAGCTAGTTAATACCGCCAAATCAGTGTTTCTGTTTGAATTCCAAGAAATTCTTCAGTTCAGTTCATTTCAGTTGCTCAGTCGTGTCCGACTCTTTGCCACCCCATGAATCGCAGCACGCCAGGCCACCCTGTCCATCACCATCTCCCAGAGTTCACTCAAACTCACGTCCATTGAGTCAGTGATGCCATCCAGCCATCTCATCCTCTGTCGTCCCTTTCTCCTCCTGCCCCCAGTCCCTCCCAGCATCAGAGTCTTTTCCAGTTAGTCAACTTTTCACATGAGGTGGCCAAAGTACTGGAGTTTCAGCTTTAGCATCACTCCTTCCAAAGAACACCCAGGGTTGATCTCCTTCAGAATGGACTGATTGGATCTCCTTGCAGTCCAAGGGACTCTCAAGAGTCTTCTCCAACACCACAGTTTAAAAGCATCAATTCTTCAGCGCTCAGCCTTCTTCACAGTCCAACTCTCACATCCATACATGACCACAGGAAAAACCATAGCCTTGACTAGACGGACCTTTGTTGACAAAGTAATGTCTCTGCTTTTTAATACACTGTCTCGGTTGGTCATATTTTCCCTACCAAGGAGTAAGGATCTTTTAATTTCATGGCTGCAGTCACCATCTGCAGTGATTTTGGAGCCCCCCAAAATAAAGTCAGCCACTGTTTCCACTACTTCCCCGTCTATTTGCCATGAAGTGATGGGACTGGATGCAATGATCTTAGTTTTCTGACTGTTGAGCTTTAAGCCAACTTTTTCATGCTTCTCTTTCACTTACATCAAGAGGCTCTTTAGTTCCTCTTCACTTTCTGCCATAAGGGTGGTGACATCTGCATATCTGAGGTGATTGATATTTCACCCGGCAATCTTGATTCCAGCTTGTGCTTCCTTCAGCCCAGCGTTTCTCATAATGTACTCTGCATATAAGTTAAATAAGCAGGGTGACAATATACGGCCTTGATGTACTCCTTTTCCTATTTGGAACTAGTCTGTTGTTCCATGTCCAGTTCTAACTGTTGCTTCCTAACCTGCATACAGGTTTCTCAAGAGACAGGTCCGGTGGTATGGTATTCCCATCTCTTCCAGAATTTTCCACAGTTTATTGTGATCCACACAGCCAAAGGCTTTGGCATAGTCAATAAAGCAGAAGTAGATGTTTTTCTGGAACTCTCTTGCTTTTTCAGTGAACCAGCAGATGTTGGCAATTTGATCTCTAGTTCTTCTGCCTTTTCTAAAACCAGCTTGAACACCTGGAAGTTCACGGTACACATATTGCTAAAGCCTGGCTTGGAGAATTTTGAGCATTACTTTACTAGCATGTGAGATGAGTGCAGTTGTGCGGTAGTTTGAGCATTCTTTGGCATTTGCATATCGAGGTATGCTGCTGCTGCTCCTAAGTCACTTTAGTCGTGTCCGACTCTGTGCGATCCCATTAACGGCAGCTCACCAGGCTCCTCCGTCCCTGGGATTCTCCAGGCAAGAACACTGGAGTGGGTTGCCATTTCCTTCTCCAATGCATGAAAGTGAAAAGTGAAAGTGAAGTCACTGAGTCGTGTCCAACTCTCAGCGACCCCATGGACTGCAGCCCACCAGGCCCCTCTGTCCATGGGATTTTCCAGGCAAGAGTACTGGAGTGGGGTGCCATTGCCTTCTCCGATCGAGGTATAGTTTGTATAATATAAAAGTCATCTGTTGCAAGTATATGTTGCAATTTAATGATTTTTAGTAAACATTTATTAGAGTTGTGCAATCATCAACACAATGCAGTTTTAGGACTTGGCCATGATAACCAAAACACCCCACAAGCCTATCTGTGCTTAGTTCTCACTCCTACACCCCTTCCCCAGCCTCAAGCAACTACTGATCTACTTTCTATTTCTCTATATTTTTGTGGACATTTCATCTAAAGGGAATCATACTATATATGTAGTCTTTTGTACCTGGCTTCTTTCACTTAGCATAATGTTTTTGAGGTTCTTCCGTGGCATAGTATGTATTAATATTTTGTTATTTTTTATTGCTAAATGATATTTCATTGTATTAAGATGCTATGTTTAGTTTATTGTTTCACTGGTTGATAGACATGTGGATCATTTCCACTTATTTTACTTTTATGAATAATGTTTCTTTGAACATTCATAAAGAAAAATAGCGCTAAGTCGTGTCTGACTGTTGTGACACCATGGATGTAGCCTGCCAGGCTCCTCTGTCCATGGGATTCTCCAGGCAAGAACACTGGGGTGGGTTGCTATTTCCTTCTCCAGGGGATCTTCCTGACACAGGACTCAAACCCAGATGTCGCTCATTGCAGGGAATTTCTTTACTGACTGAGCTACTCGGGAAGCCCATTGAACATTCATGGACAGGTCTTTTTGTGATGTATGTTTTCACTTAGATTCCCAAGAATGGAATTGCTGAGTCATATGATAAATTAACTTTTTAAGAAACTGCCAAACTGTGTTGCAAAGTGTCTATACTTTCCTACCAGCAATGTTAAGGGTTCTAATTTCTCCATATTTTAACCATCACTTGATATGATCTCTCTTTTTGATCATAACCAATTTAGTTAATGTGTTGTAATATCTCATTGTGTTTTCAATTAGCATATTCTCAATGACTAATAATGTTGAGTGTGTCTTTGTGCTTTTAAGTCATTTATGTGTCTTCTTTGGTGAAATGTCTATTCCAGCACGTCTTTTCTCTGTTTAAACTGGACTGTTGTCTTATTCAGTTGAGAAAGTCTGTTTGTGTTCTGATACATGGGTATTGCCAAAAATATGATTTCCTTATTATTTTTCCTTGTCTGTGGTTTGTCTTTTTATTTTCTTGTTGGTATCTATTAAAGTGCCAAAAGTTTTTAAGTTTCAGGAACTCCAGTTTATCAGTTTTATCATTTACTCATATTTATGTTATCTAAGAACTCTTTGCCTACACCAAGAGTCAAAGGTTTTCTCTTATATTTTTCTTAAGTGGTTATATTGTTTTAGGTTCTACATTTAGGTCTTTGATCCATTTGAATTAATTTTTGTGAATGGTGTGGGGTAAAGGTCAGAGGTGGTTTTTTCTTTTTTTTTTTTGAGGAGATGGCATGTGGGATCTTTATTCCCTGACCAGGGATCAGATCCTCATCCCCTGTACTGCAAGGCAGATGCTCAACTATTGGACTGCTAGGGAAGTCTCCAAAATCGAACTTTTAATTTTGTGATAATTGTAGATTGACATGTGGTTTAAGAAATACTACAGAGAGATCCTTTTTACGGCTTCTTCCAATGTCAACGTCTTGTAAAAGTGTAGTACAGTAAGTATCATATTTTGAGATATTGAAATTAAAACAGTCAAGGTATAGTACATTTCTGTCAGCACAGGGATACCTTTTATTGCCCTTATTTAATCCCCACCCCTCCCTCCTCCAACCCTTGTAACTTCTTTAAAAAGTTTTTTTCCTGAATATTCTTTGTGGTGCTATTTTGAATGGAATTGTTTTTCTTATTTTCATTTTCACATATTTACTAGAAAATAGAAATGTGGTTGATTTTTATACTTTGATCTTATATCTTGTGACCTTGCTAAGTTCGTTTCTTAGTTCTAGTAGTTTTTTAATGATTTATTAGGATTTTCCATATGCCGGCTAACGTGATCTGGTAATAACAGTTTTGTTGTTCAGTTGCTATGTCATGTCTGACTCTTGCGAGCCTGTAGTCTATGGCCCACCAGGCTTCTCTGTTTGTAAGGTTTTCCAGGCAAGAATAGTGGAGTAGACTGCCTCTTCTAGTCTGAATGTACATAATAGCTTTTAACTTAATTTTTAAAGTTTATTGTTTCCTGTCTTTGCTGCATTGCCTAGAATCTACAGTGCAACATTCAGAAGAGGTAGTAAGAGTAGACATCTTTGTTCTTCTGCTATTTGGGGGAAAGCCTTCATCATTAAGTGTAATGTTTGTTGTAGACTTTTTGTAGGTGTCCTTTAATTAGTTGAAGAAGCTCTGTTTCTAGTTTTTTGAGCACTTTTGGTACAGTTGAGTAATTCGTCATGTGCTTTTTTCTGCATCTCATTGCAGTGATCATGTAGTTTTTATTCTTTATTGTGTGAATATAATTTTTGTATTAATTAATTGATCGTCAGATCATTAAACCTACCTTGCATTCTCAGGATAAATCTCACTGGATGATAACATATAGTCCATTTTAGTATAGTGTTGAATTCAATTAGCTAATTTTTTAAGAAGGATATTGATCTACAGTTTTCCTGTGTTTATGTCTAGGTTTGCTATAAGGTAATAATGACCTCAGAGAACAAGTCATTTCTTAAATATCTCACAAGCTTCATCAGTTGAACCATCTGTTCCAAGACTTTTCTTAGTGTGAAGATTTTTGTAGCTCAGTGTCCTTAACTGTTAACAGATTTATTCAGATCTTCTGTTTCTTGTAGTCAGTTCTGGTAGTTGTATCTTTCTAGTATTTTTTTTTTAATGTAAGTTCTCTGATTTGTTGGTTTAAAGTTGTTCATAATATTCCATTGTGATCCTTTTAATTTCTATAGGATCAGTAGTGGTTTCTTCTTTGCCATTTCTGATTTTGGTAAATGGTACCTGCTCTTGTCTCTTACTTTTTCATCATTGTAAGGGTTTGCCAATTTTTTAATTTTTTTTTTCAAAGTACCAAGTTTTGAATTCATTGGTGTTTCTCATGTTTTTCTGAGGTTTATTTCATTCATTTTTTACTTGAATCTTTAGTGTTTCTTCTTGCTTTGGATTTAATTTGCTTTTTTCTGGTTTCTTAAGGCATAGAAACTTAGGTTATTGGCTTGAGACTATTCAAAGACAGGCACTTAAATCTGTAAATACCGTAATGTAAATACTGCTTCAGTTGTAACATACAAAGTTTGATGTGTTATCTTTTCATTTTTACAGTTCAAAATATTTTTATTTCCCTTCTGTTATCTTCTTTGACCTGAAGTTTTCCCAGATTTACTTGTACGGATATTTTATTTTATTCTATTATTGTCAGGAAACATCCTTTTTATGATTCTAAACTTGTTTAGATTTGTTTGTGGCCTAGAATGTGGTCAGTTTTGGAGAATGTTCTATGTGTGCTTAAAAAGAATGTGTCTCTGAACAGTCTGGGTGAAGTATTTATAAATGTAAGTTAGGTCAAGTTGGTTGATAGTGTTGTTCAAGTTTTTTGGATTCTTGCTGATTTTCTGTCTAATTCTGTTCATTCAATTTCATTCTTTTACTTTTTGCTTCATGTATTGGTGGTTCTGTTGTTACGTATGAGTGAATATATTTGTAAATGCCGTATCTTCCCAATACAATTATGGACTTTTCTATCTTTATGAAATGATCCCTTTTTGTCTTTATTACTGTTTACTTCGTCTATTTCATCTGCTATTACTATAGCCACTTGAGCTTTCTTTTCATTGCTGTTCATACGGAATATCTTTTCCATTCTTTTACTTCCAACCTGTTTGTACCTTTGCATCTAAAGTCTGTCTTTTGTGGAAGTAATGTCAGTTCGGTCTGGATAGTTTATCCATTATTTTAATCTTGCCTTTTGAGTGGCATGTTCAGTCTATTCTCATTTAATGTGATTACTGATATGATTGAATTTATGCTTGCTGTTGTTGTCCAGTCAAAGTTGTGTCCAACTCTTTGCAACCCATGGACTGCAGCATGCCAGACTTCCCTGTCCTTCATTATCTCCTGGAGTTTGCACAACTCTTGCCCATTGAGTTGGTGATGCCATCCAACCATCTCATCCACTGCCACCCCCTTTTCTTCCTGCCCTTAATTCTTTCCAGCATCTTTTCCAATGAATTGACACTTCACATCAGGTGGCCAAAGTATTGGAGCTTCAGCATCAGCATTAGTCCTTCCAATGAATATTCAGGGTTGATTTCCTTTAGGATTGACTCATTTAATCTCCTTGCTGTCCAAGGACCTCTCAAGAGTCTTTTCCAGCACCACAGTGTGAAAGCATAAATTCTTCGACACTCATCCTTCTTTATGGACCAACTCTCACATCCATACGTGACTACTGGAAAAGTCATAGCTTTGACTATCCAGACCTTTGTTGGAAAATCGATATCTCTGCTTTTTAAAACGCTGTTTGGATTTGTCATAGCTTTTCTTCCAAGGAGCAAGAAATTTCTTCAATTTTGTGGCTGCAATGTAATCTACAGTGATTTTGGAGCCCAAGAAAATAAAATCTGACACTGTTTCCATTTTCCCCCCATCTGTTTGCCATGAAGTGATGGAACTGGGTGGCGTGATCTTAGTCTATTGAATGTTGAGTTTTAAGCCAGCTTGAACTCTACTTTTTCACCTTCATCAAGAGACACTTCAGTTCCTCTTTACTTTCTGCCATAAGGGTGGTGTCATCTGCATGTCTGAGGTTATTGATATTTCTACTGGCAGTCTTAATTCCAGCTTGTGATTCATCCAGCCCAGCATTTCACATGATGAACTCTGCATATAAGTTAAATTAACAGAATGAAGTATACAGCCTTGATGTACTCCTTTCCCAATTTGGAACCATTCCATTGTTTGCATCCAGTTCTAACTGTTGCTTCTTTACCTGCATACTGGTTTCTCAGGAGGCAGGTAAAGTGGTCTGGTATTCCCATCCCGCTAAGAATTTTCCACAGTTTGTGATCCATACAGACAGAGGCTTTTGAGTAGTCAGTGAAGCAGAAATAGATGTTTTTCTGGAATTCCCTTGCTTTTTCTATGATCCAGAGGAAATGATCCAAAGGATATTTAATATCTAAAAGATATTAAATTAAAAGTTGCTTTTTCCTTGAAAGAAAAGTTAGAACCAACCTAGACAGCATATTAAAAAGCAGAGACGTTACCTTGCCAACAAAGGTCCATCTAGTCAAAGCTATGGTTTTTCCAGTAGTCATGTATGGATGTGAGAGTTGGACTATAAAGAAAGCTGAGCAATGAAGAATTGATGCTTTTGAACTGTGGTGTTGCAGAAGACTCTTGAGAGTCCCTTGAACTGCAAGGAAATCAAGCCAATCAATAAAGGAAATCAGTCCTGAATATTCATTGGAAGGACTGATGCTGAAGCTGAAAGTCAGTACTCTGGCCACCACGAAGAACTGACTCATTAGAAAAGACCCTGATGCTGGGAAAGATTGAAGGCAGGATGAGAAGGGGATGATGGAGGATGAGATGGTTGGATGCTCTGAACATGGGTTTGAGTAAACTCTGGGAGTTGGTGATGGACAGGAAAGCCTGGTGTGCTGCAGTCCTTGGGGTCACACAGAGTGGGACAGGACTGAGCGACTGAACTGAACTGAAAGGATATTTGCAGTTTAATCTCTGATTCCTCTGCCTTTTCTAAATTAAGCTTGTACATCTGGAAGTTCTTGGTTCACGTACTGTTGAAGCCTAGCTTGAAGGATTTTGAGCATAACCTTGATGGCATGTAAAATGAATGCACTTGGGCGATAGTTTGAACAGAACCCATCTGCCAATCCAGGATACTTAAGAGATATGCGTTCAGTCCCTGGGTTGGGAAGATCCCCTGTAGATGGAAATGGAAACCCACTCCAGTATTCCTGCCTGGAGAATCCCATGGACAGAGCAACCTGACAGGCTACAATCCATAGGCTCGCACACAACTGAAGCTACTTAGCATGTTGAACATTCTTGGCATTGCCCTTCTTTGGGACTGGAATGAAAACTGCCTTCTTTTGTGCTGAATATTATTTTAGTGTACCATTTAAATTCCTCTCTCTCTTTTTTTTTTTTTTTTTTTGCCACTTTTACAAGTTATTTTTTAGAAGTTGCTCTATGGGTTACAATATGCATCTCAGCTTATCAGCTTATTTTTATACCAATAGAGTACTGGAAAATGAAAATTTAAAATTAGACTTGTCTAGAGTGGTAGTACTAAATAAAAGTTCTTTCTGAATATCATATTTTTTAATACATTGATAATTCTTACTTTTGTCTTTCATTTTTATGTTTTGTTCTTTTGTTTGTTTTGAAGTGTAGTTTATAATGTAAGTTTCATATGCATAGCATAGTGATTCACAAGTTTTAAAGGACGTACTCCATTTATAGTTATTATAAAATACTGGCTGTATTTCCTGTGCTATGCTATCCTTATAGCTTATTTATTTTATTCATAGTGCTTTGTACCTCTTAATCCCACCTCTATCATGCCCCTCTCCTCTTCCCTCTCTCCACTGGTAAACACTAGTTTTTTCTCTGTATCTGTGAATCTGCTTCTTTTTTGTTATATTCAAGTTTATTTTTTTGAAGTAAGTCATATCACATAATATGTGACTTTCTCTGTTTGACTTTACTTAAGCATAATAATATCTTCCAAGTCCATCCACATTGTTGCAGGTGGCAAAATATCCATGTATCTGTTGATGGACACCTAAGACTGCTTATGGCTATTTTAAATAATGCTGTTAGATACATTGGGGTGCACATATCTTTTCAAATTAATGTTTGTTTTCTTTGTATCTATACCCAGGATTGGAATTGCTGAATCATATAGTAGTTCTAGTTTTTTGAGGATGCTTCATGATGTTTTCCCCACTGGTTCCACCAGTTTTCATTTCCACCAACTGTGCACAAGTTACCCTTTCTCCACATCCCTGCCAGTCTGTTGCTTATGGTCTTTTTGTTGATATTCAATCTGACAGGTGTGACGTTATAGCTCATTGTCATTTTGATTTGCATTTCTCTGATGATTAGTGATGTTGAGCATCTTTTCTTGTGCCTGTTAACTATCTGTGTGTCTTCTTTGGAAAATGTCTGTTCAGGTCCCCTCCCTATTTTGTTTATTTTATATTTCTAAGTTATGATATTGTTCTAGTGTATTTTTCGTGGTAGGTAACTATATGTGTCAGTATTTAATAGAATTTATATCTAAAGCTGTTACCAGAGGCTATATTTAGTTCTGCTCTTACGTGAGTTTCGTAGTTGTAATAAATTCCGTTTCTCCATTACAACAGCTATAGTAATATTTCTCCAAACTGTTGCTCCCAATATTTTGTAAATATGCAGCATTCCTGTTTCTTATGTACAATTAGCAAGCTGGACTAGTAATGCTTAATTTTTCCTCTACCTTGAAGTTCTCTGATTCTATTTAGTCAAAAGTATCTTAAGGATATTATAGTATTTAATTTGAAACATTTACATATCTTCCATGGTGGCTCAGACAGAAAAGAATCTTCCTGCAATGCTAGAGACCCCAGTTCATTCTCTGGGTCACTAAGATACCCTGGAGGAGGGAATGGCTACCCATTCCAGTATTCTTACTTGGAGAATTCCATGGACATAGGAGCCTGGCAGGTTACAGTCCATAAGATTGCAAAGAGTTGAACATGACTGATTGAATAACACTACCTATTTAAAACTTACCCAGTGTTGGCTGATGTCTAATCGATAGCAGTAGAGACATTTCTGGACTTTAGTCTAGGAGAACTTAATCTCTTAATTTCAAGAAGAAAAAGGACGCTTGTAAATTTAGGAGCCCCATCACTTGCTGAAAGTAGATGTTTGTTTTCAGTAGCAACTTAATGGTAATTTTTGTTAAAGGACTTAATTTTTTAATGTAATAATTAAATCTAAGACTGAGCATATTTTAGTTGTGATTACAGAAATCAATAGTGAAAATTACCAGAGTTCATTTAATTCAGCATAGATAAGATACCAAGTGAATTTGATTTTTTTTAACTTGCTTTGTGCCCTCATCAGCACTATAGCATTAATGTTCGATAAGTAAGAAACTAGTAATATTACTAGCTTCTTTTTTATAATAGAATAAATTATGCTTTTGCTTTTTGCTAAGTCACTTCAGTCGTGTCTGACTCTGCAGCCCCATAGATGGCAGCCCACCAGGCTCTGCCGTCCCTGGGATTCTCCAGGCAAGAACACTGGAGTGGGTTGCCATTTCCTTCTCCATGCATGAAAGTGAAAAGTGAAAGTGAAGTCGCTCAGTCGTGTCCGACTCTTCGTGACCCCATGGACTGCAGCCTACCAGGCCCCTCCGTCCATGGGATTTTCCAGGCAACAGTACTGGAGTGGGGTGCCATTGCCTTCCACACTGCAAAATTGTGGCATTGTGAAAATAAAACAAAAAACATAGAGCTGTTTTGAGTTTTGATCTAGATTTTTCCAAGGACTTAAAATTTTTTATTTATTTGGCTGCACCAAGTCTTTGTTGCAGCAGGCAGGATCTTTCATTGAGACATGTGGGATCTAGTTTCCTAACCAGGGATCAAACCTGGGCCCCTTGCATTGGGAGTGTGGAGTCCTAGCTTCTGGACCACCAGGGAAGCCCCTAGATTTTTCCAAGTATATTAAATTACCAATTTATGTAAATGCTAATTTTTCTATTTTCCTTAATACGATACTGAAAGCATGAAAAAGTATTCTAGTGTTTAACTGTAGGTTTCCCTTAAAATTTGGTTCTCTTACCAATAAAAGCAAATATGAGGCTGCTCATAAGCCTAACATATGAAGATCATTGTTTTAAGATCATCTGATTATGTTCAGTTATGACTCCCTGATGTCATCACCCTAAATATGAACTATGGATGGACGTTCGTGACATTGTACAGGAGACAGGGATCAAGACCATCCCCAAGAAAATGAAATACAAAAGGCAAAATGGCTGTCTGAGGAGGGCTTACAAATAGCTGTGAAAAGAAGAGAAGCAAAAAGCAAAGGAGAAAAGGAAAGATATACCCATTTGAATGCAGAGTTACAAAGAATAGCAAGGAGAGATAAGAAAGCCTTCTTCAGTGATCAGTGCAAAGAAATAGAGGAAAACAATAGAATAGAAAAGACTAGAGATCTCTTCAAGAAAATTAGAGATAACAAGGGAATATTTCATGCAAAGACGGGCTCAATAAAGGACAAAAAATGGTATGGACCTAACAGAAGCAGAAGATATTAAGAAGAGGTGGCAGTAATATGCAGAAGAACTGTACGATCTTCATGACCCAGATAATCACGATGGTGTGATCACTCACCTAAAGCCAGACATCCTGAAATGTGAAGTCAAGTGGGCCTTAGAAAGCATCACTATGAACAAAGCTAGTGGAGGTGATGGAATTCCAGTTGAGCTATTTCAAATCCTAAAAGGTGATGCTGTAAAAGTGCTGCACTCAATATGCCAGCAAATTTGGTAAACTCAACAGAGGCCACAGGATTGGAAAAGGTCAGTTTTCATTCCAATCCCAAAGAAAAGCAATGCCAAAGAATGCTTAAACTACCGCACAGTTGCACTCATCTCACACGCTAGTAAAGTCATGCTCAAAACTCTCCAAGCCAGACTTCAGCAATACGTGAACTGTGAACTTCCAGATGTTCAAGCTGGTTTTAAAAAAGGCAGAGGAACCAGAGATCAAATTGCTAACATCTGCTGGATCATTGAAAAAGCAAGAGAGTTCCAGAAAAACATGTATTTCTACTTTATTGACTATGCCAAAACCTTTGACTGTGTGGATCACAATAAACTGTAGAAAATTCTGAAAGAGATGGGAATACCAGACCACCTGACCTGCCTCCTGAGAAATCTGTATGCAGGTCAAGAAGCAACAGTTAGAACTGGACATGGAACAACAGACTGGTTCCAAAT
>SJYT01022143.1:47003-109519 GCA_006410635.1 Cephalophus harveyi | reverse complement strand
TATGTTATATAGTAGTATACATATTAGTCATCTTAAAAGTCATATTTAATTGTTAAACTTTGAAAGCTTTTTATTCTGTTACTGGGAATGAGGCAAGGATTCTAGTCTTATCTCTTTTGTCCAGTTTTGCATTGGAGGATTTAGTGAGCATGAGTTAAAAGGAAAGAATAAAAAGAAGGTAAAAAGATTGAGAATAAAAAGAAACAAACTCTTACTATTTGCAGATAATAAGACTGTGAATGCGGAAAGTAAAAGACACTATAGAAAAATCATTAGAATCATTAAGAGCTTCTAGCAAGTTTACGGGATATAAAAATAATATGCACAAATCATTTACCTTGCTATATAGCAGCCACAAATAATCATTTTTAAACAGAAACAATAAAAAAAAAAACTCAAAAATAATTACAGTAAAAGACCTCTACAGATAGTATGATAAAACATTATCAAGAAACATTAAACAGACCTAAATAAATGTCTGGAGATAGCAAGTTATGAGATAAAGTATTTTTTTAATTTTAAAGATGTTTCTCTCCAAAAGAACACACCAATTCAATGCAATCCCCATAAGAACTCAGAAGTGCTGATAATATATCAATATATATATATACATCTCACTTTATCGTTCTCCATTTATCCATTAGTGAACTCTTAGCTTTTTTCAAATAATGCTATAATGAACATGCATGTGTGTATGCTCAGTTGTATCTGACTCTGTGACTTCATAGACTATAGTTTGCCAGGCTTCCCTGTCCATGGAATTTTCCAGTCAAGTATATTGAAGCAGGTTGCCATTTCCTATTTCAGGGGGTCTTCCCAACCCAGGGATCAAACCCTTGTCTCCTGTGTCTCCTCCATTGGCAGAAGGATTTTTTACCACTGGGCCACCTGCTAAGCCCTGCTACAATAAACATGGGGATTTAAATATCTCTTCAAAATACTGATTTCAAGTCCTTCAATATATACCTAGGAGTGGAACTCCTAGATTATATGGTGATTCAAGTTTCAATTTTTTAAAGATATGATATATACTATATACAAAGAAATATTACTCAGCTATGAAAAAAGGGAAATCCTGACATTAGCAACAACATGAACCATAAGGGCATCATGTAGGTGAGTTAATTCAGACAAAGACAAATGTCATATGATATAATTTATATGTGGGACTGAAGAAAAAGCCAGGCTCATAAAGACAAAGTAGAATGGTGATTGCCAGGGACAAGGAAGTGGGGAAGCTGGGAAGATGTGGTTTAAGGCTACAGACTTGCATCTAGTAGATGAGTTAGTTCTGTAGATCTAACGCACAGTGTACCAGTTACAATCGACAATACTGTGATACAAACTTCAAAGTTGCTCAGAGACTAGATTTTAATTGTTCTCAATACAAGAAAGAAATGATAAGTATGTGATGCCAGAGAGGTGTTGCTGCTGCAGCTGCTGCTAAGTCGCTTCAGTCATGTCCGGCTCTGTGCGACCCCATAGACGGCAGCCCACCACGCTCAGCCGTCCCTGAGACTCTCCAGGCAAGAACACTGGAGTGGGTTGTCATTTCCTTCTCCAATGCATGAAAGTGAAAAGTGAAAGTGAAGTTGCTCAGTCGTGTCCGACTCTTAACGACCCGGTGGACTGCAGCCTACCAGGCTCCTCCAGCCATGGCATTTTCCAGGCAAGAACACTGGAGTGGGGTGCCATTGCCTTCTCCGAGAGAGGTGTTAGCTAGCATTATTATGGTAATCAGATTACAATATATAAATCTATCAAACCAACACGTTGTACACCTTAAATTTACACAGTGTTACTTCCCTGGTGGCTCAGACGGTAAAGCGTCTTGCTTACAATGCGGGAGACCTGGGTTCGATCCCTGGGTCGGGAAGATCCTCTGGAGAAGGAAATGGCAACCCGCTTCAGTACTCTTGCCTGGAAAATCCCATGGACAGAGAAGCGTGGTGGGCTACAGTCCACGGGGTCGCAAAGAGTCGGACACAACTGAGCGACTTCACTTTCACTTTCACATGTCAATTATATCTAAGTTTAAAAATCCAAAAAGAATTATTTATCTCTTGATTTTATGGAGCTTTACAAGCTAATCTAAAATATATTCATAAGAATGGCCAAAAAAGCCCAAGACAATTGCATAACTTGTTGGTAGATTTTGCCTTATCTTGTATCAAAATGTATTGCAAAGCTATTGTAATTAAGATAGAGACAAACAGTCTAGTGAAGTAAAATTGTGTATGAAGAAACATACCCATGCAAATGGGCTTCCCAGGTGGTGCTAGTGATAAAGAACCTGCCTAGCGAGACATAAGAGATGTGGGTTTGATCCCTGGCTCAGGAAGATGACTTGGAGGAGGGCATGACAACCTACTCTTATTCTTCCTGGAGAATCCCATGGACAGTGGAGCCTAGTGGGCTACAGTCCAAAAGGTCACAAAGAGTTGGACAGGACTAAAGTGACCTAGCATGCACAAACACACTCATGTAAATATGGTTAAAACAATATTGGATACCAATGAGGACATAATGGGTTTCCATAAATTGTAATGGGACACACCAACTCCAAGCACATAAAAAAAAAACTACATGAAAGGCAAAATTATATTTAAAAGATACTATGGGGACTAGCTTCATGACCTTGAGTTAGAAGAGGCTTTTTTGTTATTTTTTAAACAATACATAGGAAGTACTAACCACAAAGGAAATGATTAATAAGTGTGATTATATTAAATGAGAAGCATGTATTCATCTAGTACCATAAAGAGAGTGAAAATAGGAGCCTTAGCTGTAAGAAGATATTTGTGGTATTTCTTAGTGACTAAGGTCTAAAATCGGAGAAGGCCATGGCATCCCACTCCAATACTCTTGCCTGGAAAATCCCATGAACGGAGGAGCCTCGTAGGCTGCAGTCCATGGGGTCGCGAAGAGTCAGACACGACTGAGCAACTTCACTTTCATGCATTGGAGAAGGAAATAGCAACCCACTCCAGTGTTCTTGCCTGGAGAATCCCAGGGACGGGGGAGCCTGGTGGGCTGCTGTCTATTGGGTCGCACAGAGTCGGACATGACTGAAGTGACTGAGCAGCAGCAGCAAGGTCTAAAATCCCAAATATATGTAAAGCCTTATTTATTATGAGAATTACAAATCCAGATTGTCCAAGATTAAAAGCCTGATAGTACCTAACACTGATGGCAATGCGGAACAATGGGAACTATCTTATCTTATTGGTGGAGGTAGGAAGTGTCACAATTCTTTGACAAAACGTTAGGTATAAAATTTAAGATATATATCCCATGACCTAGGAGAACCATTCCCAGATATTTAGCCTAGAGAAACTCTTGTACACGTAAAAACCAAGAGTGTGTTTATTATCACTCTGTGATAGTTCCAAACTGGAAATATTCCAAACATCAATCCACAGTAGAAAGGATAAATACATTGTGACATCTTCATTCAGTGGAATATAGAAAGACAATGAAAATGAACAAACCACTTCTATACTCTTGAAAAACATGGATAAATCTCCAAAACATCATGCCAAGCAAGAAAAGTCAGACACACAGAACTGATTATACGTGCCATTATTCAGTTCATATAAAACTTCAAACCCAGGCAAAAAGGAAAATCATATGTCTTAAGAATGGATTCATATATGACAAAACTACAGTGCAAAGCACAGAAGTGATTGTGATGAAAGCCAGGATTGGCTTTCCTTTGGAGCTAGAAGCCCCCTGAAGCCAAGAGCCAAGTCTTTTCATCTTTACCCCCAGCATCTAACACAAGCCAGACACAGAGATGGCACTCAAGACATTATTCCTTTCATTAGCTACTGTGGGTGGTATCTACAATCTAAATGATTAAAGTGTAATTGTTAAACATCTCTGTGGTCTAAACTTGTCTTCTTTCCAGGCCACAGGTCCCAGACAGAACATCACAGAACTATCTCTTCTGGTCTCGACTCCCTTGGCAGTGTTTGTCAACAGCTCTTTCAATTTGTTGTTGTTTTCCAGTCACTAGGTTGTGTCTATCTAACTCTTTGCGACCCCATGGACTGCAACATGCCAGGCTCCTCTGTCCTCCAAAAATTAAAAATAAAATTTAAATGACCCATGGCTCTTTCCCACAAGGTTCACATCATGACAGAAGAGTGTAAGACATAAAAGCACTGCTAATGATTAAATACATACATAACACATCCCGTGTGAAAATGTTCGGCTTTCACCAGGATTCTTCCATCCTTTATCCAGGCACTCCCCCAAAGGAGGTTGGTATGTGATAATTCGACCAGGGAGAAGAGGAGAGATGGGCTGGTATTCCAAATCTTAGCACTTCTGTTTACTACACTACGTGCTGCTTACCACTGGATTGCGCGCCCCACCCCACCTTAAAAAAAAGGTGTTTGGGTTTTTCCATACCAGCGTCTGACAAAGACGAATGAACTTTTTGGCCAGGCCAATACTTCTATTTGGCCAGACCACTGGGAGGAGGGCATGACAAGTGCTGATTTCTCCTACCTCTCACCTCCACCTCTCCCCACCCACCCCACTACTGGGTGTTTGCAGGAGAGGCTGGGAATGTGTGTTGGATTTTGATAATGAGGGTCAGGGACCAGGAAACCTGAGAGTGAAGGGCATTCCCCTTGGAAACAGATGCTCTTCTGACAAGATACTATATCTTAGAAACAGAACCAGGGACTGAAGAGGGGCAGTGTCCATAAAAGAGCCTGAAGAGGAGGGATTTGGGTGTGCTGACCAGGGTGGGAGGTGGAGATGGCCTCTGGCTATGGGAGGTTGTTCAGGAGGCATCTCGTGGGACACCTAGATGGATTGCGCTGCCAGTTACTGAATGTGCTTATTTCCCTAGTCTTATTCAGAAGCTTGTAGTGGAGTCTTGGTTAAATATTCCTGCCTGTTACCAGGTGCTGCCCACAGGGAAATAAGCGAAAAGCTGCAAGTCATTAAAATTTAGACAGGGAGTGGCACCACCTGAGGCCACCGTGGTGATGGCAGCAGTGACTTGCCAGGAGCCCCCAGGGAGAAGCTGAGCATCCGAAGACAGGAATCAGGGCTGCTAAACCCTGCCTTCCCTCCTCAGCTATGCCCACATGACAGGTACTTCCCCCTCCTCCAGTTAGTTGTATGAAGGGAGTCGGCAGGTTTTGCTTTGTCAGGGCAGCTGGCTTTGGGCCAGTGCAGGGTGGCAGAGGGACTCTCTGTTTCTCACCAGCAGTCTCCATTTCCCCAGGAAGCAGGAGGACCAGGAGGACGTTGGAGTAAGTGGCACAGTGGGTGATCACAAAGCAGGACACATGGGACTTGCGAAAATCTGCCTTCCAAATATATCTCAAAGGGTATTTGAGACAACTGTTGGTGGCTTCCCAGGACGCGAGTGTGGAGTGCTGTCTAAAAAGCCCACTGCTCTCCGAGGCCTAATTTGTCACACTCAGGTCGGGGACAAGTATGGGCATGTTCTTGATTTAGTCTCTGTTTTGTCACTTTCCGAGGGAGAGATTTCCCGAGTCCAGCAGATCTCCGCCCCCACCCCACCCCCCACCGTTGTGTTTTCACAGCTGTGTGCTGTGTTGCTGTCACCAGTTCATGGAAGAGAGACTTCCAGCAAAGACTGGACTCCTGGTTGAGCTGAGAGCAAGCTGAGTGCTGGATGAGGTTTTAGAGGCAAAAACAAACAACTCAGGTAGGAAAGCTGGGGCAGGACCATTTGCAACTGAGGCTGACTCAGAAGAGAATTCCCTTCCAGAATCCAAGATTCCATACCCCAGTGTCTAACGTCCTAGAATCGGGCTCAACATGCATATGAAAAAGGAGACCATCTTTGCCTGCAAGTTTTCACTAAATTGTGGGGAAAATGACGATTAACTAGAGCCCATGACAGACAGTTTCTTAAAATACCAAGGAGAGCAGCCACATACTGTTCCGATGTGTACTGCTACTGCAGCCACAGAAACAACAAAGGCATCTCACACGTAGCTCCCATCTACAGATCCAAGATTTCCTCCTGCCAGTTGGGTTTTCAATCCAGGAAAGGACTGAGAGGCATTGAGATTCCAGTTCTGGATTATCCCTGCAAGTGCTGCCTCTCGTCCAGCTACAAAGCGGGGTCTCAGGAAAACAAACGGTCTTATACACCTGAAAATAGCCAAAGCAGCACACTATTTTGAGTCATATCATTGCCATTCTGCTGAAACTCTTAGTTTATTTCCACCTGGGATTTTTGCACAGGATGATATTGGTGGGGAGTAGGTGGAAGCCTCTCCAGGCACTGTTGAGATGAGAGAAGAATAGAATGGAGTGGGTGCTGAGAAAATCCACAAGGCAACCTGACTTAATTCATACCAAGACCTTTCCCTCCAGATGACCTCCACTCCTGTGGAGTGGAGATGGCCCCAGATGGTGAGAAACTCTAAATCTCTCACCTGTCCAAAGACCAAGGAGGAAAATATGCTTCCATAGATGGCAAAGGCACTGGAGAGAGGGACAAAATTTTTACTTTTAATAAAAATAAAATTGGATACTGTGTTGAGGGAAATGAAAATGGACTTCTGAAAAGAGATACATTCGTGTTTCTGAGCAATGAACATAGTCTTCTGGGTTTCATAGACTGGGGCACATATCCTATAAAAACTGATAACTCAAAAAAAAAAAAAAAGAGAGAGAGAGAGAGATGGGAATTCTGGACAAGCTATGCTCCTGTCGCCTGGACAGAGATCTCCAAATTAAATTGCTTACATGCTGGCCGTGCTTGATGAGTGTCTGATTTGGCCATTTCCACCCAAGTCCTTGGTGGTAAGCAGTGTGGAATGCACACTGTGCCTCTGTCCTCAGACCATGATGTGCTTTGCTGGCCATCAGATCCTTTTATTTGCCAAGTGCCTCCTGGCTTAGTTCAGCAGAGTACTCTTTGCCAAGCTCTATGCTCTCCACCCTCCCAACTGTAAAGTCCTGCCTCCCTTTGAGTCCACTGCTCTACCCAAGCCTCTTGGTAGCTTGGAAATAAATGGAAGTCCACAAATCGGCAGTGTGAGCAGCTGGCCTGCAGACAAGGTCATGGCTAATGCAGTTCACTCCAGAGGAAGCTGAAGAGGACATATATTGGGAATCTTTCCTCTTCTTGGAAATTATTCTTCTTACTGCTTTTTAAAAAAAAAAAAAAACATTACAATTCAGGGGACTGAATTACAAGTGTCTGTAAGATGACCATCAATTAGATCTTGAACAGAGAATCATATTTCAGATATTACAGTCTTAAACTTATATCCACAAACCCCCCTAAGAATTGTGTGCTCCCAGAAAAGTTAATCCCTTATGCCCTGAAATACTCAACATACACACACACAAGCAAACACACACACACACATTTTTTTTTCAGGATGCCCAAACCTTTACAAAAACTGAGATTTGATTCTCTGATGCAGAAATAAACATGAGTCAATCCTGCTTCTTAACAGACTACCATGTGTGAAAATGGCTTCAATGGGAACAATAAAGGTATTATGATGACTTTTTTCGTGTATTAATCTTCTGGGTCTCATGGGGAGTTTACCCCGTCTGGACTCTAGGAAGCAAAGGCAGTGGACATCTTACACAAAACCCCCCTTTTGGGAATGGCTGGAATATCCCCCAGCAGGCTAGACAGTAAATCACTGGTCTCTGCTTGCAGGATGGTTTTCAGTTGAATTCAGCAAGTATTTATCGAGCTCCTTGCTGTGTCCCAGGCCTGAGCTAAGCTAAGCTGTGAGCAGGATGAAAGATGGAGAAGTACCTCCACCTCCCTTGCCTTGGGGCAGGGTGGATTGATGGCTCCAGCTGGAAAGCAGGGTGAGCCAGGCTGTGGGGGGAAGCTCCCTGACCTCAGCAAGATCAAGCTTTGGGATGAGTCAGGTTTTAGGGTTTGTTTCCACACTATTCACCCTGAGTCCCCAGCAAGTTACATCTGAGGCAGCTTGGAAGGAAAAGGTAATTCAACACTCCCATCCCCAGACCAGAGGCAGAGGGAAGAGGAAAGGTGAGGCATGGCTGGCTATGGTCTGAAGAGCAGTCGGACTTGTGGCTCAGGAGTAAGGCAGGGAGTGGATTAAAACTCCACTCAGTTCCCCAGCTGTTGAAGGCCAACCAAGAAAATCCCCTGAATCCATTGGATCCCCCAAATTTCATTTCCAGAGGGCAATTGCTCTGCAGTGATAATGGCCCTAGGGATCTCAGCTCTCTTCAAAATGGTACTGGACGATTTCAATTATGATAAAGAACACAGTCTCCAGGGTAAGTCTTCTTGGGATTAAATCCTGGCTCTGACACTTGTAAACCTCTATTTTCCCACCTATAAAGAAGGATAAGAGTAATAACACCTCCCTGATAGGATAATTTGAAGCCCAAAGAGATCATCTAAGTCAAGTAAGCACAGGACTGGGCACCAGGATTCAGTAATGTTGCCTATTGCTTCATTTATTTCTTCAGCAAATATGTAAGTATCTACTAGGACTGGTGTCAAGCCTCCATGTTCTTTAGACCTCACAGAAACAAATGCAACAGAATCCTGTTCTGTGGGAGTGTATGAAGAGAGGAGTGAAGCCAATTACATTGCCATTGAAGAGTGTTATGAGAAAGGAAGCCAGGAGGCTGTTGGAACATGAAGGTCCCCAGGCCCAGTCAGGTTTCTTGCAGGGTTCAATACCTAGTTTGCCTTAAAAGGGGAATAGAACTCACTTGGTGTAGAGAAATAAGAGAAATCAGAAGGGCACCTCAGAAAGGCATTATTGACAAGCTCCTAACAGACAGAGGCTATAGAGGCTGAATAGCTTGGAATCTCTGGCGATAACTCAGTCCATGGGAAACAAATGCTGGGACTGAGGGCAATGGAGTCCAGAAATATTTAGGAAGTAAAATTGGCAGAACTCCAAGGTTGGTGGGATGTAGACCATGGAGGGAAAAATCAAGACCGGGCTTCTAGTGTGGGAAGATGAGTGGAGACTGGTGCCAGTGTCAGAAACAGAGAAAGCAAGAGAAGGGCAGGAGGGTAAGGAGCTTGGGTCTGGAGCAAGTTGGACTGGGCCAGAGGTGGGGCAGTCAGGATGCAGGGCAAGGTGACTATGATGATGGGGGTGAAGTGGGTAACTGGGCAGAGTGCCCAAGCAGGAAGGGCTGCAGTTTGCTTCTGTGGGAACTCTAGAGGGATCCCTCACCCTCTACCATCCAGCACTGGCTCCAGCTGTGATGCTGGATGTGGCTGCTGAACATCCTGCACATGCCTGCTGAAGAAATGTGAAGGCATCAGGACGTTTCCATTACTTGCAGATGGTCCACGAAGACACTGGTTCTCTTGCCTCCTACCCCTGCCCTCAAATACATCCTCTCTACCCCTGTAGACTGACCTCTTCACAAGACTACATAAACCAGTTTACTTCCTTGCTTAATAATCTTCAATGGCACCCCAGGGCCTTCACAATTCAAGCAAATCTCTACAGAATGGAGATTCCATAACTTTCTGTTCAAATAGTGTCTACGTGATTTTCAAACAACTCAGCGGAAAAAGGAACAAGTGTAATCAGCTATCTGGATACTTTAGAACAGGTAGAGATGGTTTCAGAATCCTTTAGTATCTTCAGCCCCTTTATCACATTGAGCAACATTCCAGCCCCCAACATTACCAGGCACCTGTGTGTTCTAGAATTTCAGTAAAGGGAAGGCTCAGATGCCAGAGGACTCCCTGCCTTATGCAAGGTCTTCATGTTGTGGCCCTTGCCACCACTCTTTCTCCCTTTCTCCCTCTTCACATCCACTGTCATACCCCAGGAAAACGCACAGGAGCTGCACATCTCTGATGCCATCCCTTCTCATGTCAGACATCCACACATGCCTTTACTTTTTTTTTCTCTAACCCTAATGCTCTTTCATCAACTCCCCTCCCACATTTTTTTTTTTTTGCCAGACTATTTAAGACATCTTGAAATTCACCTCCTTCAGATTCTTCCAGAAATCTCTGATGCTTCGGGTCAATTGGGCATCTTGCTTCTCTACTCCTACACCTGGGCTTCCTTCCCTCCATCGTGTCACATCCCACACTGTTGTCCTTGCTGTCTCCTCCTCTAGCTGGTGAGTTCCTTAAGGCCAGAGGCTGCGTCCTGTCCCTCTTTGTGTCACTACTGCTTAGCACAGAGACCCAGCATGGAGTAGTGTTGACCCAGTAAGGCGTAGTAGCTAAAATAAATGCACCACCTAAAGTTGAGAATTACATTTTATTTTGTTTGGTGGACTTTTTGAGGACTCAAGCCCAGGAGGCAGCCTCTCAAATAACTCTGAATGCCTGCTTCCAAGAGGAAAGGGAGGAACCAGGATCTACAAGAGTTTTGCACAAAAACCACATAGTTGCAACATCAAAGATTATCATTAATTAAAGAAACCAGACATCCCAAGTTAACAAATTAAGTACTTTTCTCTGCGTGGGAAAATGCAAGAATCTAGGCTCAATGAAATCATTCTTTTGATAGGCACCTTCGTATCCTGTTTTTGTCCATGCTGAATCCCCTCAGTAGGCACAGGCCATGTCTGCAGTGCCTGCTAGCTTGATGGTTACAACATCCTTTGTTTACTGATATGGCAGGCAACAGTTTTTGTCCACAGAGGCATCCAGAATAGATAAACTAATTTCTCTAAAAACTCACGATGGAGTGTGTTTCTTTGGCATGAGGTTCATCTAAATGCCAGACAGCTGCTCAACAGTTGTAACAGTCAGCAAGGCCAGCAGTAGCATCCATTGCTGAGCATGAGGCCTTGTTAACACACCAAGGGGGGCATTGCTGTAGGAAGTACTGTTTGCTAAAGGGTGGCAGAAACAGGATTATGAAGTGGAGCAAGTGGCCTTTTGGGAGTGGCACCATTTGACTGTTTTATCTTGTCTTCTCCATTATTCTGAGAAACTGGGGTGGAAAATGAATATTAGACATTCTCTAAAGAAAATACATTCATAACTTTCCATTTAGACAGTGTCTGCATGGTTTCTAAAGTAGATGGAAAACTGTAAAGAAAGTCCCTTGCTCAGCTATCTTAGAATGAGTAGGTATGGTCTCAGAATCCCCCAGCATCTTCAACCTTTTCAATCTGGTGGGTGACACCCTGGCTGCACACAGCCCAATACTCCAGGGAGCCCCTCCTGGCATTTTAGAATTACTAAAGAATCTTCGAGACCACAGAATCCTATAGCCTCATTACAAATATCAAAAGAACTGATGCTCAGGCACACTTTAAAGTACATGTGTATTCCATCCAATTAGAATAGGAAATGGCAACCTACTCCAGTATTCTTGCCTGTGAAATCCCATGGACAGAGGAGCCTGGAGGGCTGCCGTTCATGAGGTTGCAAAGAGTCAGACACAACTGAGCACACTCCATCCAATCAAGAGCACACCTAAAATATCAAGAAACTTGACAGTATTCCAAGGTCAAAGGATTAAAGATGTATTCCTTTAAGGGTTTTGTGTATGAGGTCCCTCCCTCCAGGAGCTCAAAGTCTGGTGAGGAAACAGATAATTGAAACAGGAAATCATAAGCAAAGTATAGGAATTAGTGTAAGCACTAGAACAGGATAATCATCCTAGCCTCTTACAATTGGAAATATCTGGACTGAGCCCTCGTGTATGTGTAGCCAGGTAAAGAGGTAGGGTGAGTGGGCAGCACGGTGTCCTAGAAAAGAAGGTACTGCATGTATTACGAAAGCCTTGAGATAAGAAATCATGGCAAGTTTTGAAGATAACAAATGGCTCAGAAAAACTGAACCTTGGATTTAGAGATTAAGTAAGGAGGGATGAGCCAGAAGGCTTGAAAAGAGCGCCTAGGCCAAACTGAAGTGACTTGTATTATATTGGTAAGACATAGTGACACTGAGCAATTCAGACCTTTTTTCTAAAGTCAATGGGGAGAAATTAAAGAGGAGTGATATGAGCAGAGAAGCATTTTTAATCACTGGCTGCACGGGGAGAAAGGACTTGAGAACCAGTAGGAAGCCATAGCCAGATGAGAGAGGAGCTGAGAAGGGGCAGCAGGAATGGAGGAAGGGGGCGCTGAGAAACATTTAAAAAGTAGACTTGAGAGTTCTTGGTTATTAATTGATGTGAAAGGTTAGGACTAGGAAGCAATCAAGGGTGTTATCAGGTTCTGGGTTGAGTGGTTGATGTCAATTCTGTGAATGAAGAACACCCAAGAGGAGATACCAGGATGGGATCAAGACATAAGAACTATCATTTATTGAGCACTTACTATAGGCCAGGATGAAGATCAATGCTTTTCATGTTATTACCTAATGTAATCCTTGAAAAGTAGTGAAAGTGTTGGTCACTCAGTTGTGTCTAACTCTTTGTGACCCTATGGACTGTAGCCTGCCAGGCTCCTCTGTCCATGGAATTCTTCAGGCAAGAATACTGGAGTGGGCAGCCATGTCTTTCTCAAGGGGATCTTCCCGACCCAGGGACTGAACTCAGGTCTCCTACACTGCAGGTAGATTCTATACCATCTGAGCCATTACTGCAAATGTTATCAAGTAGGTGATATTTTCTGCCTAGTTTACAAACAAGATACTGCAGCACAGAGATACTAAATATTTTTTTCCAATATTTCACAACTCCTAAGTGACTGAGCCAAGATTTAGACACAGGATTGGGTGGAAATCAACCATCCTGTTCAGTTTTAAATGCTAATTAGACACACAAATGGAGCTATCAGATAGATAGCCAGAGGCCAGATTTCAGGAGAGAAGTCCACCCCAGTATCCTGGATTGTCAAGAGGAGAAAGGGCTTTAAGAAAGAGGGAGTGATTGGCAATGCAAATGCTACTAAAAGATCAATGCTAAGACAGAGACTGGATCTTAGATTTGGGAATATGGATGTCATGGATCTCAGCAAGAGTGGAATTAGGATAAGTGAAGACAAAAGCTCTTTGAAGTGGGCTCAAAAATAAAAATGGGAGGTAGGGTCACGGAGACAGTTACTATACATGTTTTCAAAGAGCTTTGCTACTAAAAGGATCAACTGGGCAGAAGAGAGAACGTTTTGTTGTTAAAACAACACACACTTGCATGTTATTAAGAATGAGCCAATAGGGAAGGGAACTTTGATATTTTAAGAGAGAGAGACTGGAAAAGTCTAGGAGAAAACCTCAGATTCAGGTGGAATGGTTGGCTTCAGACAGGAGCAAAAGGGATGCCTCCATTGTCCTAAGTGGAATGGCTGAGTCTTTAGAGGCAAAAGGTTGCTGGATGTTCTGATGGAAATTTAGAGTTGTCTTCTCATTTTTTGTTTTATCAGTGAAAGAAGAAGCAAAATTACAGACTGAAAGTAAGGAGATGTCAGAAGTTTGAGAACAGAGGAAATGTGTGAAACATTGTGTACATCTGGGGACTTACTTGAGATCTGTGATGATGAATTCAAAATGAGACCTCATGTTTTTCTCCAGCTGTGTTTAGCTTCTAAGATGTAACTGTAGAATGGGTAGAAAGTTGACTTTATCCAACAGGAATCAGATTCTTTTCAGGGAAGTGCAATGAGAAGAATGAGAAGCAAGGGTGTATTCAAGAATAAATAGTGATGAAATTTAAATTTGAAAATAAGGGAAGCAGGGGTGAAGGATAGTGAAATTGTCTGGGCTCCATGTTAGGATCCCAGGGAGTCAAGAAATTGCTGGAGTGAAGTCAGGAAAGGAAATGGATGGGAAAGTTGGCAGAGTTCAGAGTTTGTTAAGTTTTAGGCTAAGACTTTGAGGTTACGGTCATCACTCACAAGAAGGTCTTCAGTATGTCCATGAGAGTGGATGAAGAGGTGGAGTGGATGACGATCTCAGTGGAGATGAGGCACGTAAGCAACAGAGTTCATGAAACTGGATGCCTCATTGCATGAAAGTCAAAGTTACCAAAAATGATGGCAAGTGAAGAAGATAAATATTGTGAGCCTGATGGATGACTTATATCTGAAGAGTAAAAGGACAGTATATAATTGCAACAAAATCAGATGATAGGCAAGGGAAACCAGAAGAAGGAAGAAAGGATCATTAGGATACATCAGTCAGGAGTGAGGAGGACGTCTGACTCAAATCTAGGCTCTGACAGAGAAAAGACAGCCTCCACTTGAAAAGGCTTCTGAGGAAGCCAGGTCCTTGGGGGAAAGTCAGCTATTGGCACAAGAAAGGAAGTGAAGGGACCATTCAGAGACAAGGTCTCTCTAGGCAGCTCAAGGAACATGTAGAAGTGGTTAGCCAGTAGAGAGTGGGCCACTCAGAGCTGTGTGGATGAGGAAAGAGACCTAGTGCCTGGGGTCCACAGTGATGAGACTGATCCTGATTGTCCTTTTGGATTTCTGTGTCACAAGTCCTCTTTGGGGTGTACTGAATTTGAGGTGCCTGCAGGGCATCCATTGATGTCCAGTGGGTGGTGGCAGCTACAGGTCTGAGACAGAAAAGAGAGCACCAAGCTAGAGATGGAGTATTTCTGAAGAGTGGGCTGCTGGCAGGTGACAATTGAAGCCACAGGAATGTGTCAGACCATCCCCAGGTGTGGATACTGTGAGAAAAGAAGAGGACCCAGTACAAAGTCCCTGGGAACACCAACATTAAGAGGTGGAGGAGATTAGGAGTGTCACTCAGGAGACAGAAGGAGCATCCAGAGGAGACGGAGGAAAACTCAAAAGCTGTGGGGCCACGGAAATGTTGCCTGTTGGAAATGCTGCAGAGAGGTCAGATGAGGTAAGGAAGGAAAACTTTCCATCGCGTTTAGCTGCGGTCACTGGTGCCCTTGGAGACAACCATTGCAGTGGCTCCGTGAAGGAACAGACTGGGCTGGGAATTCCCCACCCCTACCCCACCCCTTGCAGCAGCACCTTAAAAAATCTTCTTGACTTCTGAACCTTCATTTTTTAACCTGGAAATAGGGGCACTGATCCCAATCATATGGGGTTGTGATTAAGTAAAATCAGGTAAAAGTGTGTTTGGCAAAGAGCAAATATGGAATAAGCAGTAGTTATGGTAAACAGGACAAAGAGTAGGTGTGCAATAAACAGTAATTACGGTAAACACTGTAAGAATTTATTGCTGCTGCTTGGCTCTAAAGAAATAAGATTGGAGCCAGAATGTGTGTTTCATAAATTTGTCTTTGTCTTTAACATGGAATAGATTCAGTGAATCTATTCACTGAAGCATGCTTAGAGATAGAAAATATAGCTGTAGAAAATGAAGAAAACTGTCCCTGTTGAAATGAACCCATGACCTTGGCTGTATCAGTTCCATAGTGAGGAACAGAGCTGACTAGAAAATTTTCAGATACATTTGGAAAAGCCACCAGGGTTCCCAGAAAGTGTAGCTGTTCGGAAACCTTGGGAAATGCCATCCGTAGCTTCAGTAGATCTTATCATTCCAGCTAGAATATGCTTTCTAGAATGGAATGTTGCTGATTATACAGTCAGGCTATGATTTTTTGATTTGTGCAACAACATCTCTCTGGGAGGAAGATTGATTGTCATGCATTGAATTCCTAACCAGATGCCTAATTTTGTCCACGGTACTGTAAATCTTGATGCGTTACCTGAAAAGAAACCTTTAATTTCTAAAAAGTTAATATTATAGAGCTTTATATGACCCAGAGAGACTTGTGGAACAGGCATAAGCCATGTGGCATGGATTTTTGCCAGCTGCATTCAGGTGCTGAATAGAGAAAACAGCAAATGCTGATCCTGGCCAACTGTCACCCTGGGTCCAGTGACCCCTCACCTTCAACAACTTCAATTGCTGAAAGTCTGAATTAGCACCAGGAATAAATGAGGAGATGATGCTACTCTTTAGCAAATAAAGTATAAAAGAGTTAATAATTCACATCAGAGTCACCAGGGTATTTTTGGTCTCCAAAGGGTCTGCAGGAGAACCATCCAAACGTCAGTCACCTCTCCAGGCCTTGGGGGAGAGGGAAGGTGAGATCAGAAGACTACAAAAGCAGCTTGTAGACTGTCAGGAAACCAACTCGACCAGAATTTTCAAAGTTAACTCAGTTTTCCTCCTCCAGGAAGTCCTCCCTGATAGGCTTAGGTGGTCAGCTCTGTGTCCCGATGGTCTCCCCTGCTTAAACTCTCAAAGCTCTTATTTATTGAAAGTTCCAGAATAGCTTTACAAAAATGGATGAATGTGCTTCAATCTGGTGAGCAAAGGCCACTTGGAGCTGTAGTTCCCTATCCTTTTACAGAAGATTGAGGAACGACCAATTGTCCATGTCAACAATTGTAGGGGGATGGGCCACTGGAACATTAAGAAAAGCCTCCAACTGGCACATGCCTGCATATTCCAAGTTCTCAGGAGGAGTTTGTTGAAATTATGTAATTGATGGAACGTTTTGTTTGTGGTCTGAATCACCTCTTGTCCTTCAATTCTTTGAACTCACATCCCAGCACTTATATTTCCCTCTCTGCTGTGGTCTTTTGTCTGTTGCTTTGAGAAGCTCTTGAGGGAGACAGAGCAGGAGAATTAGTATCAATCAGAAAAGGCCTTAAAAAGAGGTACTGAGGTTCTAGACTGGTCTCCAATAAAAAGTGAAAAGTTTTTAGAATAAAATCGAGGGAAGAACATTGTAAGTAGTAAGCGGCCTGAGCACAGTGGAGACCAGAGGGACTCGGGAGAGCTCTGACGTGACTGCTGCGCGAGGCAGGACAGGGTGTGCATGTGAACCACTGACCGCGTTCTGAGGGGTCTGGAGTGCAGCTCCAGGACTGCGAATATAATTATTTAGCGGGCAATGAGAGCCAAGGAAGGTTCTGGAGGGGAAAAAGAGAAAGTGTTAGTCACTCAGTCGTGTCTGACTCTTTGCAACTCCATGGACTGTCGCCCACCAGGCTCCTCTGTGCCTGGGATTCTCCAGGCAAGAGTACTGGAGTGGGTTGCCATTCCCTTCTCCAGAGGATCTTTCTGACCCATGGATCAAATGCAGTTCTCCTGCATGATTCTTTTTTTTTTTTTAATATAAATTTATTTATTTTAATTGGAGGATAATTACTTTACAATATTGTATTGGTTTTCTGAGCCACCAGGGAAGCCCTCTGAAGCAGGGGTTTCTGACAAAAACTGTTACTTACCTGACAAGGTGGCCCGAATTTGCATTGAAAGGATAACTTTCCGAAGTATCCATTGTTTAAATACTAAGCACTTTTAGGAATAGTCACTATTTCTTGAAATTGAGGCATGTGGTTCTCTTTCATAGGCAGCACACACGAGGTCATTTATCTGACAAATTTGTAATTGAATCCCTACTGCACACCTCACACTGAAGCAGGCACTATGAGGGTGCAAAGATGTCTAGAAGCAGATTCCCGCTCTCGGGAGGCTTAACACTCAGAGGAAAGATGAGGCGACTATAGTAACACAGATATCTGTGTGATCAGAAGTAGCAGAAACCTACCCAAGTTAGCTACAACTGGTAACAGACTTAAGCTGTGGAAGTGTTCATGATAAAGATACAGAGGTCCTTGTAAAGATACAAGGGCCCAGGAAAGGGCAGAGCAGCTGAGCCTCCCCGAGGGCTGACAGGAGAGACCAGGGCCAGCTCAACCTGCCCCACCAGCCCCTCATTCTTCACCTGTGGCCACCACACCGCAGCACAGATGGCTGCCACTTGAAGTCAATGCCTTTCAGACCCAATGTAGGATTTCCAGGACACAGAACTCAGTTGGCCTGATTTGGGTCAGGTGTCCAGCCTGGTCCAATCAGCTGTGGGGTGGAAACGGGTCACCTGGTATAACCATGACCCTCTCCCCTGTGGCAGTGGGTAGCACCCTGTCCAAATGGGAGGCCGTTGTGGGGTGGACAGACATCCCCTAACACTCCACCCTTGCCAGTGTGATCTCAGGACTGCAGAGGGCAAGTCGTCCGGGGTTCAGAGGAGGATAAATCAGTCCCAGCTGAGGGGTACTTGGAACCTTCCTGCCCTCAAGGATCAAGGACCTGCAGGAGGGGAAGAGCCCACTGGCAAGAGAGACTTGGGAGGAGGGAGCTCACACCACGTCCAATGGGTGCAGCTTGATCTCTTCATGGAATGAATACTGTTCTGTTCACATGAAGTCTGCAAATACAGTCAAATTAAAAGGGGTGGAAAACAGAAAATGACTTCATCATTGACGGTCTGATAACAGCCTCTTTGCATCTTTGCCCCAGGAAGTAAGGTACATGTCTCAAGGAGAGAGTCTGGGAGACTTTGTGGCACAAGATGACCAGCCATGGTGGGATCCTCAGAGATGACCATGCAGGCACCCACACTGGCAGCCGAGAGGGCCCCACAGGGGCAGCTGGGGCTCTAAGGCCTTTGTGGGATGGGAGGGTTGGCAGTGGTAGACTCTGCTTTGCCCGGGGGTGGTCCCAGCACAGAGATGAGGAAGCTGAGTGTCAAGCACCATCTCCACACAGTGTGTAATTCTAAAAGATACAACTTGTTCTTTCAGACCTGAAGGCACCATAGAGGATGTTCAGGGCTGGGACATAGCAGTGACCACAGGCATCATCCAGCGCAAACACAGGAACTAGCTGGACCTAGAGGGGGTCTTCCAGACTCCTCGTGGAGTGCTGCTTCCGCTGTGCTCACTGCCTCCATGACCCAGCCTTGCTGGAGCTGACCTTCTCTAGTGTCACAGGTACTTGGTGTTGGCCAGGACCAACTTCACAACCGCTCAGTCCTCATTCACTGTCACACTTTCCATCTCAGGGCTTCTTCCTTCATTACTTTTTTATTTTTCTTCCCTCCTTCACTTATTCATTCATCAAATGCTTGGTATAAAACTCCTATGTGTCAGGCACTGTGTGAGGACCATATGATTGAGACAAGGAGTCCCTCTCCTCATGGACTTCTTAGATGATGAGAGCAGAAAGAAACTCACACATAGAATAAATAGACCAGCAAAGGTAAAGATGCTTCCCTAGTGGCTCAGACGGTAAAGAATCCACCTGCAATGCGGGAGACCTGGGTTCGATCCCTGGGTTGGGAAGATCCCCTGGAGGAGGGCATGGCAACCCACTCTAGTATTCTTGCTTGGAGAATCCCCATGGACAGAGGAGGCTGGGGGGCTACAGTCCATGGTGTCACAAAGAGTCAGACACGACTGAGCGACTAAGCACAGCACAGCAAAGGTAAAGATAAGTCCCATGAAGGAAAATATCAAACTGTAGAAGAACGGGGCTAGGGGCTGTTTTAGATGATCTTATATAGATGGTAAATCATCTCACCAATCTCTCTAAGGAGAGGACACTTAAGACCTAAATGATAAGAAGCTGGCCCTGGTGAGTGTCATTTCAGGCAACACACAGCATGTGCAAAGGCCCTGAGGTCAATGTGAGATTGGTGGGTCGGGGTGGAGTTCAGTGACTGAGGGAGGGCCATGTGAGGTGAGAACAGAAATGGACAGGGGCAGGTCATGGAGGCCTGAAACCATGGTAGGTGCTGAATTTTGTGCAACATGAAAAGGGAAGCCTTTAAAGGGTTTTAAGCAGACGTATGTTACCAGACAATTTAAACATTAAGAAGAAAGTTTCAGCAGCTGTGTGAAGAGTGGATGACAGAGAGCAAAGTGAACACAGGAAGATCAGTTAGGAGGCTTCCATGGTGTCTCTGGGAGAGAGAAATGGTACTAGATCAGGAAGACTATGGAGATGGAGAAATGTGGACAGATTAGAGATGCAGATGACAAGACAGTGCTGTGTGCTGGTTGACTGTAGAGGCTAAGGGGCTCCTAGGTTTCTGGGAAGGCAGGAAGGCACTGTGTTCTGGAGGGAATAATTAAGAGTTCCAATTTGGAAGGGTTAAGTTTGTCACGTCTTTGAACTTTCTAGGTACAATCAGGTTTGTGCAAAACTGGAGTGCCAAGGAGACCTCTGGGCTGAATTGTACATTTTATTGCAGGGAGAAGCCTCTAAAATAAGCTTCCATAAAGTGGCTTTGTTAGGAGGATTCAGAGGACTCTCACCAAACCTGAGGCTACAGATTGCAGACAGGCCTCCCAGGGAGCTGCAGCCAGCACACCCTGAGGACAGAGGCCAGGAACCTGCAGGGTCTCTGCCTCTGTGACTTGATGTATGCCAGTGGACTCGCTAAGTCTGGGACTCCGGTCTGTCTGTGTCCCTCTTTCTCGATGTCTGCTGTGTGTGTTTCTGCATTTTTCTCCACGTCTCTGTTTGCCTCTGTATGTCTGTTCCTCTGACTGTGTGTCTATGGGAGTCTATGGGAGTGGGTGTGGGCTTCTCCTTGGGTCCTTGGTCTCCAGGATTAGTTCTCTCCTTTCTTCTCTTCATGTGTTCAAGAGTATTTGTGTGCTTCTGTGTCTGTCCTGTCTGTCTCTGCTGGTCTGTCTCTCCAGCAGTACTGTCTCTTAAACTGCTTTCTTTTCCCTTCTCTCTCTGTTCTGTGTGAAGGTGACTTTGGTCTCTGCCTCCATACAATGTTTATACCATTTTCTGATTTGCCTGCCCTAACCGAGACTGACCACCAACTCTGAATTCCAAATCCAAATTCCTGGGAGATAGGATCTGATTGGCCCAGCTTGGCTCAAGCGTTAATGTCTTGTTCAATCTATCCATGGACAGGAAAGCCTGAAGCTGGGGCAAGGAAATGTCAGGTAATATAAAATGACTGTGTGCTACTGATGAGCAGAGCACAAAGGTCCTGGCCAATGGAAAAGAGAAAAAGGACAAAAGACTTTGAAAAAAAGATAAAATGATCACTATTTTGAAATATTAGAAACATCTAACTAGAAACACTAGCAGGATCGAACAGTATAGGGAAGCTTGGCAAAATGCTGGATTAAAGGCTATCCAGTAATTAAACCCTAAAAGTCGGTATCATTTCTTTACATGTTTCTTTATGCCAGTGATAACCAATTAGCAAATGTAATTTAAAAAAAATATAAGGCATCTGTGAAAAAGCATACAGCTAATAATTACTTTTGATGGTGAAACACTGAATGCTTTTCTGAAGATTGGGAATAGTTCAAAGATTTCTCCTCTCACCAATTTTGTACAACGTTTTACTGCAAATCCTTATACACAAAAAATAATTTAAGAGAATTTAGATCCAAAGCTAGAAACATAAATTTTCTTGAATAAGATAAAACATACAGTAATATTTTTGTGACCATGAGTAAGTAAAGGTTTTAAAATTGAAACTCAAAAGGAACCAACCATAAAAGGAAAAAAAATAAATCAGGCTTCCACAAAATTAATATATTTTTTTGCTCATTAAAAGTAACCATTAAGAAAATGAAAATGCAAAATACAAACTGGAAAAAATATTCATAATATATTTATCTGACAAAAGGTTCATATCTAACAGATTGAAGTGGGGAAGATGTGCTGAGAATTTCTACCAAGTCAACAATGAAAAGATAATTCAAGAAGAAAGATGGGCAAAGGATATGAAAAGTCACTTCACAAAAAATTAGGCAATAAGCACATGCAAGGGTGCTCAACATCATTAGTCATCAAGGAAATGCAAATTAAAAATCACAATGAGACACATTTCGTATCCACTAGTATAGTTTCTGTCTAAAACTGATAAAAACAAATATCAGTGAGGGTGTGGAGCAACTGGAACTCTCAGACACTATTGGTGGGATGTAAAATCCTACCTTAATTTTAAAGGATAGTTTGGCAATGTCTTATAAAGTTAGACATAAGCCTACACTGCTGTTGATGTTGCGATCCAGCAGTTCCTCTCCTAGGTATCTATCAAAAAACCCCTGAAAACCTATGTCTACAAAAAGACTTCAACATTAATGTTTATAAAAACTTTTACATAATATATAAAAATAGAGACAATCCAAATGTTTATCAAGAGACAAATGAAAAACAAATCAACTCAGCAAAAAGGAATGAAGTGCTAATATTTACATCAATGAGTAAAAAACACTAGATATAAAAGAATTCAGACTAACTCCATTTATATAAAGTTCTAAATCACATAAAACTAATGATAATAGTACAAAACAGAAAACACTCATGGTTGGGGTGGAATTAACAGAAGAGCTCAGGGAAATTTTCTGGGGCACTAAAATATACTCTACATATCAAAGTTGTCTTAACTAATTCTGGAATTTTATTCTTCCACATAAATTATTGAGATATAATGTTACATAGAAAGATCTCAGGTATTCAGTTAAATGTTAAATTTTGAAAGCTATATGTAAATGTTGATGTATACACGTTACAGCTCATTAAATCTTACCGAAGAATAATTGTCTCTTATACACATCTACACTATAAATGAAAGAAAATGTTGGTTTAATAACAGTGTTAAAAAATGGAATATAAGAAAATTAAAGCTGGATCCCTGTTTAAATGTCACTTTATTCCACATAGATAAAAGATTTAAGCATCTAGAACATTGTTATGACATAGAAATAGGATAACAATTCCTAAATAATGCTTCAAAAATACAAACCATGCAGCAAAATTAGCTGGATTTGGTCATGTCAAAATTACGTATTTTTCAATTCAGTGAAAGACATTTTGGAAAGTTATTAGATGACAGAATGAAAGCACATATTTGTGGCATTTAATATCAAAAAAGAATTAATTATTTATAGTACACAAGAAGCTCCTATAAATCAAAAGGAATATAGATAGCAATCCCATATTAAAAATGTTCAAAGATACAATTTAGCAATTTATAGGAAAGAAAACTCAGAATGCTCAAACTCATTATTTATTAGGGAAATACTGATTAACAAAGAACTATCTCTTTATACTTAGTGACTGGTAAAATTGAAAAACTGGATAACGCTAAGTACTGGAGGGGACTGGGGTATGGAAATTTCTGTGTACTGCTGGTGGGAGGGGTGCAGCCATTCTCAAAAAGTCTAGTAATATTATTTAAATTAGATGTTGAAATACCTATTACCCAGCTACCCTGTTTCTTCAGTATATATCTCAAGAAATTCTCACACAATCCAAGGTGCACAAGTATGAGGATGCTGAGTTGTTGCCAGGGGGTTGAAAGAGTGGTTAGGTATATCATAGCGGATGCACATCCTGACATATGTACCAGTTAGCTGTTAGTAGCAATGGATCAACTTGTGTACATGGCAACAAGGATGGATCTGGAAAACACAGAACTCAGTAAAATAAGGAGAATTGAAATATATGAAACACTATCACTTAAGTTAATTTAAAATACAGGTGCACAAAATGATAATATGCCATTTGCAAAAGGTACTGCATTAAACGAGCTTCCCTTGTGGCTCAGCTGGTAAAGAATCCGCCTGCAATGTGGGAGGCCTAGGTTCAGTCCCTGAGTTGGGAAGATCCCCTGGAGAAGGGAAAGGCTACCCACTCCAGTATTTTGACCTGGAGAAGTCCATGGACTGAGTAGTCCATGGGGTTGCAAAGAGTCGGACACGACTGAGCGACTTTCACTTTCACTTTGCATTAAACAATTTAGAATGAATGATTGGTTGAAAGGAAAGAAAATAGGAGAATAAAGAAGAACATTAAACAACAGAAAGACCTTGTAAGGACCATGTAGATTTTGACTCACAGATAAAGAAGACTAACTCAAGCCTCTACACCTACAACTTAAAGCTAGCTGTAAGAATTCCTTCTTGGGGAAAGGACAATTATCTGGAAGGGAGAGTGAGGGCTATAGAGTCAACAGGTTACCAAGGGTCCACCATGAACCAAATAATGACAAAGGAAGTGTCTTCATCTTCAATTTTTTTAGAAGGAATTGAAGTTCGGGGAAGTTAAACCACTTGTAAGAAGCTGTGCCTGATTTCAGACTCAGTATCAAAATGAGTCATCACTTGACAGTTACTGCCTTGACCTAGCCGACATGGTTGCTCGCCAGGACTGCTGCCCTCGCCTCCTCACCATTCTCCCTGCTCCCAGCCATACCCTACATTCTACTCTGCACAGCAGCCGAAGCATCATTGTAAATCCCTGCAAATGTAAGTCAGATCATGTAAACTCCCATCTCAGAAGGCTTCCAGGCTGTCCCAGTCCCACATCATTCAGAATGACATCTGAAATGCCTGGGTCCTACGAGGCCCTGGATGACCTGGCCCCTGTCTAGCTTTCCAGGCTCATCTCTGATCACTCTCCATCTGACTCTTTCAGCTATCACGTTGACCTTCTTGCTATTTTTTAAACATTCCCAGGACAGTCCAACCTCAGGACTTGGCACTAGCCTAAACTTTTCCTTCATTCTCACATCATATTATCAATCCCTTCACTCTGGTCTCTGCTCAAATATTACCTGCTAAGAAAGACCTTCTCTGACTATCTTATCAGTCATGTACCATCTTCTGTTCTTAATTTTTAATGCCTTACTCTGCTCAGCTTCTACCATTTATCCCTGCCTGACAGCACATTATCTATATTTTTGTTGGTTGGCTTATATTTATCTCCCACATTAGGATGAGGGCAAAATACTGCTCTGAATCATGTGCTTTGTACAATCCTTGGCCCAAGGAAAACCCAGATCCAGTGTGTGTGGATGGGTGTTTAGATGTATGAGCCTAGACCTATGTTCTTTCCATTGTACCACTCACAGCTCCCAAACAGGGCTTGGGGAAGGGAGTATGGTAAAAAATAGGGACAACAACAAAGGTCTAGGTGACAGGTGTGTGGGTCAGAGAGAGGAAAACCCGGACAGAACCTGATGCGGCTGAACAAAGCGCAGATAGGAGGGAGAACCAGCAGGCATTGAGATTTTAGGATTTTAGCCTCTCTGATCTTTCTGTTTCCAAAAAAGATGAAAACCAAACTGACCAATCAGTTGCTCCAGCCTTAGATCAACGCCTGAACATGATCTAACACCCGAACAACGCCTGAACTATGAACCTCAAGGGAGAAAGACTTCACCAGGGCTGTACAAAATTCCTTTCACTATAAGACCATCACAATAAGAAATCTGGCCATCTTACAGATATTAATGTCTCTTGCTAGAATTTAATCCCATTTCTTCCAAGAAATGTATTGTGTAATTGAGAAATAAATAAAGAGGTAAATTTCTATGGAAATCTAACATCATTTACACAATCAAATAAGAGATTTTCCCCTGGATTGTAATTATGTTTCTTGTTAATCCCAGCTAGCTCTCAGAACCTAGCTCTTGGGACTGAGCTTGGCAATCAGCTTCCATAAAGATGTCACTTAATGTGTATCTTTCTTAAGGGACACTATTGATAGAACCATTAAGAGGATAGATTCCTCGGTGGGAGGAGAAAAAACTCTTTTCCCAAACAATTCATTGACCTTCTGCTAAAAGCACATTCAATATTCATTTTTACCCACATTCAGTGATGTTCTTAGGAGCCCTGGAAGAACTCTAGTCTGGCTACAAAATCTGTCTGGTCTGCAAAAAAAGACCAGACTAGTCTCCCTCCAGCATCACCTGAAATGCCATCCTATGGATTCATTCCTTTTGAATGAAGCCTTGCCCCCTTCAGATTCTGCATCTAAAATCTCAACAACTGAAGATGAGAGACAAGTCCTTAATGTCTCAGTGTAATGAGCATGTGTTGCTTCTGCGGCATCCTTCAGTCATCCTTCTTCTCATAGTCACACCCATCTCATACACCCATCTCAATTTTCTTGCAGCAACTATCATCAGCTGTATCAGTTATTTTTTGCTGTAATAATGTTACATAACAAGCAATCACAAACCTAAGTGTTCACAGAAATAACCATTCATTGCTCATATGTCTGCAATAACTGCAATTTTATCTTGCATGGGCTTGCTCACACTTCTGGGGACCACCTAGCTGTTTGCTATTCCAGGGCAATTAGAGTGATTTGACTCTGTTCCATGTGTTTCTCATGTGCCTGGATACAGTCTTCTGTTGATGACAGAGGTACAACAGAGCATGCTAAACATTCAAGGTCTCCTGAGGCCTTGGCTCAGAAATGGTACAATCTTACCAGCTATTGAATAAATGCAAACTTAAACAAAGACAAGGTACCTTTTGCACTAGTCAAACTGGAAAGATGAAAAAATGTTGAGGCACAGGATTGGTGAAATGGAAGTGAATCATCCCATTCTTGGTAGAGAAAGAATCAGTTGGTAAATCTCCTCTATGGTGACTTGTCCCTTGATCTGGACACAACACTTCTCGCGGTTTATTCTAAGCAAACAGAGAAATGTACCAAGATGTGTGTACAAGTGTGTTTAGTATAACAGGTAAAAATTGGGACAAATTAAATGTCCAATATTAGGAGATGGATGAAGTATAGTACTTACATGAAATTAAGTATCATATATTACATATGGCATTATATAGGATGAGTATCGAATGTTTACTGCTCCTACTTTTGTTAAGAAACCACACACATATGTAGATATATGCTGCTGCTGCTAAGTTGCTTCAGTCGTGTCCGACTCTGTGCAACCCCATAGATGGCAGCCCACCAGGCTCCGCTATCCCTGGGATTCTCCAAGCAAGAACACTGGAGTGGGTTGCCATTTCCTTCTCCAATGCATGAAAGTGAAAAGTGAAAGTGAAGTCACTGAGTCGCATCCAACTCTCAGCGACTCCATGGACTGCAGCCCACCAGGCTCCTCCGTCCATGGGATTTTCTAGGCAAGAGTACTGGAGTGGGGTGCCATTGCCTTCTCCGATGTAGATATATAATCATTGAAAAAAAAAAGTTTAAAGAATCCAAAATGTTCCTTGCAAATATCTATCTCTGGGTAGAGAACTATAAGTTATTTTATTTCTTTTTGCTTGTCTGTGTTATCTCATTTTCCCACAGTAGGCCTGTATTAGGCATTTAATTTAAATCTTTAAAATTATTACAGGGAAGAACTGACTCCATGCTGGGTCTGTTTATTTTACTTTAACTTTTGCTTCCCATTGCTTTTGTCATCTAAAAGCATACTGTCCATACATAATGGCCTGCCTCAGGAAACCCCCATCCCTCTGTCTGCATTTTAAACCAAAATGCCTTTGTTCAAGACCCTGCCTGCCTGTAGATGGCTACAGAAAGGAAGAAATTAACACATCCCCTTCCCAAGGCTTGCTATTCCAGGAGATATTTGTAAGATTAATGGCCTTTTGTACATTACCTCCTCACAGCCCTTCCTCTCTGTTCTATGAAGGAACCTGGTATCCAGACCCCAGTAAGATGGTTATTTTGAGACATTAGTCTGCCATCCTCTTTGCCAGTGGGCTTTCTGTAAAGTCATATGCCTTGCCTCAACATCTTGTTCCAGTTAATTGACCTGTCATGTGACTAGCAGAGTGAACTTGAATCAGTAACAAAATGTACAGAGTTGTCCAGCCTCTTGAAAATCTATTTTCCAACTTTTTCAGGGGAGTTTTGCTCAAAGTAGACTCCAAACTCCCCTGTCCCCTTGACCTGGCCCTGCTCATCAAGGCTGGCATCATAACCATAACCCTCTCCAGTTTCTTTACTGCAGTGTGTTTATAGCCCTGTAACTGTCTAATTAGGGCTTCCCAGGTAGCTCAGTGGTAAAGATTCCTACCTTCCAATGCAGGAGACTTGGGTTCAATCCCTGGATCAAGAAGATCCCTTGAAAAAGGAAATGGTAACCCACTCCAGTATTCTTGGCTGGGAAAGCCCATGGACAGAGGACCCTGGTGGGCTACATTCCATGGGATCACAAAGAGTCAGGGACAACTTAGCAACTAAACAACAAAAATCATCTAATTCAGGAGAAGAAACTGCAGTGCTCCTTGATCCCTAGCACCACGTGGAGTGGGTGGCCTGGTGACAAGGCTCACCCCAGGCTATGGTTCCATTCCCAGCTTCAGGAAACTAACCTGATTCTTTTTGCAGGAAGCAGAGTGTCCCAGGTGAGGAGTGCCTTTCCAGCCCCAGAGTTGCCACTGAGTACTCTTGGGAACAGGAGCCCTGTGCAGAATGCACTGAGGAGCTCATTACTCAAATATGCCTGGTGGCAAACCATTTGCAAAGCAAGCAAGCTGTTTGTAGAGTGAATAATCACTCTAGTATTTGAGATTCACTCACAAGGAATGTTAACAGCACATTGTAAACATTATTCATGTTAATATTGTTTTTTTCAATCCTTCATTTTCAGATGAAACATTTCTTTCATCTGTCGCAGATGCAAAGCTTATATATATTGAAGAAAATGTACCTGGTTAGCAAATAGTGTTTTCCAATTTGTATTCCAATGTCTGTATTGGCTTTGATTTGGCCTTAAAGACTTGGCTGACCTTTCAAGACAGTGGGGTGAAAGATTTTTTCAGAAACACAACTAGGATGAACTGAGAGCAAAGATCAAATTTAAGGCTTATATGATCTTCACTGAGATGTCCCTGGAGGTGACTAGACCTCTTTGTTCCCTCCTCTTCTATCTCCATGAGATTTAATCCATTAATCTACTATTAGGAAAATACCATAGACACAAACCATAGAAATAAATTCATATTTATTTCTCATTTGTTCTCCAGCCTGGAAAGTCCAAAGTCCAATATCCAAGATCAAGGCAAAAAAGGAGAGAGGAATCTCTGGGTCTGTATTATAAGGGTATCACTTACTTTCATGAAGACTCTATCCTCATGACATAATCACCTCCCCAAAACCCCATCTCTGTATATGATTATATTGGGAATTAGGTTTCAGTATACAAATTTGAAGGGACATAAACATTTAGTCTAAAGCACTGCACCTCTGTGCATGGGATTCAAGGGCCCTAAAGCCTCTAAATTTTGTTTTCTTGATCCATCAGTCTGTGACAGCTCTGTATTAATATCTCCCACTAGGACTTGAGACCATCCATTTCTCCTTGTAATCCTGGCTATTTTTAGGCCTTGTTATTAGAAGCGTGAGGTCATAATTATTATATCTTGATGAATTACACCATTTGTCATGCAGCATCTTAATGCTTTCACCTTAAAATCTATTTTGTCTGATAGAACATCTTTTTTTGGGCTAGCATTTGCATGATGTGCTATTTCCATCCTTTATTTTTACACTTTCTATATTCATTTTATTTATGACTCTTAGAAGCAACAGATAAATGGATTTTAAAATATGGCTTTGATTTTTAGTCAACATGATAGTAGATAGTCCTTGCATTTTAATAGGTTAGCTGAATAAGTTTACATCTGGATTTCTAATTTTTTAATTGTTTCCCTTGGATTTTTGTCAATTTTTTCCTCTTTCCAAACTTCTCTTTTCCCATTGATTCGATTATGTTTTACTTCTCTTAATCCCCATTTTATCCCTTATTATTTTAATGGTTGCTCAAAAAAATTAATATGTATCTTTAATCCAGCCAGTACATCCTAAAGGAGATCAGTCCTGGGTGTTCATTGGTAGGACTGATGTTGAAGCTGAAACTCCAATACTTTGGCCACCTGATGCGAAGAGCTGACTCATTTGAAAAGACCCTGATGCTGGGAAAGATTGAGGGCAGGAGGAGAAGGGGATGACAGAAGATGAGATGGTTGGATGGCATCACCGAGTCAATGGACATGGGTTTGGATGGACTCCGGGAGTTGGTGATGGACAGGGAGGTCTAGCATACTGAGGTTCATGGGATTGCAAAGAATTGGACATGACTGAGTGACTGAACTGAACTGAACTGAATTTTATATATTTCTAACACTGTCTAAGGGCTTCCCTCATATTCAGTTGGTAAATAATCTGCCTGCAATACAGGAGACCTGGATTCGATCCTGGGTCGGGAAGATCCCCTGCAGAAGGAAATGGCAACCCACTCTAGTATTCTTGCCTGGAGAATCCCATGGACAGAGGAGGCTGGCATGCTACAGTCCATGGGGTCCCAAGAGTTGGACACGACTTAGCGACTAAACCACCACCAACAACACAGTCTACAGTTTGGGAGTATTATACCCTACTCCTTCTTCTAAACCACATGAAATCATCTTCATTGGTGATGCTGTTTAGAATTTCAGCTCTAACTCTGTTGAGGAAGTAGGAGAGAAGAACAAGTAGGAGGTAGAGGGTAAGCCCCTTACACTAGGAATATTAATAACGCTCATTCTTTTTAATCTTTGAAAATAAAGAAATATATGCAGCCAACTTGTAATTAAAGGAACTGTTTCCCAGTGGAAAAGGATAAAACATAACCCAGGTAGAAGGCACTTACTGGGGAACAAGGAATTTCATCTTGATCCCCTAAGTGATGAGATTTCTCAATAAACTGGCAGCATATGCTTGCCAAAGTGGCCAAGCTGGCCTCACTTGGGTGGCACACCCTTACATAGACTATGCATTTGCAGACTCCAGGGCCTTCTAAAGCCATGAGAGTGACACAGACATGGATGAGTTGCCCTGGCTGAAAAATAATAATAATGTTCATTCACATTTCTTTATTTAACACAATTAAAATCATTTTGCTGTATCTTTTGACTTTTTAGAATATATGTTTATTGTGAAATATTTTCAAAACTGTACAGAAAAGTACAAGGGCAAAATAAAAGTTACCCCAAATCCCTCTACCATGTCATGACTAGATTTTGATAACCAACCACTCATATATCTTTATATACATATGCACATTTTCATATATAACATTTTCATAAGTAGATTTATATATTCAGTTTTAAAATCAAATGACTTACTTCACTCTGTATAATAGGCTCCACTTTTGAGTTTTGCTTGCCTCTCTCTTAATCTAATACACACAACTTCTATAACAATATATTAACAGCTTACCTAAATATCCTATCTGAGCTTTTTCCAGGTTCATTTAATTAGAGATTAATAAGATGAAGGGGAGAAAGGGAGAGAGGGAGAAAGAGAAGATGGGCAAGCAGACAGATATATAAAATTTCAGTCACTGTGTATTTTATAAAACTAGGGTTATATTACTTACACTTCTCTGAGGTTTGCTTCTCCCACCTTATAATTCATCATGTAAATCCTCTGCAGTCAGCCCCAATAGATTTAACTCATTCTTTGTAGACTTTTATTATGGGAATTTTCATACATACACAAAAGAAGTGAGAGAAATATAATGAACTCTCATATTTCCATCACCCAGCTTCAACAATTATCAATATTTACATTTCACCAATCTTCTTTCATTAATCCTTCCTGCTGTAGGTGGAAAGATGCCCCCAAAGATGTTCACATTCTATCCTCTAGGACTATGTTACCTTCCAAGGCAAAAGGGATTTTGAGGGTGTGACTAAGTTAAGTACACTGAAATGAGGAGATTTTCCTGAATAATATTGATGTGCCAAACCTAGTCATGTGAATTCTTAAAATCAGAGAAACTTACTTGACTGTAGTTAAAAAAAGAGATGTAACTAGGAAAGAATGACCTGAGAAATGCAACTTTGCTGGCTTTAGTATAGAGGCAAAGGGATTCACTGGTAGTCCAATGGTTAAGAATTCCCCTTCCAATGCAGGGGGAGTGGGTTTGATTCCTGGTTGGAGAGACAAGATCTCTTGGGGATCTTATGCCTGAGGGCCAAAAAAACCAAAACATAAAACAAGCAATACTGTAACAAATTCAGTAAAGACTTTGTGATAATTTGTATGGCAACAACAAAAACCTGACACGCCTCTGCCTCCTTCCTCTCTCCCTCCTTCCCTCTTTCCTTCCATTCTTCCTTTCTTTTTAGTAAATTCCAAATATCATCACATTTTGCCTACAAATACTTTACCATATATTTTTATCAGATGAGGATTTTAAAATATAATCACAATACTTAATACTTAATTCATCTTACAAAATAAACTTTTGTTGAATATCATCCAATTTGTATTCAGATTTTCCTTTTTAATTTCTAAAAAAGGCTTTTTTATACTTTGTTTAATCAGATTCTAAATAAGGTCCTTGAGTTATATTTCACTGATATTTCTCTTAAGTCACTTTAAATTCATAACAGTTTCCCCTTCTCCCTTTTAAACAGATAGTTTTTGAATAAAGAACTGACATGCATCACTCCAACTGACATTTCATTGTTTAAAGCAAGTCATGTGACCAAACTTTATGTTAATGGGGTGGAGCTGTATAATTCTTTTAATAGGAAGGGGAGCAAATAATGGAGAATAATACAGTCAGTCACTGTCACTGTCTGATGTGACAAAGAGAGCAGCAACCTTGGTGGGCCAGCTCTGCGCTGGTGTCCTGCGAGTCGTCCCTGAAAACTCAACGTTTCACTCCTCCAAGCTTCCAAGCATTGTGTGCCTACCTCATCCCCCACATCAACCCACTTTATCTTCAAATTAGCTGTAACTGAACTCTACAGACACAGTATGGATGCATCACAACTTACTCATTCCACATTGATAATTAATCATTTTGTTTCCAGGTTTTTTACAAAAGAATCTGTTACTAAATATAAAGCTGTAACAAAATCCTTTAAAATATATACTTGAATGCTGTATCTTTATTCCTATGGAATATCATTTTAGGTGTGGGATTACAGAGCCAGAAAATATAGATCATTTTAATTGTAATAGTTTTTCACTTTTCTTTGTAAAAAAGCTAAAATAATTATTCCAACTTTCTTCCTAAGTCTTTACCAGGGGTATGTAACTTAACTCTTTAATATTTTACCATATGATAGATTACAAAGTTATTTGTTAGGCCCCTTAATTTGCATGTCTCTGAACACTAGTGAAGCTAGGCATTTTTCTTTTTTTAAACAGATTTATTAAGGTGTAGATAACATAGCAGGCTTCCCTCATAGTTCAGTTGGTAAAGGATCTGCCAGCAATGCATGAGACCCCTGTATTTGATTCCTGGGTCAGGAAGATTCACTGGAGAAGGGATAGGCTACCCACTCCAGTATTCTTGGGCTTCCCTGGTGGCTCAGCTGGTAAAGAATCCACCTGCAATGTGGGAGACCTGGGTTCAATCCCTGGATTGGGAAGGTCCCTGGGAGAAGGAAAAGGCTACCTACTTCTGTATTCTGACCTGGAGAATTCCATGGACTGTCACAAAGAATTGGACACGAAGGCAATGGCACCCCACGCCAGTACTCTTGCCTGGCAAATCCCATGGATGGAGGAGCCTGGTGGGCTGCAGTCCATAGGGTCGCTACGAGTTGGACACAACTGAAGCGACTTAGACTTGGCAGAGCAACTTTCACTTTCAGATAGCATAAGATTCACCTATTACAATTGTACAATTGAATGATTTTTTAGTAAATTTGTTGAGTTGTACAACCTATGTGCATGTTCAGTGGCTCTGTTATGTCAGACCCTTTGCTGCCCTATAGACTATAGCCTGCCAGGCTCCTCTGTCCATGGGATTATCCTCACAAGAATACTGGAGTGGGTTGCCATTTCCTCTTTCAGGGGACCTTCCCAACCCAGGCATTGAACCTGAGTTTCCTGCAGCTTGTGCATTGGCAGGCAGATTCTTTACCACTGAACCACCTGGGAAAGCCCCATTGTAACTAATGCTGGTATGAAACCCTGGGTACAAGTCTTTGTGTGGATATACATTTGTGTTTCTCTTGGTCAGATATTTGAGTGGAAGTGCAGATATGATAAATTTATGTTTAACTTTTTAAAAAGTGTCAAACTTTTCCAAAAATGGCTATACACATCCATTCTTCCTCCAGAGATATATGAGGCTCTTTCTTCCTCCAGAGATGTATGAGGCTCTTTCTCTCCACAACTTTTGATTAGAGACATTCTGGTGGATAGGCAATGATATCCCATTGTGGGTTGTTTTTTTTTTTTTCTTTTTTCACTGAAGGATAATTGCTTTACAGAATTTTGTTTTCTTCTGTCAAGCCTCAAAATGAATCCTCCATAGATATACATATATCCCCTCCCTTTTGGAGAAGGAAATGGCAACCCACTCCAGTGTTCTTGCCTGGAGAATCCCAGGGACAGGGGAGCCTGATGGGCTGCCGTCTATGGGGTCACACAGAGTCGGACACGACTGAAGTGACTTACCACCACCTCCCTTTTAAACCTCCCTCCCATCTCCCTCCCCATCCCACCCCTCTAGCTTGATACAGAGCCCCTGTTTGAGACTCTTGAGCTATACAGCAAATTCCCGTTGGCTATCTATTTTACATATGGTAGTGTAAGTTTCCATGTTACTCTTTCCATACATCTCACCCTCTCTCCTCTCCCCATGTGCATAAGTCTATTCTCTATGTCTGTTTCTCCATTGCTGCCCTGTAAATAAATTTCTCATTACCATTTTTCTGGATTCCGTATATATATATTAGAATACAATATTTCTTTCTCTTTCTGACTTACTTCACCCTGTACAATAGGTTCTAGGTTCATCCACCTCATCAGAACTGCCTCAAATGTGTTCCTTTTTATGGCTGAGTAACATTCCATTGTGTATATGTACCAAGCTTCTTTATCCATTCATCTGTCAACGGACATCTAAGTTGCTTCCATGTTCTAGCTATTCTAAATAGTGCTGCAATGAGCGATGGGATGCACATGTCTTTTTCAGTTTTGGTTTCCTCCAGGTATATGCCTAGCAGTGGGATTGCTGGATCATATGGTGGTTTTATTCCCAGTTTTTTTAAGGAATCGCCATACCATCTTCCATAGTGGCTCTATCAATTTACATTCCCACCAACAGTGCAAGAGCATTTCCTTTTCTCCACACCCTCTCCAGCACTTATTTTTTGTAAACTTTTTGATGATGGCCTTTTGGACCAGTGTGAGGTGATATCTCATTGTAGTCTTGATTTGCATTTCTCTAATAATGAGTGATTGATGCTGAAGCTGAAACTCCGGTACTTTGGCCACCTCATGCGAAGAGTTGACTCATTGGAGAAGACTCTGATGCTAGGAGGGATTGGGGGAGGGAGGAGAAGGGGACGACAGAGGATGAGATGGCTGGATGGCATCACTGACTCGATGGACATGAGTCTGAGTGGACTCCGGGAGTTGGCGATGGACAGGGAGGCCTAGCGTGCTGTGATTCATGGGGTCGCAAAGAGTCAGACTGAGTGACTGAACTGAACTGAAAGAAAGAAAGAAAGAAAGAAAGTGAAGTCGCTCAGTCGTGTCCGACTCTTTGCGACCCTGTGGACTGTAGCCTGCCAGGCTCCTCTGTCCATGGGTTTCTCCAGGCAAGAATACCGGAGTGGGTTGCCATTGAACTGAACTGAACTGAACTGGATAATGAATGATATTGAGCATCTCTTCGTGTGTTTGTTAGCTATCTGTATGTCTTCTTTGGAAAAATGTCTGTTTAGGTCTTTTTCCCACTTTTTGATTGGGCTGTTTGTTTTTCTGACATTGAGTTGTATGGGCTGCTTGTATATTCTGGAAATTAATCCTTTGTCAGTTGTTTGCTATTATTTTCTCCTATTCTGAGGATTGTCTTTTCACCTTGCTTATAGTTTCCTTTGCTGTGCAAAAGCTTTTAAGTTTAATCAGGTCCCACTGTGATTTTAAATTCTGCTTCACTAATGATTAATGATGTTGAGCACATTTTCCTGTGCTCATTAGCCATTTGTATATTTTCTTTGGTAAAATGTATACTTAAAACCTTTTACCTGTTTCTAAGTTGGCTTTCTTATCTTCTCATTATTGAGTTATGACTTCTTTATATATCTTAACATAAATTTTTTACATATATATGATTTACAAATATTTCTCCCAGCTGTGATTAAGCTGTTGGTGTTGACACCCCATCTTATCCTGGTAGAACCACCTAGGCAACCAAATTAAGACAGAAGGAAATAATAAGGTATAAGAACAGTCCCAGACGAGATGCCTTCATACTTGAAGGTCAGTTGGTTTTGCATAAACAAACACTTCTCAATATGCTGTTTATCTCTGGTCAATTTTAAGAAGTCTCAAATGATTGTTTGGACCACATTGTTAGTTGTGTTTTGAGGAGAGGATTCACCAATTTCTTCACTCTATGCTGAAAGTTGCTAGGCAGCCCTTGTTATGTATATCATGATTTGGAGTTGGGTTTCTTTCTCAACAGCCCCAGCAAGTGCCAATGCTGGGTTCTATTTTCTGGAATTGGGATTGGGTCCTGCACCCAGCCCTGGACCACTCACAATGGCCAGGGAAATGCAGTGCTATGATTGGTCACACTTGAGTGCCCCACCCACTCCCAGAATCTCGGAGGGAATGAATTCCCACAGCACCTAGCATGAGAGTGGAAAAGGTTGATCATCCAGAAGTGAGCTGGGGTAAGTTTTCCTACAGGCTCTCTTCAGAGTTGTGATTCCCCAGGGTGAAGCTCTTACATCACAGGCCAAGAACCAGAACCTACAATGTATACCAGCCTCATAGAGACCCTCCTTGACCACTCACCTTGCTCAGTTCTGAATGATCCAGACATTCAGGTGTGTGTGTGTGTGTGTGTGTGTGTGTGTGTGTGTGTGTGTGTGTGTGGTTAGTTGTTCAGTCATGTCTGACTTTGCGACCCCATGGACTGTAGCCTGCTAGGTTCCTCTGTCCATGGAATTCTCTAGGCAAGAATACTGAAGTGGGTAGCCATTCCCTTCTCCCTGGGCTCTTCCCAACCCAGGGATCAAACCCCAATCACCTGCATTGCAGGCAGATTCTTTACCATCTGAGCCAGCAGGAAAGCCCCCAAGATAGAGCCTTCCACAGTGCAGGCACAGAATTCTGGTTTAGGATGTGAGTAGATTTCAGTGCCCTCTATCTCCTCCTACCCTGAACCTAAGAACCTAGAGTTCTAAATTTCTCTTTTGTTTTACATTGCATTTTTTCTCAAATTTCCTCTTAGCATCTTGTGCCTTCTATTCAACAATGTTCTGTTTAAACATCCTGTACCTTCCCATCCTAAAAACTCTGGTTTTTGTCTGGCATTCTCTGCTGCTTTGTCTTGCTCTCTTTCTCACTCTCTCTCTTTCATTATCAACATCTATATATTGAACACCCACAACAGTCAAGCAGTGTGCACAGCAACAATGGTGTAAAAACAAAGATGTATTAGTTACAACCCCTTGCCTCAAGTTTACAATGTCTTTGCCAGAGAGAACCTGTCATTCGTGGCGAAGCTTAACCCAAAAGTATAACATGTAAGTGCGACGTGAGGGATGCTGACAGTCCAGTCCTTGCATCCTTCCAAAGCTGGCCTTGCACACAGACAGATTACCAGAAAGCTTCTGTAACTACAAGAAGGCATCTAAGCTCCAGGATACCTTCCTCTTCCCAGGACGTGAAATAACACACTTTATTTCTTTACACTTTTGATAAATGCCAGTAACTCGAGAATTACTAATGCTGGACACCAGGCATTTGTAATGAAAGACAAATTCATTCCAAAAGGTAGGTTGCTTCTTAAGACAGAAAGTATCACCTCAAATAAAGATGGCAGGGTGAAGAAGGAGGCGACCCGCGACGAGATGGAGGCTCCCTTAGAGCAGCACTTGGAGGACGCAATGAAAAATCCATCCGTTGTTGAAGTCCTGTGCACAGATTCACAAGGACTCAGTCTAGGTTGCCGCAGAACCCTGTCAGATGAGCATACTGGCATGATATCTGCTCTAGCCCAGCAAGCAGATAAGCTAACTTTGGACCCCACTGACATTCCTGTGATGTGTTTAGAATCAGATAATGGGAACATTATGATCCAGAAACACAATGGCATCACAGTGGCAGTGCACAAAATGGCCTCTTGACATCTCGTATCAGTTCTCCTGCATATCGGTTCTTCTGCAGCCTGACACGTGACTCAGTCATACCTTATGTGAATTATCTCATAGAACTATTAAACCATTCATATAATATGCATTTTCTGTTAATTTTAGAGTAGGCTGCTTTTTGACACTCTGTGGATTTAGTTAGGAAAGGATCATGTTTTGAAGCAGCAGGTTTAGGTCACCTTGTATATAGAATTTTGTTAAGTTTAATAAACCTGGTTGGAAGGAAAAAAAAAAAGATGGCAGTTTTGATGTAGTGGGGGAAGGATTCTGGAGCAAGGATACATGCTCGGGCGGTGGGCTTGCCTGGGGCTGCTCGAGGACATCGTGTGCCTGTGATGCGGGATAAGGTAGGTACAGAGGAAGAAGGAGGACCCATAGGAGGGAACCTCCAAGTGTTGATTCTATATGCTTCACTTCTGTGCCAAGGACCCCTCAGAACCCCATCCATTATCCCTTGTTTAATTTTCTTCCTCCTTTCTGTTCCTTTCCCACCCAATTGCCAGTTGGTGGGCAGTAGTTTGTATGTGATTTAGAGCTCTGGGATCTAGACAAAGCATTCTGACTTTTGTTGATGTTTAAAAATTGTGCAGTCCCTGTGATCACTAGTTGCTAATGTCACAGGCTGGTGAGTAACTATAAAGAAAAGCCAAATCTTCCATTCCATCATGGGTTCCTTGCCATCACAGTGAATTATCACCAGGGTAAGCCAAGTGCAGAAACACCCTTTGGGGGAGGGGAAAATGAATAGGATTATTCTTGCTATGGAAATTTTTAAAAACAAAAAATAGACCTTGGAAAGGGGTGGGGGAAATCACACAATAAGAAGAGAAAAAAAAATATTATCTCACCTTCGAGTGTGAAATTAGTTTACCTTTGTTAAGACTCCAATCCCATGAAAATTATAAATATAGCATCCTGATTATTTAAGAGAAAAACGCTAATTTTCAAGTTTGTGCTATTTCTAGCGATTCCAATCTGCTGTGCAGGAAGTGTGAGAGTGCTGATAATTAAGGAAGACTATGTTAGGCAATGATAACACACCGCCTCTGGATCCCAGCTCACAGTGCCTTGTAAATGTGACAAAATCAGATTTGATACTGCTAAAATGTCAGGGCTACATGTTAGCAATTCTCTTATTTCTATACAATTCAGTGACGCCTAACTTCCCACTGCAATTCTTGTGTCAGTGATCCTTGTCATAGATTATGCGAAATCAAAATAATTATTACAAGGAAATATCAAAAAGCCACAAGCTGAAATCATTAACAAATCACTCCACCCCCTACACATACACACACACCTCTGCTTCTTGCCACTGACCTCCATAAATTGCACAGTTCGTAGTCAGGAGAATGAGGGGAGTTGATGGATCTTCTCACGGCCTTTGAGACTGTGAAACATCAGAGAATGAACTCGAGATGTTCTTCGTCCTGTTACCCATCCCTAGATGCTGTTGATGACCCACTAGCTGTCACCCAAGTGGGCTATATTTCCAGGTACTTCTTTGCCTCATGCCAATCTCACCAAATCCTAACAATTTTACACATACTTCTCCAATACCAGGTTCTCCCTCAGATCTCCCCCCTCTTCTGAAGTCACCTCCTGTGTCCCGGCCTAAGCCCCATCTGGCTGCCTGAGTGGGGTATCCCAAAAGGCAAATCTAACTACACCTTGCTGGAAAAACTGCAGTAGTCCCCTTGCCTTCCAGGTTGAGGTTCTAGTTCTTTGGCGTGCGTATATGGTGCTTGGTTATCTGCTCTATCCATTCCTCTGAACAGATGCTCCCTCCTCCTTTGCTATGTGCACCTTGTACTTCCTGCCCAAACCAGAAATACCAAGCTTTGGTGTGGCATGCATGGTGGAGGGTTCCATGCACCCCCTGCTGCTCTGGGTGCATGTTTTTGTTCCTGTCAGCATCACCCACCACCTTCACCTAGACAGCTACACTCATCCTTTAAGACTGTGCAGAAGGCATTTTCTCCAGAAAGTCTTCCCTGAGCTCACAGAAAGGAATCAGTGTGCTTTCTCAGAGTTTTCCAACCTTCTATCTGTTCGGTGGTTTGTTGACCTTTCCTTCAGCCCCGAGAGCTAAGAGGTCCCTCATGACAAAAGCTAGGGCTCATTCATCTTTCTACTCCCAGCACAGAGCAGCAGCCCAGGAATGATGGACGCATCCTGTGCATCCTCTTAACTTTGAATCGATTGTCAGTTTAATTAAGTTATTGGTAAAAGTTGTATAAATTTAGTTTCTGTAGGGGTGGGGATCACTTCCTTCAACACCTGCAATTCCTGTATTAAAGCAGCAGTGGTTGAATTGAAGCATTCATTCAAATAGATCATTAAATTATGAAATCATGGACTGTGTATTTATTCATCTGCAATATTATATTATTCTATGTTCTATAACTTACATAAAAGAGTCATTCTCCATGTTTTGAGATATACCTTGTTTTTTCACTCAATGCATTTTTAAATTGATTAATGTTGATACATTTAAGATCTAGCTTATTCATTTTCATTTCTGTGATATATTCCATTGGATGACTATATCATGGAATATGTGTTCATGATTGTTATACTTTCTTGCTAGATTATTTGACCTATATGGGGGTTTTCTTTTTATTTCTAATAACACTGTTTCCATTAAGTTAGATTTTGTCTTATATTGGAAATGCCACATAGCTTGCTTTCTTTCTATTTGTATTTTCAGGTATAGCTTTCCCTTTTTATTTGTAGATATTCACTACAATTTTATATTTGGGGTGCTTTAATGGAAAAAAAGTTTGATTATTACTATTTGTAATCAATCCATTGTTTTTTCTTTTGATAGGCAAGACTTATGAATGGTGAGATTTAGAATGAATGGATCTAATTTATTTCAGTTCAGTTCAGTTCAGTTCAGTTCAGTCGCTCAATGGTGTCTGACTCTTTGCGACCCCATGAATTGCAGCACGCTAGGTCTCCCTGTCCATCACCAACTCCTGGAGTTCACTCAGACTCACGTCCATAGCAGACACTCTCCATTTTCCCCAGAACCCTCCTTCCCAGCCCCAAGCCACCCCAATCTATTTTCTGTCTGTATGGATTTGCCTGTCCTGGATATTTCTTATAAATAGAATCATACAATTATGTGGTCTTTTGTGACTGGCTTCTTTTACTTAGTATAATGTTCTTGTGGTTCACTGATGCTATAGCAAGTTAACACTTCATCTCTTTTTAGTCCAAGGTAATATTTCATTTTATGGATATGCCACATTTTATTATTTGATCAATGATGTACTTTTTAGTTGTTTCCATTTTGGTGCCATTATGAGTAATGCTACTATAAACAAGTACAAGTTATTGGATGGACAAATGCTTTTATTACTGGGGTATTTCTAGGAGAAGAATTTCTAGATCATGTGGTAATTCTATATTTACCCTGTTGAGGATCTTTGGACTATTTCCCAAAGTGGTATTCTGCATTGCCACTAGCAGTGTAGGAGGGCTCCAATTTCTTCACGTTCTCACAATATTTGTTGTCTGATTTTTTAATCCTAGCCATGCTAGTGGATGCGAAGTGGTATCTCATTGTGGTTTTGAGTTCCATTTCCCTAATGGCTAAGGATGTCAAGCATCTTTTTAAGTGCTTTTGGTCATTTGCATATCTTCTTTGGACAAATGTCTGTTTAGATCCTTTGCCCATTTTACATTGGGTTATTTGTCCTTATGGGGTTTCCCTGGTGGCTCAGTGTAAAGAATCCTGGAAATGTAGGAGATGTGGGTTCAATCCCTGGGTCAGGAAGATCCCTGGAGAAGGAAATGGCAGCTCATCCAGTATTCTTGCCTGGGAAATCCCATAGGTAGAGGAGCCTGATGGACTACACTCCATGGGGTCACAAAAGAGTTGAACACAACTGAACAAAAATGACAACAATTTGTCCTTATATCATTGAGTTGTAGAGGTTCTTTATAAACTCGATACAAGTCCCTTATCAGATATAATATAATTGGAAAAAATACTGTCTTTTCATTCTCTTGATGGTGTCCTTTGCAGAACAAAGAATTTTAAGTTTGTTGATTTCTAGACTATCAATTTTTTTCTTTTGTTGCTTGTGCTTTTGATGTCATAAAAGAAAATATTTCCTAATCCAAGGTCATATGCTTTATTCTTTTAATTTTTAAGATGCATACTTCATTATGCCATCATTTCCTTTATTCTTTTTTCTGAATATATAACTCACTTTACAGTTTCTCCATGTCTCCTAACTGATTTTTTAATTTAATATTTTTATGCCATATTCTGAATTAATTTGTCTACTCTTTTAATTTTTTCCAAACTACTACATTTTAATATTCCATTTGTTTATTTTTCCAGGATTTCAAATAGGGTTTTTTGGTTTTTTTTTTCATATCCACTGGTCCTGTTTCATTTTGCCTATTTAATTCCATCAGTCCAGTTCAGTCGCTCAGTCGTGTCCGACTATTTGTGACCCCATGAATTGCAGCACGCCAGGCCTCCCTGTCTATCACCAACTCCCGGAGTTCACTCAAACTCATGTCCATCAAATCGGTGATGCCTTCCAGCCATCTCATCCTCTGTCGTCCCCTTTTCCTCCTGCCCCCAATCCCTCCCAGCATCAGGATTTTTCCAATGAGTCAACTCTTCTAATCTTGATTCCAGCTTGTGCTTCTTCCAGTCCAGCATTTCTCATGATGTACTCTACATAGAAGTTAAATAAGCAGGCTGACAATATACAACTTTGACGTACTCCTTTTCCTGTTTGGAACCAGTCTGTTGTTCCATGTTCAGTTCTAAATGTCTTTTATTCATGGAGGTCTTTTCTTTATCTCTTTGAGGATCTTAAATATGCCTTTTTAAAATTAATTTTCCCATGGTCAGATTTATTTCACCTGGAGTAAATTCAGCTCACAATTGTCCACCTTTCTCTTATTTTCTCTTAGGTTTGGGAGTTTTAATTTACAATCTCACCTTGAATGAGGGGGTTTATTTTTCTCAACCTCTGTCTCTGAACTCAAAACTTACAATAATTGTTCACAGTCCCTCTCCAGTGGTGATATTTTGGATATTTCCAGTCAGGCAGCAAATGTCAGCATGGCCAGGACCAACCTGGGCCTGCATCCCTGGGCCTCACTGGCAGGGCAACACAGCTTTTCATCAGTCATTACTCCAAGCAGCAGGACTTTATATATCAAATTTCTTTCTAAATGACTAGAAAACCCAGGCTCAGAGATATCCTCACAATATTTGTTATCTGTGAACCATCAGAGACATTGTGAAGCTAACTCAGCTAACAAATTATGATACTGGGATTTAAACCTAGTTCTCTGACTCCAAAGCCCAGTATGCTGAAGGAGGGTGGCAACAAGTCATCTTCACACAGGCCCTAGGGTCCCAATCAGAGAAACCCTCATGAACTGAGGAAACAGAGGCCTGCCCATGAAGCTGTTGCACATAAATATTCCTTCCTTTGAGTGAATTGCCTGCAAATTGGTTCCACTCCCTTGAGCAGGTAAACCATTCCCAGAAGGAGACTTTGGAGGGAGTGGGTGAATGACTCTGAAACTGTGCAACTCAAATTGAGAGTTGAACCCATGGTCTTTCAATTGAGGTCACACACCTGGTTTCAGGACTTAATGAAGCCCAGGTTCTGACTGTCTCATCATAGAAACAATTCGGTGAGAGATAAAGTGATAGGTAAGAAGTGAATTTACTTAGAAACACACTCTACCATCTCAGTAGGCGAGAGCGGTCCCAGGATATGGGGTTGTCAGTTTTTATAGGGGTGGGTAATTTCATATGCTAATGAGTGGGAGGAGTATTCCAGCCATTTGGGGAAGTTCAGTTCAGTTGCTCAGTCATGTCCGACTCTTTGCGACCCCATGGACTGCAGGATGCCAGGCTTCCCTGTCCATCACCAACTCCCGGAGCTTCTCAAACTCATGTCCATAGAGTCAGTGATGCCATCCAACCACTTCATCCTCTGTTGTCCCCCTCTCCTCCTGCCTTAAATCTTTCCCAGCATCAGGGCCTTTTCAAATGAGTCAGCCCTTCACATCAGATGGCCTTAGTATTGAAGTTTCAGCTTCAGCATCAGTCCTTCCAATGAATATTCAGAGTTGATTTCCTTTAGAATTGACTAGTTGAATCTCCTTGCAGACCAAGGAACTCTCAAGAGTCTTCTCCAATGCAGTTCAAAAGCATCAATTCTTCAGTGCTCAGCTTTCTTTATAGTCCAACTCTCATATCCATACATGACTACTGGAAAAACCATATGTTTGACTAGACGGACTTTTGTCAGCAAAGTAATGTCTCTGCTTTTTAATATACTGCCTAGGTTGGTCATAGCTTTTCTTCCAAGGAGCGTCTTTTAATTTCATGGCTGCAGTCACCATCTGTAGTGATTTTGGAGCCCAAGAAAATAAAATCTCTCACTGTTTCCATTGTTTCCCCATCTATTTGCCATGAAGTGATGGGACCAGATACCATGATCTTAGTTTTCTGAATGTTGAGTTTTAAGCCAACTTTTCACTCTCCTCTTTCACTTTCATCAATAGGCTCTTTAGTTCTTCTTCACTTTCTGCCATAAGGGTGGTGCATCTGTGTATCTGAGGTTATTGAGATTTCACCCAGGAATCTTGATTCCAGCTTGTGCTTCATCCAGCCCGACATTTCCCATGATGTATTCTGCATATAATTTAAAGAAACAGGGTGACAATATACAGCCTTGATGTACTCCTTTCCTGATTTGAACCAGTCTGTTTCATGTCTGGTTCTAGCTGTTGCTTCTTGACCTGCATACAGATTTCTCAGGAGGCAGGTAAGGTGTTTTGCTTTTCCCATCTCTTTCAGAATTTTCCACAGTTTATTGTGATCCACACAGTCAAAGGCCTTGGCGTAGTCAATAAAGCAGAAGTAGATGTTTTTCTGGAACTCTCTTGCTTTTTCGATGATCCAGAAAAGGATTTTGGGGAAAGGGGTGGAGATTTCCAGGAATTGGGCCACTGCCCACTTTTTAACCTTTATGGACTTAGAACTGTCATGGCATCTGTGGGTGTATCATTTGGCTTGCTACAATGAGCAATGCAGGAGACCTGGGTTAGATCCCTGGGTTGGGAAGAGCCCCTGGAGAAGGGAATGGCAATCTACTCCCGTACTCTTGCCTGGAGAATTCCATGGACAGAGGAGCTTGGCAGGCTATAGTCCATAGTGTTGCTAAGAGTCAGACACGACTGAGCAACTAACACTTTCATTAACACTTTTACTGAGGCTCAGGGTCTAGTGGAAGTCAACTCTTCCTCCGTCTTGGATCTATTTGGTTCTAATCAGTTTATGTCATGTCCTAGGGCTATGTCATTCTTTTAAACGTTGTGCCCTGCCCCCTTCCCTTCTGTTTCAACACAAGTTCCAGTCCCAACTCTGCCACTTACTTTCAGGGTAACTTAGGTTATGTTACATCTCTGACTCTATGCCCTAGGTTATGGAGTAGGGACAGTAACACTTATCTTCACAGGTCATAAGAAGGATTCTGTGAGAGGACTCACAAAACAGTACTGTCACAGTGGCTCACCTTTCCATTTCTACGGACATAGTCAGTTTCACACAGGGGCCTGAGTATTGCTGGGAGCACGCTTCTTCTCCTCCTATACCTAGACTCTGAAACACACACACACACACATGGAAAATCTAAGGCACAGTACAGCAGACTATATCACACTGCCTGCTATGAGATACATTTCCCTACTGGGCAAGACCATGAGAAGGGTAGGAGGGGGCAGTGAAACCAACAAGATCCTGTGGGACTCCTGGGCACGGAAGCCTTTCTATGTCTCCCATTTCTTGTTAGTAGGAAGAATGTTTCAGCCCCCACTACCTTTTCTGAGTTCCAAAGGGCAGATGCTTAGAATAGCTGCCAATCAGGGAAGGGAGAGGACGAAGATTCAAAGGCCTTGGCGTAGTCAATAAAGCAGAAGTAGATGTTTTTCTGGAACTCTCTTGCTTTTTCGATGATCCAGAAAAGGATTTTGGGGAAAGGGGTGGAGATTTCCAGGAATTGGGCCACTGCCCACTTTTTAACCTTTATGGACTTAGAACTGTCATGGCATCTGTGGGTGTATCATTTGGCTTGCTACAATGAGCAATGCAGGAGACCTGGGTTAGATCCCTGGGTTGGGAAGAGCCCCTGGAGAAGGGAATGGCAATCTACTCCCGTACTCTTGCCTGGAGAATTCCATGGACAGAGGAGCTTGGCAGGCTATAGTCCATAGTGTTGCTAAGAGTCAGACACGACTGAGCAACTAACACTTTCATTAACACTTTTACTGAGGCTCAGGGTCTAGTGGAAGTCAACTCTTCCTCCGTCTTGGATCTATTTGGTTCTAATCAGTTTATGTCATGTCCTAGGGCTATGTCATTCTTTTAAACGTTGTGCCCTGCCCCCTTCCCTTCTGTTTCAACACAAGTTCCAGTCCCAACTCTGCCACTTACTTTCAGGGTAACTTAGGTTATGTTACATCTCTGACTCTATGCCCTAGGTTATGGAGTAGGGACAGTAACACTTATCTTCACAGGTCATAAGAAGGATTCTGTGAGAGGACTCACAAAACAGTACTGTCACAGTGGCTCACCTTTCCATTTCTACGGACATAGTCAGTTTCACACAGGGGCCTGAGTATTGCTGGGAGCACGCTTCTTCTCCTCCTATACCTAGACTCTGAAACACACACACACACACATGGAAAATCTAAGGCACAGTACAGCAGACTATATCACACTGCCTGCTATGAGATACATTTCCCTACTGGGCAAGACCATGAGAAGGGTAGGAGGGGGCAGTGAAACCAACAAGATCCTGTGGGACTCCTGGGCACGGAAGCCTTTCTATGTCTCCCATTTCTTGTTAGTAGGAAGAATGTTTCAGCCCCCACTACCTTTTCTGAGTTCCAAAGGGCAGATGCTTAGAACAGCTGCCAATCAGGGAAGGGAGAGGACGAAGACAGTTGGAGGAGCAGCCAAGAAAAAATAGTGCAGCCTTGAGGTAGGGTCATGGTCCACCTGAAGGGATACACACAATGTCTTTAAGCTCTTTATAGAATTAACATCCCCAAACAAATGGAAGATGCTTGCATTCTTCCTTCCAGAGAAGACCATCTGAGACCAGAATAAGGAAACCAGAGAAACTCATCAAGCGACTACCCTACAACTAGAAACTAGATTAAAAGCATGCCCTACATATATGTTAATCTTATCAGCAATCCCACCCTTGAATCATTGCTATAAAACTCCTCACCAAATTTTTCCAGGTTGGGACACAGAGTATTTGAGGCAAGAGTCCTCTGTGTTCCCCTTTTGCCTGGCCAAGCAATAAAGCTCTTCTTTTTTACTTCACCCAAAACTCTGTCTCTGAGATTTGATTCAGCAATGATGCACAGAGGCTGAGTTTTTGGCCTCTGTGGCATACGAAGGCAAGACCCATGAAGGCCCCCATTCTAGTCCTCAAGAGAGAACACTTTCCCTTGATAACCTGGAACAGAACAGAGCCTCTGGGAGGTGATAATTCTGGGTGACAGCTCCATAGGCTGATACAGACTATGAAGCAAGTCTCCAGAGGATGCTGTTGTTTCAAAGAAAATAGGAGTAAATCAGAGACTTGGGATTTTCTGTGAATAATGCATCTGAGCTTAAATTTTGAGCAGACTTGAACACCATAACCTTCTTAAAATAAGACTTATGCCTTGGGTGAGACAAATATTTCTTAAATATGACAGCAAAAGCACTGTTTATAAGAGAAAAAATTAACAAATTGGACTTGATCAAGATAAAAACTTCTGCTGACATTGTTAACAGAATGAAAAGAAGCAAATCATAGGTCTGATAAAGGACATGTATCTACAATATATTAAATAAAAAAAACAAACAAAGTAACATTTTAAAGGGACAAGAGTTTTAACAGCACTTCACCATAAAAGATATACAGGCAGCTAAAAAACACACGAAAAGGAACTCAACAGCATTTGTCACCGAGGAAATGCATATCAAATGCACAATGAAATGCTACCACAAAGCTGTTAAAATAACTAAAATGAAATATATACACTATGGCAAGCATTGGTAAGGAACTAGAAGTTTCATACACTGCTGGTAGGAATTTAAATAGAAGAATCATTTTGGAAAACACTTTGGCAAGAAGTAAAACTTAATTTACCATGTAATCCAGTCATTGGACTCTTAAGGATTTACCCAAGAGAGAAGAAAGCTTGTGCTCTTACATGTGCTCCTAGCTTTACAAATAAACCTACTATGTGCATCATAGTAACTTGATTTGTAATAGCCTCAAACAGATGCCCTTTAACAGATGCTTTTGTTATCAGGTGAACAGATAACAAATTATGGTATATTCATACAGTGGAATACTACTTAGCAACAAAACAAAATGAACTTTTGATACACACAATATGGAAAACTCTCAAAATAGTTTTGCTGAGCAAAAGAAGCCATACAGAAAAAAAAGGAGTATGTATTGTATGACTCTATTTATATAAAATTCTAGTAAATTAACATGTAATAACAGAATGTAGACTAGTAGTTGCCTGGAGCTGGCAGGCAGGAAGACGCAGAATGAAGCTTTTGTGGTTTATTGTGGTGATCCTTTCATGGGTGCGTACATATGGCAAGGCTTACCAAAGTTTACACTTTAGACATATGCAGATTATTGTACATCAACTACATCTCAATAAAGCCATTAAGAGAAGGGAAAAGGAGAAGTAGCCCTGAGTTCTGTGATTCTTAGCTGTTGATTGGTCCGTCCAAGACACTAGCAAAAGTTCCAAAATATTGGAATATCTTTCAAATTTGGAAATTAGTACTGGAAACTCAAGATCACATAGGGTCTTTCAGGGTCTTTACAAGTTTAAGGAGTTTTTGAAACTTGATGCTTAAAGGTGTTTTTTACATGAAGCTGTTATTCCAGGTTTTGGAATTTTTGGTGGAACTATCATTCAGGTACCCCCCCTCCATCTTTTCCAGGTTCCAGTCAGTTTCCTAGTCACCTTGCTACTTGTATAGCAAGAGTGGCGTCTCAGCTTCCTGGTGGTTGGCATTGCAGACACACCTGCTCCCACTCCAGCCCACTCCCTTCAAGTTCCAACCCAAAATCTTGTCTCTGCCTGCCATTCTTGACCTGCTCCTGCCTTCTAAGCACTTGGCTTTTCATCTCTACTCTATCCTTTGTCCTCTGGCTCACTCATACTGGTCACCCATGCAGATCCTTGGCCCTAGTTGTGGTTATACAGAATTCAAACACAGACCAGACACATCTGGTGCCTCTGCAGAGGGGTTAAGGGCAGAATTGTGGGGAAGTTGTTCAGATTCTCTTTGGCTGGATTGTCCTCTGACCTGCAGATAGTATCACAGGTTCCTTCAGCTAAGTTTACAGAAGTGGCTCAGAGCATCTCCATGGAAACACTCCTGACCCCTATCCCAGGCTGGGTTGGGGGCCCCTTTTCTCCTTGAAGATCTCATGTTTCCCTTTATCATTTCATTTACTTGCTTTTCTTTTTTATTTTCTTGCCTTTCCCCAATTCATATCCCTTTTCCAATATGAGAGACTCTGGAGAAAAGGAATTTGTATATTAAACATCTCTGTATTCTCAGTACACAATGTAGATCCAGGCACATAGAAGACAAACAGCTAAAGAGCTAATTTAACTTAGAACAGTGATACCAGCAGGGCCTGAGTTGGTAGGTCCTGGAGACCATCTGTTTGTTTCAGCTTGCATTACAAATGTGGTTCCTTGACTTTTGATTTTTATCAGTGTGGTTTGGAAGGAAGCAATGACCCTGTTCTTTGATAAGCTTTAAAGAATGTCTAAGCCTTAAAGACATATAAATGCTAAAGAAGGATCAATTTATTCTTCCCAGATGAACTCTAACCTGCTTTCCAAATATATTACATTTCCTACCCAGCAACCAGAAAGCTACGTGCATTACATTCCTTGAAAAGAGAGATGGCTGAGATTCACATCCCAAGTCCCCGGCCAATCTTCTTCCCACATGGTACGTGATAGGTCTCCATGCAGAATAGGAGAATGATCACTCCAAGAAAGTTTTCTTCTGAAAAATGCTGTTCCCCATCTACTTTCCTGCCTGGGGAGTAGGCTAGAGAGTGAGAATCATGTGGGACTCCTCCTACCTCTCTGATCTGAGGTCTCTGCAGAAGCCCAACCAAGTGTTCTAGTCCTAACCTAATTCCCTCCAGTTCCTGCTGGGATACTGTCCACTGAGCAGAAGGCGTTCTCATACTTGTCAGACTGCAGTGCTCCTAAGAGGTAGATAATGCATGGTGTCCATCTTTCCTCCCTTTCATTTCTGGCCCTAATCCCTTTATCCCACCCCACTCCCCAGGTGAGAAGGTGATGGTCCCTGAGGCCCTTGTTCTCATTGGGTTTTGCTCAGACCTGAGCTCATCGGCCCCAGGAATGAAGCTGGGGGCAGGGGTGAGGCCAACAGGGGGAGGGTGATCACAGTTACACATAAAGCAAGGTGACAGAGGAGATGTGAGGAATGGCAGCTCGAGCCCTTATTTCTGATGCCCTCTCTCACCACATGCCCTGCAGGAACTCAACAAGGAAGCAAAAATGACACATAGGTGGGAGAGGTCATAACCCTCTTTAGGTCCAAGTCCTAAAGAGGAGCCACCACATGCCTGAGTTTTCAGGTTCCCAGGGACTGGATGGTGGTCAACTTCTGCTCTGTGGGACCTGCTTCAACCACCTGGAGGAGGTAGGATCTAGTGGAAGGAAAGTGGAGTCCTTTCTGGGCAAATCTGGGTGAAGACATCTGACCACCCAGCAGGATGCATTGGCCCAAGACATCGACCGTGAGCTACCAAAGGCATAGAGAGAAAGGCCACTGCCTTCAGTACTGAGAGAAAACCAGTCCTTCTTGTCCTCTGCCTTGCTCTTCCATCCTGCACTTATGTAAGACCATCAGCCTGACCTGCTCATGTGCTGGTGGGAGCCACACCCACAGACAAGGATATGGAATGAATGAGTCCAAGTGAAGAGCATGAAGAGGAACCAAGCAAACACCCAGACTTCTTCCCAAGGAGGAACTTTAGTGAAAGAAACAAACAAAAAAAAATTAAAGAGAATTTCATAGAAACTGCAGAAAACCAAAAGGAATTTGTGTAAGTGTTTAAAAAACATCTGAATTGAAAAATACAGTTGCAGAACTAAAAAATACTGTAAACAACTATATGACAATAAAAATAAATTTTAAAACATGTAGAAAATTCTAAAAAAATAAGCTGAAGGAAAAATTAAGCGATCTCATAAGGTCACAGTCATATGCCAGTAACATTTTAAATTTTGTGTTGCATTTCTATATATTTATAGTAAAGATGTCAAGCTTTAAAAAAGAACTGATTCAACTGAAAACTAAATTAGTAATCAAAAGCATCAAGTAGAAGAATGATCTCACTACACAGAAGCAGAAAATATAAAGAAAAAAGAGTGAAAAGAATAAGAGATGTGGAGGATACATCCAGGGGACTCAAGATGCAAAATGCATAATTTCAGAAAGAGATAAATGAACAGAAGTAAGAGAAGCCAAAAGGTTAAGAAAAGGAAAAACTCTGAGCTGAAAACAATACAAATTTTTAAAGATACACTTGAAAAAATTTCTAAACTTTGAAAATAAAGAGATTGGCTTATAGGTTTCCAAACATGGCAGGAAGTTTCATTTCAAAGGTAAGAGAATTGGAGCACAACAGATTTCTCATCTGCAACTTTAGATACTAGAAGACAGTGGAAAAACGTATGTTTAGTTTTTCAAGGAAAGCATTGTGATCCAAGAATCTTACACTGTTCAATAAAGTATTCCCTAGTGGCTCAGATGGTAAGGAATCGACCTGCAATGTGGAAGACCTGGGTTCGATCCCTGGGTCGGGAAGATCCTCTGGAGAAGGGTATGGCTACCCACTCCAGTATTCTTGCCTAGAAAATCCCATGGACAGAGGAACCTGGAAGGCTACAGTGCAAGGGATTGCAAAGAGTCGGACATGACTGAGCGACTAAGCACACACACATTCATGTGGGAAGAGAAAGATTTTTTTCAGCTTAAGAAGACTCATAATGGATGCCACCCAAATATATTTCTAAGTAAATTACTTGAGAGAGTGCTCTAATTTTTTTTTTAATTAGAACAAAAAACTCTCAGGATGAAATATTCAAAGACTAGGAGTTAGTAAAAAAAAAAAAGGTAAGCCCTCATTTTGTTCCAGCATAAAGTGGCGAGCGAGACAGGGCTCTGCCCTCCAGAAGCTGCTAATCAGATGCTCAGTGTTGTGAAGATTTGATAGGGGTGATCTGTGGGAGAAGGAACTGATATGCTGGTGCTGCTTTGGCAGAAGGGTCTCCCACATTGCAAGTAGATTCTTTACCAGCTGAACCACCCAGGAAGCCCAAGAATGCTGGAGTGGGTAGCCTATCCCTTCTCCAGCGGATCTTCCCAACCCAGGAATAGAATCCTGCATGGCAGGCGAGCTACCAGCTGAGCTACCAGGGAAACCCCTTCTAAGGAGGAAACAACCTTACATACTTATAGGAGAAGAACATTCTGAGCAGATAAAAAGCACAGTCTTTGTGACGAAAATAATGATGGTATGTTCTGCTCATTCAGACAGAGTGGGTGGCTGGGCATAGGGAACATGGGCAGGAACGGAGGAAGAGACAGTCAGGGAGGCAATGGAGCAGAGACCACTACCAACTCGCTGAAATCTAAATTGTTCTTATTCCAGGACACATTAGATCAAAGTGTGTGTGATCATGAGAGTTCTAGCAAGTGCAACGTGAACAGGAGTGACACTCAATTCTGCCCCATCAATGCCACCCATATGCACTCCTCCCTGCTTTTTTCCCCTCTTCCAGCTCATTAGAATGAAAATGACCCCCAGGCTGACTTTCAAAGAGACATAAAGTTGAAGATGACAGCAGCCTGTATCCTTGAAGTTTACCGATCAATGCTGGTATATGAGCAAGAAACAAACATCTCCACAGTTTTGTAAGTGAAAGTGGGGTCTGTCTGGCTGCTTGCCACTCATAAGCCAACAAAACGGCAAGGCTGGTGAAAAGGAAAGTTTGCTTTATTTTGAATGCTGGCAACCAGTGGGGAGGGCAGATGTCTGTTCAAAGGCTGACACTTGCCATTGACAATCAATGGAATCAATGGGCAAGAGCTTTTACAGGCTGAGAAAGGGAGTTATAAGCAGAAACAGTACCAAGACATCTTGAAATTGGTCACTGGGGGTGTGACCTGTGTCATCTTTTTTTTTTTTTTTTTGTGGCTGTCCTGGGTTTTCATTGCTGAGCATGGGCGTTCTCTAGCTGCAGTGAGCTGGGGGCTGATTTCTAGTTGTGGCGCAGGGGATTCTCACTTCGGTGGCTTCTTTGTTGCAGAGAATAGGCTCTAGGTGCTTGGGCTTCAGTAGTTGCAGCACATGGACTTAGTTGCTCTGAGACATGTGGAATCTTACCAGACTAGGGATAGAACCCATGTCCCCTGCCTTGGAAGGTGGGTCTTTATCTACTAGACCACCAGGGAAGCCCCTGACCAGGGTTATCTTGATTGTCATAAGTACAGTTAGTCTTCAGTTCCAGGGTCAGTTTGTTACCATTTCCTTGAGGTCAATTCTTGGAACTGTAGCAGCTTATGTCATGGCTATAGTCTGATCATGATGTAATTAACTTCTTAAACATGGTAGAGGCTTCAGTGTCTATGATATAGCTCACAGGATACTACCTACAGCTCAGAATATTGCCTATAGCTCCTGAGAAGGAACTAAAAGGTCCTTGACTATGTTTAACTGCTACTTGTTCTCCTTGGACTGTTTTCTTTTGTTTCTGCATGTTTTCATTTCTTTCATTAAACTTATTCTTTGGCTAAAGTTTTTCCACAGACAAAATACAAACAGAGGACATGTGGGACAAAGACCATAGGATCCTGCTCTGTTTCAGTTTGAGCCATTGTTGAGAACTGGGGTAAATTTGTTTCAGCAGTTAGCACACTCTGACCACCACAGACAGGCAGGATCTTATGGGATCCTATTCCAGAGCTGAATTTTCTCACCACATATATTCAGAAAGGCCAGAGGTATCGTGGGAATGGGAGGGGTTTGAGAAGGAAGTATCATGATCAGACTTCTAAGTTCTCAGGCCAGGGATCAATCAAGAGATCATTGCCATGGTCTTGGGGAGAGATTGCTGTGTCTTGGAGCAATTGATTTAGAAATTGAGAGGCCATGATGTGATTTAGAAATTGAGAGGCCATGATGTGATTTAGAAATTGAGAGGCCATGATGTGATTTAGAAATTGAGAGGCCATGATGTGATTTAGAAATTGAGAGGCCATGATGTGATTTAGAAATTGAGAGGCCATGATGTGATTTAGAAATTGAGAGGCCATGATGTGATTTAGAAATTGAGAGGCCATGATGTGATTTAGAAATTGAGAGGCCATGATGTGATTTAGAAATTGAGAGGCCATGATGTGATTTAGAAATTGAGAGGCCATGATGTGATTTAGAAATTGAGAGGCCATGATGTGATTTAGAAATTGAGAGGCCATGATGTGATTTAGAAATTGAGAGGCCATGATGTGATTTAGAAATTGAGAGGCCATGATGTGATTTAGAAATTGAGAGGCCATGATGTGATTTAGAAATTGAGAGGCCATGATGTGATTTAGAAATTGAGAGGCCATGATGTGATTTAGAAATTGAGAGGCCATGATGTGATTTAGAAATTGAGAGGCCATGATGTGATTTAGAAATTGAGAGGCCATGATGTGATTTAGAAATTGAGAGGCCATGATGTGATTTAGAAATTGAGAGGCCATGATGTGATTTAGAAATTGAGAGGCCATGATGTGATTTAGAAATTGAGAGGCCATGATGTGATTTAGAAATTGAGAGGCCATGATGTGATTTAGAAATTGAGAGGCCATGATGTGATTTAGAAATTGAGAGGCCATGATGTGATTTAGAAATTGAGAGGCCATGATGTGATTTAGAAATTGAGAGGCCATGATGTGATTTAGAAATTGAGAGGCCATGATGTGATTTAGAAATTGAGAGGCCATGATGTGATTTAGAAATTGAGAGGCCATGATGTGATTTAGAAATTGAGAGGCCATGATGTGATTTAGAAATTGAGAGGCCATGATGTGATTCAATTAGGAGAAATTTTGGAGGTAAAGTTGATATTTTGAATGCAGGATATGTGGGAAAGAAGAATAAAGGATGATTCATGAGTTTGAGGTATTTTACTGAGATGAGGACAGTTAGTCGAAAGCAACTTGGAGGAATGGAAAATTCAGATTTCTGTTTATTCCTGTTAAATCTGAGGTGTCTACTAGATATCCAAAGGAGATTTTAGATATATGAATCTGGCATCTCACACAGTAAATGGGAACCCTCGGTGACTGTTTTTCTGACACCTGTGACTGGGACCTCTTAGGGGAGAGTGTTGGTAGAAATGAGTCTGGCACTTTGGTTTCATTGGCTAGGAGGAGCCAGCAACGGGGACTGAGGTATGCCAAGAGGGTAGGAGGAGAGCCTACGAAGTGTGGATTCCCAGGAACTTGATGAGGTTTTCCCAGCACTGTCTGACTGCACTGATGTAAGTGAGGAATCTTCAGGTTGTGAACTTTTAAAGATGTGAATGTGCATTCTTATAGCTAATCACATCAGGCATGAATGAAATTGAAGCTTGCCCTCCATCTCCTATTGCTGATGACCTTTCATCTCTACCATCTCCCATCTCCTCTCTTTCCTCCAGTGAGGGACTCTTCTTGCCTGCTCACTCAATGCCAGTTCCTGTGTGCCAGCTGTTGCACTGTACTTTCCAAGGTACTGTAAGATTAAAAATGTTTTCTTTATTTTGTCTGTTTTTTATGTATTATTTGTGTGAAAAGTATTATAAGCCTCTTCAGTTCAGTTCAGCCACTCAGTTGTGTCTGACTCTTTGCGACCCCATGAATTGCAGCACACCAGGCCTCCCTGTCATCACCAACTCCCGGAGTTCACCCAAACTCATGTCCATTGAGTTGGTGACGCCATCCAGCCATCTCATCCTCTGTCGTCCCCTTCTCCTCCTGCCCCCAATCCCTCCCAGCATCAGAGTCTTTTCCAATGAGTCAACTCTTCACATCAGGTGGCCAAAGTATTGGAGTTTCAGCTTCAACATCAGTCCTTTCAAAGAACACCCAGGGCTGATCTCCTTTAGAATGGACTGATTGGATCTCCTTGCACTCCAAGGGACTCTCAAGAGTCTTTGCCAACACCACAATTCAAAAGCATTAATTCTTCGGTGCCCAGCTTTCTTCACAGTCCAACTCTCACATCCATACAGGACCACAGGAAAAACCATAGCCTTGACTAGATGGACCTTAGTCGGCAAAGTAATGTCTCTGCTTTTGAATATGCTATCTAGGTTGGTCATAACTTTTCTTCCAAGGAGTAAGCGTCTTGTAATTTCATGGCTGTAATCATCGTCTGCAGTGATTTTGGAGCCCCAAAAAATAAAGTCTGGCACTGTTTCCACTGTTTCCCCATCTATTTCCCATGAAGTGATGGGACCAGATTCCATGATCTTCATTTTCTGAATGTTGAGCTTCAAGCCAACTTTTTCACTCTCCTCTTTCACTTTCATCAAGAGGCTTTTTAGCTCCTCTTCACTTTCTGCCATAAGAGTGGTGTCATCTGCATATCTGAGGTTTTTGATATTTCTCCCGGCAATCTTGATTCCAGCTTGTGCTTCTTCCAGCCCAGTGTTTCTCATGATGTACTCTGCATAGAAGTTAAATTAGCAGGGTGACAATATACAGCCTTGACGTACTCCTTTTCCTATTTGGATGAAAAACCATAGCCTTGACTAGATGGACCTTAGTCGGCAAAGTAATGTCTCTGCTTTTGAATATGCTATCTAGGTTGGTCATAACTTTTCTTCCAAGGAGTAAGCGTCTTGTAATTTCATGGCTGTAATCATCGTCTGCAGTGATTTTGGAGCCCCAAAAAATAAAGTCTGGCACTGTTTCCACTGTTTCCCCATCTATTTCCCATGAAGTGATGGGACCAGATTCCATGATCTTCATTTTCTGAATGTTGAGCTTCAAGCCAACTTTTTCACTCTCCTCTTTCACTTTCATCAAGAGGCTTTTTAGCTCCTCTTCACTTTCTGCCATAAGAGTGGTGTCATCTGCATATCTGAGGTTTTTGATATTTCTCCCGGCAATCTTGATTCCAGCTTGTGCTTCTTCCAGCCCAGTGTTTCTCATGATGTACTCTGCATAGAAGTTAAATTAGCAGGGTGACAATATACAGCCTTGACGTACTCCTTTTCCTATTTGGAACCAGTCTGTTGTTCCATGTCCAGTTCTAACTGTTGCTTCCTGACCTGCATATAGGTTTCTCAAGAGGCAGGTCAGAATTTTCCACAGTTTAGTGTGATCCACAGAGTCAAAGTCTTTGGCATAGTCAATAACGCAGAAATAGATGTTTTTTCTAGAACTCTCTTCCTTTTTCCATGATCCAGCGGATGTTGGCAATTTTATCTCTGGTTCCTCTGCCTTTCCTAAAACCTCTTAGAGTACAGTAAAGACTGTAAAGAAAGCTGAGCATCAAAGAATTGATGCTTTTGAACTGTGGTGTTGGAGAAGACCCTTGAGAGTCCCTTGGACTGCAAGGAGATCCAACCAGTCCATCTTAAGGGAGATCAGTCCTGAATGTTCTTTGCAAGGAATGATGCTAAAGTTGAAACTCCAATATTCTGGCCACCTGATGTGAAGAGCTGACTCATTGGAAAAGACTCTGATGCTGGGAAAGATTGAAGGCGGAAGGAGAAGGGGACAACAGAGGATAAGATGATTGGATGGCATCACCGATTCAATGGACATGAGTTTGGGTGAACTCTGAGAGTTGGTTATGAACAGGGAGGCCTGGCGTGCTGCAGTCCATGGGGTCACAGAGTCGGACATGACTGAGCAACTGAACTGGAGTACAGTACTATACAGCCGATTGTGTTAGTTGGGTACCTAGGCTAACTTTGTTGGACTTACGAACAATTCAGACTTATGAATGCACTCTCAGAATGGAGCTCACTCACTGTGTAGGGGGCTTACTGTTGTCAGTTTTAAGCAATTCAGGATTTTTCCAATCAACTACTTAAGCAGAATGCATGAGTTTCCTACGGTTGCCATAAGAATATGGTGGCTTAAAGCACTAGAAATTTACTTTCTCTCAGTTCCATAGGCTAGAGGACTAAAATCAAGGGGTTGGCAGGGTTGCATGCTTCTGGAGGCTCTGAAGGAGAATTCACTCTATGCCTCTCTCCTAGTTTCTGGTGACTGCCACAAATCCTTGGCAATTCTTGGTTTTCTTTGGTTTGTAGACACAGCACTCTGATTTCTGCCTCCCTCTTCTGACCCTGTGTGGCTCCTTTTCTCTTATAAATAGTGTTTGCTATTGGATTTAAACCTGACCTAATGCAGGATATTTTATTACATTAGCCAAGATTCTTTTTTCCAAATAAGGTCACATTTGAAGATTCTAAGTAGGTGTGCCTGTGAGAGGGCTATTATTCAACTCACTACCTTGAGGGGCAAGTTGGTTAAAAGGATGTGCAAAGAGGCTATAGAGCTGAATCATGGAATCCAAGCTGGATGGGGAGGGAAAGAAGGATAGGAGACAGTCATGGAAAAATAGAGACTGCTGAGATCAGAAAGGGGAGTGGTTGAGCAGAAGAACCAGACAAGGAAGATGAAGAGGTGGGGTGAAAGGAGGGTTGACATCACCACGGCAGACAGAGTTCAGTTACTGATTATGACAGTCTGGGGAATGGGCACCTGAGACGGTGACAGTGATGGCATCTGAGAACACTCCACTGGGGGAGAGGAGGGTGTGAGGCCCTGAGAATGTAGTCTGGGTCACCAGTGTGGATGATGAAGCCCTCAGAATGATGCTGAGAGTGGAGAAGGGGGATGAGCAAGGGATAGACAAGGAGTAAGGACGGCAGCCAGGAGGACTGAGTAAGTGATAGTGATGGCTAAGTCAGAATAGAAGAATGTAAGGGATTGAAAGATACAGGATATTCTATCAAAATAAAAACTAAAAGCTGGGAATCAAATTGCAAACAATTCCAACAAAACCCAGTTGGTGGGGGAGGAAGAGACAATGGTGAAGTAAACACATACTAACAGCTTCATTTTGATGTGGAATATGTGGCTGGAATTGGGTTGAATTAATCTATACTAAAAAGTCTTCTCTTAAAAAATGGGGACAGTTAGTATATTGATAGAGAAGTACAGATTTGAATATACACTTTATGTATATATACATATATATGTGTGTGTGTGTGTGTGTGTAGGCTTCCCTGGTGGCTCAGATGGTAGAGAATTTGCCTTCAGAGCAGGAGACCTGGATTTGGTCTCTGGGTCAGGAAGATTCGCTGGAGAAAGGAACAACCTGCTCCAGTATTCTTGCCTGGAGAATTCCATGAACAGAAGAGCCTGGCAGGCTGCAGTTCATGGGGTTGTAAAGAATCCGACACAATTGAAGAACTAACACACACACACACACACACATATACACATATACCCGTTAAAAGAGAGACACATGTAGAAAGGCATCCAAATCACCAGAAAGCAAAATATTAGATAAAAATTAAAAATTCTTCAATGAATTAAAAATTGGTTAGGGAACAACAGAACAAATAATATATAACAGCACAAAAGCACACAATAAGATAAAATAAGGCCAAACATGTCCTTTTTCAATTATGGACACTGTATTTAATGTCCCTATTAAAACATCATTAGGCAGTTATTTAAAATAATGATTTTGGTGATTATTTCATGTATGTACACTGTGCACTTTAAATATGTATAGTCTATTGTATATCAATTATACTTCAATAAAGCTGCTTTTTGAAAGTAACAATGAAGACTCTAAGAGTGAATGAAAAATAAAATTCTAATTTTCTGTTTTATGCAGATACCTAAAAAAGACAGAGAAAGGTTGAAAAGAGGAGTGGTGAATGCAAGCAAATAGAAAGCAGGCATGGCAGTATTTACATCACACAAAGTGGATTTTGAGGCTAAATTACTGCAAGACGATGCAAGTATACTTTAATGATAAAAAGTAACATCCAAAAGATATTCTACAGACCCAAAAAGTTTTCATGCACCAATAACATAATTTTAAAATATGCAAAGCACAGAGTCTTCCCTGGTGGTCCAGTGGCTAAGACTCTGCACTTCCAATGTAGGGGGCCCAGGTTCAATCTCTGGTCAGAGAACTAGATCCCACATGCAACAACTAAGAGTCTGCATGCTGCAATGATCACATGTGTGTTGCAACTAAGACCTGGCACAGCCAAATATAAATATTAATATATATGTATTTATATATATATATATATAATGCTACATATATGTATATGAAGTATATACATATATAAGTGTACTAACTCCTAGAGATACAACAGATAGGCAAATCTACAATCATATTAAGAAACTCCAAGCTAGGTTTCAATAGTGTGTGAACCGAGAACCTCCAGATATACAAGCTGGATTTAGAAAAGGCAGAGGAACCAGAGATCAAATTGCCAACATCCGTTGGATCATAGAAAAAGCAAGAGAATTCCAGAAAAACATCTACTTCTGCTTCATTGACTATGCTAAAGCCTTTGACTGTGTGTGAGTGAAGAGAAAGTTGCTCAGTCGTGTCCAACTCCTTTTGACTCTGTGGAATTCTCCAGGGCAGAATACTGGAGTGGGTAACCTTTCCATTCTCTAGGGGATTGTCCCAAACCACAGTTCGAACCCAGGTCTCCCACATTACAAGTGGATTCTTTACCAACTGAGCTATCAGGGAAGCCCCATGTGTGGCTCACAACAAACTGTGGAAAAGTCTTAAAGAGCTGGGAATACCAGATCACCTTAACCTGTCTTCTGAGAAACCTGTATGCAGGTCAAGAAGTAACATTTAGAACCAGACAAGGAACAACAGACTGGTTCCAAATTGGGAAAGGAGTACATCAGGGCTGTATATTGTCACCCTGCTTATTTAACTTATATTCAGAGTACATTATGAGAAATCCCAGGCTGGATGAAGCACAAGCTGGAATCAAGATTGTCAGGTGACATATCAATAACCTCAGATATGCAGATAACACAGCCCATATGGCAGAAAGTGAAGAAGAACTAAAGAGCCTCTTGATCAAAGTGAAAGAGGAGAGTGAAAAAGTTGGCTTAAAGCTCAACATCCAGAAAACTAAGATCATGGCAGCCAGTCCCATCACTGCATGGCAAACAGATGGGGGAAAAATGGAAACAGTGACAGACTTTATTTTCTTGGGCACCAAAATCACTGCAGATGGTGACTGCAACCATGAAATTAAAAGATGATTGCTCCTTGGAGGAAAAGCTATGACCAATCTAGACAGCATATTAAAAAGCAGAGACATTACTTTGCCGACAAAGGTCCATCTAGTCAAAGCTATGATTTTTCCAGTAGTCATGTATGAATGTGAGAGTTGAACCATAAAAAAAGTTGAGCACCGAAGAAGTAATGCTTTTGAACTGTGGTGTTGGAGAAGACTCTTGGGAGTCCCTTGGACTGAAAGGAGATCCAACCAGTCCATCCTAAAGGAGATCAGTCCTGAATGTTCATTAGAAGACTGATGCTGAAGCTGAAACTCCCAATATTTTGGCCACCTGACTCTTTTGATGCAGGGAAAGACTGAGGAAGAAGGGGATGACAGAGGATGAAATGGTTGGATGGCATACCGACTTGATGGACATGAATTTGAGCAAGCTCCAGGAGTTGGTGATGGACAGGGAAACTCGGTGTGCTGCAGTCCATGGTGTCGCAAAAAGTCACACACGACTGAGTGACTGAACTGAACTGAACAAATCTTAATATACTTCTCTCATAACTTATAAAATCTAGTAGATAAATATGAAATAAATCTATAGAGGACTTGAATAACAATTAACAAATGACTTAATACACACAGACATGGAGCTTAATCCTCAACAAATAGAAAATGCAGATTCTTCTCAAATACCTTAGAACTTGGTATATTAGCACCTCAGGTAAACATCAGTTGCTTACAAAATAAATAAGATGTGTATAAGAGACAGACAGAACAAATAATATATAACAGCACAAAAGCACACAATAAGATAAAATAAGGCCAAACATGTCCTTTTTCAATTATGGACACTGTATTTAATGTCCCTATTAAAACATCATTAGGCAGTTATTTAAAATAATGATTTTGGTGATTATTTCATGTATGTACACTGTGCACTTTAAATATGTATAGTCTATTGTATATCAATTATACTTCAATAAAGCTGCTTTTTGAAAGTAACAATGAAGACTCTAAGAGTGAATGAAAAATAAAATTCTAATTTTCTGTTTTATGCAGATACCTAAAAAAGACAGAGAAAGGTTGAAAAGAGGAGTGGTGAATGCAAGCAAATAGAAAGCAGGCATGGCAGTATTTACATCACACAAAGTGGATTTTGAGGCTAAATTACTGCAAGACGATGCAAGTATACTTTAATGATAAAAAGTAACATCCAAAAGATATTCTACAGACCCAAAAAGTTTTCATGCACCAATAACATAATTTTAAAATATGCAAAGCACAGAGTCTTCCCTGGTGGTCCAGTGGCTAAGACTCTGCACTTCCAATGTAGGGGGCCCAGGTTCAATCTCTGGTCAGAGAACTAGATCCCACATGCAACAACTAAGAGTCTGCATGCTGCAATGATCACATGTGTGTTGCAACTAAGACCTGGCACAGCCAAATATAAATATTAATATATATGTATTTATATATATATATATATA
>SJYT01022143.1:7565-42155 GCA_006410635.1 Cephalophus harveyi | reverse complement strand
AATAAGTGAGGCCCTGGTAAACACTCAGGGATTCAGTTGAGATCCCATAAAAGCTATGTCTCACAATTAAGGACAAACAGAAGCAGAAAGCCCTGCATTCAATCAAAGTGATCTTGCCATATCTTATCTGTTTGCAGGAAGATTTATTCTCTTTCTATTTCCAATCTGGCAAGAGCAGGTTGGGGTCACATGGAGCTGCTCCCCCACAACCCGCTGAGCTCACATGTGGGAGGTTGGGACCCCATGGCTTCTCCCCCCACCTCCAGTCCACCAAGGTCCACACCAGCCCTGAGGAGTTTAACCCTGGCTTTGTGGCACATTTGAAACCCAAGGTAGAGTGAGTGGCCCATCTGGAGGTGGCTGATACCCTGCATCTGGTCGAGCTGGCCAGAGAGCCAATGTGCAGTGTGAGTGTGATGAGAAATTTCAGAGGAAGATATACTACAAACTACAAATATATTACAGGGAACTCCGCCACTTCCAGAGCCTGGACATTTCCCCATCAGCAGTGGGATTCCCAGCATGCTTGCTGAGTGATGAGGAGACTGAGATTCAACTATACCAGGCACAAAATTTTTGTTCTGTGACCATATGTATCTTTGTTTATATCTATCGTGTTTTCTGGTTCTATCATGTACATCCCAACACTTGGCCCCATAATACCTCAAACAACATTTTCTTTAACTATATATATATATATATATATATATAGTTAGACTTCCCTGGTGGCTCAGAGGTTAAAGCGTCTGCCTGGAATGCAGGAGACCCGGGTTCGATCCCTGGGTCGGGAAGATCCCCTGGAGAAGGAAATGGCAACCCACTCCAGTACTCTTGCCTGGAAAATCCCATGGAGGGAGGAGCCTGGTAGGCTACTAGTCCATGGGGTCGCAAAGAGTCGGACACGACTGAGCGACTGAACGGAACGGAACGGATAGATATATATTCTCATTAAAGTTTCAAAAAATAAGGAAGAAGACAGTGATGATGACAACAACATATTCTTCTTTGGAGGCAGAAAGCATCATCTCAAGTCTCTAAAACTTTTCAAACACAATGTCCAGAATTAGATAAGGAAAATTACCAATTATGTTAGGAAACAAGACCAAACCAGTGAAATCCAAGAGAAAAACAGTCCATATCAATAGCCCCACAGGTGCTCTGGATATTGAAGTAATCAGATATATGCTTTAAAATAACTATACCATGTTCAATAATGTAATGAAATTATGGACCCTTCTACCAGGGAATTGCAGTAAAAAAAAAAAAATCAAATAGGAATCCCAGGTCATCAACCTCTCTAAGCTATTGTTTAGAAACTTAGGTCTTATTTTTGATTCCTTCATCTTCTTCATCCTATGAGTACACCTCTGCTTCACTATCCATTGCTAATGTCACTTCCCTAATTAAGGGCAACCTCATGTCTCACCTACACCCACACTCCATTCCACAGAATGAACTTCTCTACTATAAATCTGATCATTCTTCTTCATAAACTCATTTAATGGCTCTGCTCTTCAGAATAAGCTCCAAGCCCTTTCCTGTGGGCTACTTGGCTCTGGTTTTCCTCTTGAGAAATAGAATATTTTCTGCCATTGATATCAGTAAACAAGGATATCACCATCATCAGCAATTGCTGCCCTCTCACTGACTTGATGGACGTGAGTCTGAGTGAACTCTGGGAGCTGGTGATGCCAGGCCTCAGGGAAGCCTGGCATGCTGCAATTCATGGGGTCGCAAAGAGTCGGACATGACTGAGCGACTGAACTGAACTGAACTGAATGTGAGCCAATGAGCCCTAACGGAGCAAATGAAGGAAAAGAATACTTGCCATCTAGCAGCCATCAGACGGCGTCCACTGCTTACGGTGAGCCTCAAGGAAGTGCAGGATGTGGAAACACTGGCCCCAGATGGGTGAGGTGTATATCAAAGGAATGATATCAGTGAGCCCAGACTCTTGCATCTTCCCATATGTAGAAAAGCACTAACTTCCTTAACTGGGGAGATCTCATTTTCTTTAATTAACAATAATCTTTTGACATTAAGACCACCTGCCCTTTGTTGCAAAACTTCTATATAACCTAGCTCGTCCCCTCACCTCCTCAAAGAAGTTTTCTTGGGGCTACTTGAGATGCTGCCTCCTGGGCTTAAGTCCTAAAAATTTCCACAGAATAAAGCATGCCTCTCAACTTTTGAGTTGTGAATATTTTTTAAGTCTACACTCTCTAGTATGTATCTTGCTTCTTCAACACCCCAAACCTTAGCAAACACTTGTCCTTCAACTACAGTAAGCTAATTTCAGTCATCAAACGTACTGTGCTTTCTCCACCTCCTGAAAAGTGCATATACTATTTGCTTTTTGTGACATGTTTTCTTTCTCTTTACTTAGCAAATTCTACCCACCTTTCAAAAACTTTGTCTTCCAAGAGGCTCTCTCTGAGTCCTTAGGACCTCTTTAACCCTCTCTTCTAACATAACATGTCCTTTTTCAGAGCATTTATCATGCTAGAAGGTAATTAAATATCTACACATACATCTCCCTCATAAAATTCTTTGATGGCAGGAACCACGGCCTCTGAGAGTTTGCACAACAGGTCACATATTATAGGATAGCACTTGTCCTGGGAGATGGCATTGCAACTAGGGTCCTGAGAACAAGGATTCAGCATATTTTTTAAAAAGATTCAGCCCACCAATGAGCCCAACTAGGACCCAAATAAAGACCTTGAGACTGTAGCTGTTTGCCTCCACCCACAAGGGTTCCTGGGGTGAGATCAGTCTCCATGAAGAGCTGGTAATTACAATCAGGCCCAGAGCCTCTGGGGCCCCACACCCCTTCACGCCAACTCAAGGACAGCTAAACACCAGCGTTCCATTTCCAAACCCCGTGAAGGTCGTGGGTGTAAGGAACACAATCCCCAAGGGCCTGTCTTCAAACTGCAGGCAAAGAGTAAAGCTAGCTGTTCTCCGGCTGTGACTGCTTTCCAAATGGCCTATAAACGTCTATATTCTTCCCCAAAGTGATCTTTTCTCTTAAAACCTAAGTGCCTAATCAGTTTTGTCCTACCCACAAACTGGAGTAAGAAATGTGAGTTTAGAAAAGTTTATTTGGAGTGATTATACAAACATAAGGAGCAGCTAGTACTCTTCTGTGATTGTCACATAGACCAGAATAGATGAGGCGAATCATCAACAGTGAGCGAATCTAAGATGCTCTTCAAGTCCCAACCTTTTTTTTTTTTTTTGATGTAGACTATTTTTGAAGCCTTTATTGAATTTGTTACAATGTTAATTCTGTTTTATGTTTTGGTTTTGTGGTCCTGAAGCCTATAGCATCTTAACTGCCAGATAAGGAATTGAACCCGCATCCCTCTGCACTGGAAGGGGGTCTTAACCTCTGGACCACCAGAGTGGCCCTAGCTCTTAAAGCCCCAATATATTGATCCCTAAGAGCATGAGCATCTTCTCAGATGGCAGCTTTAAAAACAGCGGAAACTAATAATACCGGTAAATAACCACTACTCAGATTTTTATATAGCTTAGTCTTTCATCTTCACAATGAGCCTCCAGATTGAGACTTATTATCTCCATTTTGGAGGTAAGGAAAACAGAGCAGAGAGGCTCAGTAAGTTGTCTAAGATCACATGGTGACATGTACCTAGGATTCGAACTCATGAATCTGATGGATACACTAATCTGAGGATTATTTTCTCTAATGTGGAAGCAACTGTTTCAGGCACAAGTCACTCCTGGTCCTCTGGGGTATTCTGGACTCTGCTTGCAAACCACATGCCTGGGAAGAGGCAAACACGATTTTGAATTCTACGCTTATAAAACTAAACTAAAAACAGTGGTACTATCAGAATAGGTCAAGGGTCAAAGCTATTTTAACTCCAGGACACTGTCTGCTAAACAGGAATCTGTTTCTCCCCCTTTTAAGTCTCTCTTTCCAAGAGCATCTTTGCTACCTGGATGACTCCCTCGTGTAAGGAGTACCAGGGCTCTCCCAAGACCAGTAAACCAAATGTTTATGTTCCTCAAATCTCCTTCCAAGGAGCTGAGGCACCCCTGGTCCTCTGATTACACTTGATGGCACAAGATAAAATAAAAACGGAAGCTCCATAATGATGATGCACTGCTTCCTGCCTCAGCCACAAGGAAGGAAAAGCTCACTGCTGCCTGATTCACAAGACAGGCAGCAACAGGCCAAGTTCATTTCAAGGTAGAGACATTATTAACTCCTGACCTAGCCTAGGACCCAGGCAGCTGTGAAATGTTTCAGTTAGAAAACAAAAAAGAAGAAAGAAAGAAAGGAAAAAAATAAAAACCCTCCAGGATATATTGCTGATAAAATGTTTGCAGTCAGTTTAACAAATTTTATAGTAATGATGCTTTAAAAATGTGTTTCACATGAATGACTTTGTGATACTGAATGCAAATAAAGAAATAATGAGATTTGGAATTACAAACAGATTACCTTTTCCCTGGAGTTGATGGTATCCACACATTTTCCCCCCACCAGCCCCCAGCCAAATCCATACACATGGATTTGCCACTTGATTCCTGGCAGATCATGTAAATTGCATTTTGGTCACCTTGTCAAGTGACATGGTGACAGCCGGATGATTCTTTATGGCTGTAGGTGCCACAGCAACAGATCAGACTTTTGTCATTTCACTTATATTAAAAAATAACCAAAACATCCTAGAGGTTTGGGAGTTGGCCCTGTGAGTACCATGGAAACGAGAGAAACTGAGGAAAGTGACATAACTCTTAGGCTGACCTCTGAATGTTTGACCTGGAATAAATGTGAAACAGAAAGAAAGACCAATCTTGCATGGAATCAACAGAGATGTGATTTTAACCCAGAGAAATAGCAGTGCGACTTGTAAGCATGATGAGGCTCGATGCTGAAGTGAGAGCTAGGGCACACCTGAACCAGTCTTTCACGCAGGATCCTGAAGACCCTAGGGAGAACCTTAGTTTGCAAGGCTTTGTGTCCCCATAGACTCTGGACACACGGAAAGGGAAAAGCTCAGTCTCATGATCTATGGTAACACATTCAAGATCTCCAGGCAAGCACTGTAACACAGCCCACTCAGGTCTTAGCTGCTGGCTGGTGGGGAGGGCTAGAAAGTAAAAAGGTGGCATTAGAGTGAGCAAAGAACTCTCTTCAGGGAGCAGAGAACACAGACGCTGAAATGAAAGGAGAGTCACAGCATTAGGTGGAGTGACCAACCTGCCTCCGATTGCTCAGAACCTTCCCTGTTCTAGCACCGAATGTCCTGGTCTCAGGAAACCTCTCAGTCCCTGGCAAGCCCTGGCAGCAGGGTGCCATGCATAGAGGGAAGCAGAAGCTGCAGCCTTAGCAGTGATTCCTAAATGAAACCCAAAACGAATCATGCAAAGCTCAAGGGAGGATTGCAAAGCCTCTTTAGAGGCTGTGCTCATGATGGATGCAGAAGGCTGGCTGAAAGAAAACCCAACAGCTTGGCACTGAATGTCTGGAGGGGAAAAGTGTGGGCGGCTCTGGAACCCAGGGACACACAGTTATCAATAGGACCTCTGGAGAAGGACCAGTCCAGGCTGGCCCTTGGGTTCTCCAAAAATTCCTTTTAAGGCTTAGAAATGGTGATCAGAGATCACCACGTATCTCTCATAGTTTATGTATATGACGAGTACTTCTTTCTCCCCTCTGTGTGTGGACCGTGCTCCATCGTGTTCAATACACTTTTCTGTCCATCTCACAAAGCCCTTAATTAAAGAACCTTTCTGGGATCATGTCACATGTGAGCAGGCTTGGTTTGAACCAGAATAACATTCTGGTTCAAATTCTGCTTTAATCTCCCTTGGTCTGTCCCCACCTCCACATCACCCTGATGGAGCTGTCCCTGTTATGCAAATAGGATTTCACAGCCCAGACAGTGATAGGGTTCAGGCAGAGAACAGAGTGATTTCTCTCATGGATCCAAGTGAGGGTTTACACGTTGTTCATTCCTGACAGAGGCCATGATATAAAATTATCTTTAAAAAAGCCTTTGAACACCATGAGACTCTATGTTGGTACTATATAAGGGACTGCTGCTGCTGCTGTTTAGTCGCTAAGTCATATGTGACTCTTTGCAACCCCATGGACTGTAGCCCACCAGACTTCTCTGTCCATAGGATTTCCCAGGCAAGAATACTGGAGTCAGTTGCCATTTCCTTCTCCAAGGGATCTTCCTGACCTAGGGATCAAAACTGCATCTCCTGCATTGACAGGTGGATTCTTTGCCACTTAGTCACCTGGGAAGCATTATATAAGGGACAATTATTATTAGCTAGCATTATCATTAGATATTAGAGTGAAGTTTGATACATTATTCCTCTCACACCTCCTGCTCTTTCTGGCAGACAGACAGTCACAAGAGATGCTAGCTAGGAAGGGACTTACTGAGGTTATACTCTTGGGTCTGAGAGGAGCCCACTCACCCCAAAAGCACAAGAGCCCCCTGAACAGACTGGATTAGAGAGGCTGCTTTCTTCACTGCCCTTCTGTGACTTGAAGAGCACAAGCCCCAAGACGTTGCACAGAGAGAGCTGTAGGAGGCAGGGACAGACCTCAGCTAGGGACCCCTTCCCCAGGAGAGACTTTCAAATGCAAGCACCCTAGTGGCTGGAGGCTGGGCAGTGCAGGAGCAGGAAAGGGCATGCAGGGCAGCTGTGTGTGGTTGTGTCGGCTATGCAGGTTGTGCACGGCACACAAGTGCTCCCTGCCAGGGCATGTGGGAACTGGAGTCCAGGCCCGGTCCTGCTCACCAAGCTTCCTATGGAAGTGGAAAGGGCATGTTTGTTGTTTGCCTTGGCAACCTGTTATCTATTCACCAACCTCTGTTTCTGTTGGTCCTGCCTGCCCAGATGGGGCATCATTTTCAAATTCACACAGAGGCGCTTTGAGCTAGTCTCTTGCTGTAAGCATTAGTCCGCAGTTTCTGAACACGCCCGCTTTGCTTCCTGGTCAACGCGTGTCCTTCTGAATGTCAGCGGCTCCACTGTCCTTGATGCGACAGAGTTAGCAGACGGCAAGAGGAAGCTTCTTCTTTGTGGAAACAGGAGGCAGACAGGATCAGGGTTCTGGGCTAACTCCACCCTGAGTTTGCCTACTTATCTGAATAAGCTAAACAGTCAAGTCTACAGTCAGCCCAGAGACACCTGTCCTTGCAGGGAGGGAGGCCAGCAGAGAAGCAGGACCTTCACAACTTCCGGACATGCCACGCATCACTCACTGAGGGCTCATGGAATGGGCAGTCAGCTGTTACCCCTAGAAGCTTCCAAAATGGTCAGAACAGGGTATTAAATAAAATCACTCCAAGGCCCCACTGCAGTCAAGGCCAAAAATTCACCCCAGTTATATTTCCCATCTCAAATTTCAAGCCATGCTGTCAGATATAGCTCGGTAGAGGAAGCCCAACCACAAACACCACATGATAGCATAAAAATACCCCAAGGAGCAATTTAAAAATACCCTGAACTCGAGCTCTGTGGAGCCCTCTCCATTATTAAGTTCTAGCAGAGAAACTGGAGTTCAAAATTGTAGTTCTCGTCCTTTTGCAAATTAAAATCCCAGCAAATCATCACCTTTCCTCCCAGATTTGAATTCCTGGAGTCTTGGTCAGTGGAGCTCCCCCAGCTGGAGTCTGAGTGTCTCGCCCCCTCCCCCAGAGCAGCTGCTCTTCGCCTAGTGTATCCAGAATGGGTGTGTCCTCCTACCCCTCAACAAGGAGATGGGATTTATCCAATCCCCAAATTACTCATGTATCCCACTTTTCAAAGAGTTTGAAAGGCAATAGGGCACACAAGAATAAACCAGCCCCAGTCATACACCCACTAAATTTAGCCAAGCCATGCGATGTTCTCAGAACCCATGTTTCTGCTGCAGGCCAGACATCTGGGGGGAAAGGAGTTAGAGCAAACAAATGGAGACATAGAAAGAATATATTCTGCATCTCAGACTCATTAGAATTGCCAGGAAGACTGGCATGTGCAATGCCCCTGCCTCCAGGTCTTCTTTGAGGTGCCATCACCTCCGCATGTAGGTGCCATCACCTCCAAAAGCCACTCCAGTATTACCTGGAGAATTCCATGGACAGAGGAGCCTGGCAGGCTACCGACCATGCAGTCACAAAGAGTTGGACATGGCTGAAGTGACTGAGCATACACGCACAAATTCCTGTTGGCCTTTTGAGCCTTCTGTTCCCGGCAGCCCTGGGGCTGCTACAGGCGATCAGTCCTGCCTGCCCCTTCCTTCTTGTGAGCAGACACTTGCCCAAGCCGGGTGTGTGTAGCTCTGCTTTCCTGACACTCCTCTGTGGGAGGAGTGAGTATTTCCGGTCCTGTACCTGAGTATTTCCGGTCCTTCCCTGTATTCCCTGCTGCTTCTGCCCCACTCGCAGGCCTTGTAAAGCCTGTCTATTGTGACCTTTTCCATCTCCCTAGTTTCTGACTCAGTTGCAGAAATACTAGGAACCGAAGCTGCTGTTAAGACATCTGGAGAAGACCATCTCTTCCTGCCATAGTTTCCTCTCCAAACCTTTGCCCCTCCTCATCTTCCAAGGTTTTCTTCCTACTGTCTCCTTTCCTGTGGCAGTGGGATAGCCCTCGGGAATCTCATCTCCTTCTGGACTTCCCTGACTCTTTTTAGGCTGAGTTTTATAGTGTATACCCTGCCACTTCAGCTTGCCCTTTTCCTTCTCTACCATGGGTAAGATTAACATTGCTTCTGGGTCCTGGTGCTTTGCTTTATTTCCCTATTTCTTTCTTTTCAGGCCCAGATGTTTGTGGTCATGACCTTCTCCTGAGTGGTCATGTATGGCCCCACAGAGCAAGGGAAAGTCAGAGTCAGAGGCAAAAGTACCCATTACCCAAACGTATCCTGCCTATCTCTGTCACTTCCTCTCTGAGAAGTTCACGTCCACCAGGATGCAACTTCTCAACAGTCACTCATCCAACAAATATCCACAAAGGATCTACTGAGTGCCAGGAACCACCCTGGATGCTAGGACATGGTAGTGAGCAGGCCCCACCAAGGCTCTTACTCAGGACACCAGTCCAGGATCTAATTGGACCTCACTCAGCCATGAGTCTCCTACCCTCGGCTTCCCGTCCAGCCATACTCCACACGCTATCTGACCCATTTCTTAAAAAACTTGTGCCAAGCCCACTTTCTTGCTTGCAAAAAATATCTCATCTTGAAATCTGCCTTAACATGCTGGAATCATTCTTCTGAGGTCATTCTCATCTTTCCTCTCAAATCTATGCAAGCTTTCTTTAATCCATCCTGGTCTTCAGGCAGGAATTCCCCAACTGCTTTTAGAACAAATTCTTTCTAGCTAAAGCTTCCAATTCCTTTCTTAGGCATGAGGTTTGTAATAATTCCATTTAGTTTGTTGGCATCTCAGTCCAAAAAAATGAAACATCATCTGGAGAAGACCATCTGAATCCTTGTATATCTGAATCCTTATGCCTCTACAATCTTTATACCTACAATTCAGGGACTATATGAGGATTGATTCAGACAACATATATCAGAAGTTAACATGTGTGTTTCATCACGAAGTCATGTCTGACTCTGTGCAACCCCATGGACTGTAGCCAACCAGGCTATGTCACACTTTGAATCCTTAATCCTCTTTATCTATTTACAGATAAAAATCTTCTATTTCTTGGAATGCCTTGGCATTCCAGGTTAGGACTCCCTGCTCTCACTGCCGAGGGATCAGGTTCAATCCCTGATCAGGGAACTAAGATCCCACAAACCTTGTGGTGTGACCAAATAAGCAAATAAATAAATAAACTTCTATTTCTCAAAGGAAAATCCCACATTTCACGTCCCTGAATCCAGAATCCTAACTGCCAGATCCTGGACCAGGTGCTGGATATGTAAAGATTAATTGCACATAAGAAAGTAAGGAGGACACATATCCATTGCTACTGTTTAGTTATTAAATTGTGTCCAACTCTTTGCGACCCCATAGATTGTAGCCCACCAGGCTCTTCTGTTCATGGGATTTCCCAGGCAAGAATACTGGAGTGGGTTACCATTTCCTTCTCCAGGGGAATCTTCCCAACCCTTAGAATGAAACTGCATCTCCTGCATTGGCAGGCAGATTCTTTACCACCTGAGCCACACATGTCCATTAGGGAACTAGAAATCACTCTCCATATTTCAAGATGGAGAGATTTATTGCAAGAGATTCAATATTTATAAAACTGATGGGAGATCTGGGGAAGTAATGATAATGGAAAATTGATGCTGGCTTTCAAGAAATGAGGAAGAGAAAGAATGGCCCAAAGCCACCATCTGCTCATACATGGGTCTGCCATTTCTGGAAGTAAATAATGACTTGTTTTCTTCTTTTAACTTCCAAATGCCATGCACTAGCATTTTATTTGAAGAATTTAAACTAGAACTCTGCTGGCAAAGGAATCTGGATAATATAGTTTTCAGACTTCCAGCCTCTATGATACATGGGCAAGCTTTGAAAGCTAGGGGTGGTGTTGAAAGCTGGTGGACATTTGGTAGCACAGCACACTAGTTCTAACTAGAGGGGTCAAGAAAAGTCTCTTGTAGGGGGACATCAACTAAGCCTTGAAATATGAAAAGGTGGGTCCACCAGAGGGAGTGATATGAGTAAAAACAGAATGGCAGAGTCTCCTAAGGAATGTTAAGTTAATGAGTCCAGTTAAAACAAGTGTGTGTGTTAGTCACTAAATTGTATCCAACTCTTTGTGACCCCATGGACAGTAGCCTGCCAGGCTCCTGTGTCCATGGAATTCTCCAGGCAAGAATACTAGAATGGATTGCCATTTCCTTCTACAGGGAATCTTCCCAATCTAGGGATGGAACCCAGGTCTCCGGCATTGCAGGGGAATTCTTTACCCTCTGAACCACCAGGGAAGCCCTAAACAGGGAGACCAATGAGAAGGCTTTGCCAGGTGCCAGATGATTGTGGACGGGAGCAGGAGCCATGGGGAGGAGGACCAGGGGCTGGTCTGAGAGGTGGCAGGGGTAGGACTGAGTGATTCATGGACTGTGGGTATAAGAAAGAAGGAAGAGTCAGCCATGCTTCCAGTTTGGGTGATTAGAGGATGCTGAAACCTTTCACCGAATTGGGAGCTTGTGAGAAGGATCATGTTGAGAAGGTGAGGGAGATGGGGATTGCTGAGTTTGGTTCTGCTCAAGCTGAGTTTGAAGTGCCTGGGTGATGGAAATGATGTCAACACCAATATGGTGTGAGCTGACATCCTAACCAGAGGCCAGGCCATCTGCTCTGTGCCAGGAGCACGTAGCAATACCTGTCTTGGAGGAGCTCTGAATTCAGTCCACCCTGAGGAGATTCAACAATGGAAATCCTTGGGGAATATTCAAACTTCACTTGAGGCAAATGTTTTCTGTTCTACAATGTTTGCAAGTAAAACTATCCTGAAAGTGAAGTCGCTCAGTCATGTCTGACTCTTTGTGACCACATGGAGTATAGCCTACCAGGCTCTTCCATCCATGGGATTTTCCAGGCAATAGTACTGGAGTGGGTTGCCATTTCCTTCTCCAGGGGATCTTCCTGACCCAGGTATCAAACCCAGGTTTCCCGCAGATGTTACAGGCAGATGCTTTACTGTCTGAGCCACCAGGGAAGCCCTATCTAGGAAAACTATCCTAGTGAGACACTTAAAAGCATATAGGAAATGAGTGTTCATTTTCCTTCCTCTGGGCCTCACCCATGGTGGGTTAGAAATCATAGGAGGGAAGGAGAATGCTCTTCTGCCATTTGGTCTTGATTAAATTCCCAGCCTCTCTGAGTTCTAGTTTATCTATCAAACAAAATGATTGAACTTAAAACATTTTTAAGTAGGCACAGGGTGATTTAAAGAGCTTCCCTGGTGGCTCAGTGGTAAAGAATCTTCCTTCAATGCAGGAAACCAGGGTTCAGTCCCTGGGTTAGGAAGATCCCCTGTAGAAGGGAATGACAACCCCCTCCAGTATCCTTGCCTGGGAAATTCCATGGACAGAAGAAACTGGAGGGCCACTGTCCATGGGGTTTCAAAAGTCAGATATGACTAAAGTGACTAAACCACCACCACCAAGACAAAGCTGGAGCCCTGGACAGCTAGCCCACTCTGTATGGCTGGCTGAGGGCTCACTGGGGCCGAATTACAAATAAGATTCTACTGAAGCACTGGCATGGGCTAGGGACACCCTTTATCCCCATTTCCCTAGGTTTTTAGCTCTGAATTTCTCATGCCCTGGGAATCCCTCCATCCCCGATAACCTGGGACATTTGGTCATCTTATGTGAGGATCATGTGCATTTCATTGAGTTGAGGTTTCCCAGGAAGACTGGGATAGAGGTCTCAAGACATCCAGTTTTAGCCACTTCCCTCAGACCTACTATGCCTGGCAACCAGGAGAGTGAAAAGTCACCTCAACACTGTCTGTCAAGTTCACTTTCCCAGGAAAAACTTGCTTGACTGTCTTAACGTTGTGCAGCACCACTCCTAATCCCCAACTCTCGAGCTCCTTTCCCCGGCTTTCATTTTTAAATTTATTCCATGGCATTTTCCAGCTTCTGTCATACTAGACTATGTATATAATTATTGTGCTCATTGTCTGTCTCACCTGCTAGAATGTAAACTCCTTGAGGGCAGAAATCCTTTGTGATATTTGATTCTCCATGTGTCACATTTGTCCGGAACATTGTAAGCCCTCAGTCTACATTTGTGGAATGAATGAATGAGTTAAGTGTGCTCTGGATCTATAGGATTTTAGACAGAACATGAATCAATCTTGACTTTTTTAAATTCAAACGAGACTAAGGAGACATTTGCATTATTTCATATTCAAAGCCGACTGTTGACACATTTAATCTTGCTAAACTCTCCAAGTGTGGCAGCTTTCTTCTGCCAGCAGGTTACATAATCTTCCAGGCACACATTTGAAGCACCAAGCTAACCCTCGCGCGTGGCAGCTGTGGAGTGGTAATTGTGAGGGGGTGTCTCTGAGGGGCTGGAGAAGGCAGGCCATCTGCCGCCGCGTCGGAGACAGCCAGGGGCGAGGATACCTGGCCTCCTGCAATGCCTCATCTGCCAGTTAGCTCTCCCCAGGCTGGCTGAGTGTGGGCTGCAGGCTTGGCTGGCCAGAACCATGGATGGAACAGAAAGGCCCCAGAATAGGGACCCATCAGCTCACCTGTGCTGGGGCCTGCATGGGACTGGCTGGATGTCAGCATCTCCTAGGGAAGCAGGCAGGAAGCTCTTTGCATTTTCCCACCCACAAGCCTGAGGAGGGGAAGGACTAAGATGTCCAGAGAGCAGCTGGTCAGGCTAGCATGGGGCTGCCTGACTCTCTGACCACCCCACACTGAGCCTCTTTCCCGACCTCCTGCCAACAGAATTAGCCACTTCTTAATCTGAACAACTTCAATAACAATAAAAATAAGAATAACCATAGCAGCAGTGACTGTCAGCACTAGGCTCTGTCTTCACATAGTGACAGGGTGTCCCCCCACTGGCTCCCACTCCTCCAGGTCTCAGCTCCCAGGAGACAGGATCTGTGTCTCTTTGATTCTCCTCTATAGGCTAAGCCCTACCAGCACTTGGCATGTAGGAGATGCGCAGAAAGCATTTCCTGAATCAAATAATAATATAGGTAAAGAGCTGACATCATGGTAGCTGGACTCAAGCTAATCTCACTAATTAGGTTAACTAGGAGGAGAAGGGGGCGGCAGAGGATGAGAAGGTTGGATGGCATCACTGGCTCAATGGACATGACTTTGTGCAAACTCAGGGAGACAGTGATGGACAGAAAAGACTGGCGTGCTGCAGTCCACGGGGTCGCAAAGAGTCAGACACCACTGAGCCACTGAACAACAACTAGGTTAATTAGGAGTATCGGGAAACCGATGGGCCTGAATCCATATCTACCGACTCAATCTGCCTTTCCTTAGTGTCCTGAGGTATTACAAATCTGTGAGAAGGGCCCAGACTCCCCAGGAGCAGGAATGCCAATGGCCACTGAAGCCTCAACCTCCTGAGAGTCCTCAGTGCCCTGAGATGCCCAAGGCCATGTGCACAGTGGGAGTCAGGGGTCCAATAACTACCCCCAGAAGTTGCCAATTGGATTGCAAATTTATGAAAATATAAGTACCACTGAGAGAATGTCCCAGAAGCACCAGATCTGTGTGGGAGCCCAACTCAGGGCCCTAGGGACCTAATCAGTGACAATGGGTGTTCACGGTCTACATCAATGGCGGTTCTCCTTTCCCCATGTTTCCTTATCACATGCCTTGTCCACAGGGCCCCAGATCACCCAACTTAGAACCCAAGGTTCTGACGAGACAGAACATGGGAACATGAGAGGTGCACCTAACAGACAGCTCTGTAAACCATTCAGTCCTTCTCCCTCAGACACAAAGAATGCCAGAGAATCCTTCTCTTCTCTTGCTACTGAAAATAGCATCCAGCCTGGCCCAGCATCAGAACCACAAGACACCTGTATCCCAGGATGCTGGAAAACACTGGAAGTAGCCCGGCAGGGAGGAGTCATCTCACCCATGCCTGGCCAGGGCTCCCTGGCTGCTCCCCTCTGTGGCAGCCAAGGTCGGGTTTCCCAGAGGAATCAGAACAGCAGAATGCATGTGACACCAGCTGCTCTCCTCTTGAGAGTCCATCTGCTTCCCCTATGAGACTTGCTCCTCCAAACACGTCTGGAGATGGACACCACCACCCAGACAATAATGACTGGGGTAAGAGTCATATTCACGTCTCACCTACCCTGTCCCAGGCACTGTTCTAAGCATTTTACACACAGCAGCCAATTTAAACCTCACAGTTCAGTTCAGTTCAGTCGCTCAGTTGTGTCTGACTCCTCGCAACCCCATGAATCGCAGCACGCCAGGCCTCCCTGTCCATCACCAATTCCCGGAGTTCACTCAGCCTCACATCCATCGAGCCAGTCATGGCATCCAGCCATCTCATCCTCGGTCGTCCCCTTCTCCTCCTGCCCCCAATCCCTCCCAGCATCAGAGTCTTTTCCAATGCGTCAACTCACAACAACCCCTGAAGTATGTATGCGTTACTATACCCATTGTATAGATGAGGAAACTGAAGTACAGAGAGGCTAAATATCCACAAACTCATCCAAGGGCCCTAGGAAGTTACTCAACACAAAATACCTCTTCCACTAGTAGCCACTTTTACCATTAGTACATTCCTTTGCAGAAAAAAGAGGAGAGCTCTTTTGCAATACTCAAAAGAAGAAGCCTAGAGTAATCACTACATTGATGAAAGAAGTAGTTAATACTTTAGGTTCATAAATTGGCTTCCTTTCCCATCTTGCATCAGCTGTGTGACCCTGGGCAAGTTGCTGAAGTTCTCTGAGCCTCAATTTTTTCTTTATGCAAAGTGAAGAGAGATTTGAGTTGCCTCAAGAATAAAATGAGACAATCCCTATATAATGCTTAGAACACCTGAGCACTCAGCAAATTCTGGCCCCTGTCATTATTATGAATGCTGGTGTTACATTACTGAGAATCTGTTTTTCTGTTCCTTTTCTCAGTGTCTCTAGCAGAGAGTGAAGTCTTGCCAGGCTGGGAGGGAGACAGTTTTAAGGAGAGATGAGCAGGCAGAAATCATCTCACCATCTTGATCTGTGCCCCAGGAGGCCTGGTATGAAAAGGGGAATGAGAGAGCAGGTCTCACGAGGACACAGGTCCCACAGCAGAGGCACCAGAGGGAGCAGGAGCCCACGGAGCGTGGTGGGATGGTCCAGACAGGAAAGTGTGGCCAGACGCAGAGTGTGCAGTCATGTCTGGGCTTCTGAAGCAGCAGAGCCACCTTCGACAGTTCTGGTGCTGCCAGCTTTTTGCTCCCAGACAAGCTGCAGAGGCGGACAGAATCACCCCACTCCAGCAGCACCAGGGGTCTGAAACGGCAGTCCTAGGCAGAGAACTCTCTTCTGTGCCCACGTCCAGGGCTCAGGAGGATGTTTTTCTTTCCTTTGGGAGGAATGTTCTTCCAAGAGATGGTTGGGCCATGAGGCCAGAGAGGAGGCGGAGTCGCCCAGATGGCACTGTCTCTTCTGCCACCCGCCGGTTCTTATATAATATAAGGTCCCCCCAGCACATTTCCTCCCAGGATTATGAGCCAGGAAAGGCGAGTGTGCTGGCCAGGCACCCTGTTTACAATAATTGCTTTCATTTTCCAGATAAGAAACCTCAGACTCAAGCTAAGACCTTGCCCAGTGTCACACCTGGATCTCAGGCCTTTGTCTCTGAGACACTTCTGTCCCCTCCCATATGGCACATCACCCTACTTCAGGATATGTTTACTTCCGGGGGGCTTGCTTTTCTCAGGTACATAAAATTAAATAAACAATAGTGCTCCCCTTTTGCCTAAGGATGTCATGAGTTTGAGCTAAATTTAGAGAACCCTATCTTTTATTTTGATTTCCTGATGCAAGTTTCTCCTTTCCTTCTTTGATGTATTTGCAGCAAGTGCTTTATAAATTCTTTGTCTTAACTGCCCTAACGCATGGGTAAGCTGCTTAGATCCCTATTGGGAATAGGTATAGGATAAATAACAAATTTCAAATGTTTAAATTTAAACATAGTGTCTACACGACCCTCTGATACAGAAAATGTGTCTGGGAAATGAGATGTTCTGAAGATTAGGAGATTCTGATGGATGGAGATGGGCAAACCCTACTCACAAGTGGGGCAGGAGGCTGGCAGCTCCCTTGGTGTGATGTAATGGGTGTGTAGAGGCTGCATATGTGGGGGATAATACTTTCCCACTCCTGGCTGACACCCGATACACCAGAGTGGGAATTTCATCCTCCAGCTAACCATTTTGAAATCCCTCGGGAAATATGGAAGGTAGCAAGAAGGGTCACCTGCAAGCTGGTTTCAGGCATGGCCGCCTTGGTGCTCCTCTGTTAATCAGATCATCTTCTGGGGCAAGGTCATGGTTTACAGGGGATGAGGCTGCCCTGAATGTGACACCGAGGCAGCCTGCCTGCAGCGTGTCATCTGCCAGTGTCGCCCCTAGAAACACGCTTGTCTCACTAGTGCTGCAGGGTTAGTTCTCTCCTCTTGACCCCCCCGCCCCTCCCCCACCTCCAGCCTGCTCTCACCCTCCCAGTTTCTGACCCCCTGGCTTAGGCCGCCATTGTTGCCACTCAAGTTGGGGACACTTGCTCTTCCCCCTCCCAATTTCCTGATTCTGGGCTCCTCTTTTCCATGCCTGCAGCTTTCCTGTCCCCCAAAGGCCCCATGCCTGCCCTCAGTGTTCCCCCAGAAATGCCCCGCCCTTCCCTAAACTGCTTCCTAGAGGTCTGGACTAGAGGAATGGGAAGACATAGTGGCTGGGCGGGGAGGGGTGGCTTGTAAGGTGACATTGATCACCTCTGGGGCCACTGGCCTGCCACTACTTCTCTTGGAGCCCCAGCAGTACAAAAATCAAGTTGGGTTTAGCATCTCTAATGCCCTCCCAGTTTAGACATTCTCTGGTTTTCTAAAGTTACCATAGTCTGGGCTGTGGTCCAGCTTGAAACACCCTAATGGCGCTCACCTCACCTCCCCAGACTACTCAAGTGTGCATCCCAGCCCCGCTTCTGAATTTCCATGTGACTGTACACAGAAGGGGGCTCCCAGGATCATTGAAACCCAAGTCCAGGTCCCTGTGACTAATTCCTCCACCAGAGGAATTATGAAGAGCTAGTTAGACTGAGGTTCTGGAACCACTAGTGCCCTAGGCTCCCACGAATGCACTTGCAGGACAGCTGAGAGCCCCATTTCCCAACTGGTACCTCATGGGAAGGAAAGGTGAGACAGGTGCCCAGTCTGAGGAGGAGGGGGGGGAGGAGCTTCTTCTGGTCCTGCGGCTCTAAGCCATCACTCCAGGGCAGGCTCGGCTCCACACCTTCACCCAGCATATGCATATCCTTCATTTGTTTTTGTTCAGTTGCTCAGTCATGTCTGGCTCCTTGTGACCCCATGAACTGCAGCATGCCAGGCTTCCCTATCCATCAGCAATTCCCAGAGCTTGCTCAAACTCATGCCCATCGAGTTGGTGATGCCATCCAACCATCTTGTCCTCTGTCATCCCCTTCTCCTCCTGTCTTCCATCTTTCAAAACATCCTTCATGGACTCAGCCAATGTCTGCCCTCAAGAGGTAAATTTTAACACAATTGTTCCTCTCTGCTTTTCCCAAGTGGGAAACATGGAGCAAGTTTCTTCAGGCCACTTTCCAAGAGCTGGCTGGGTGGAGAGGAAGAGGGCTTTTCTTTCTGGGTCACAGTCAGCCCTCTAGGTGTCCAGCTCCTCTCTCCCCTCTGGCCTGTGGGAAGCAGAGTGCTGACTTCAGGTGGGCAGCATGGAGACTCAGCAAAGCCTTGGGGCCCGGGACCGCATCACTCCTGCTGGTTCACCAACACTGGCCTGCTGACTGACACTGAGGGGTGATATCTCTGGCCACATCTGAGAGGACAACTAGCACGGCTCCTCGGCTGGGGCAGCGTCCTCTGTTCATTCACAAAAAGCCTCACGGCTTCGCTGGGGTCACTGATGGCCCTGCTCAGATAGGGCTCCAGGCTCAGGGTTCTTCTGGTTGGCTTGGGGGCAACTTCACAGAGCCTGCCCTTCAGAGCCTTTGTCTAGTTTCAGGGTGTGTGTGTGTGTGTGTGTGTGTGTGTGTGTGTGTGTATTGGATTGAGTAGGAAGGGGAATGAAACTTCATAGAACCACAAAGCTTGCTTTTTTGTGGGGGCTTGAATTTTCAATTCCAGGTCCAAGAATTTGACATCTCTATTCCCTGTTGTTCTCTGAGGTCACCCTTCCCAAGGGCAATGAGATTCCAATTTGATTTCCTGAATTAAGGAGAAAACCTCAGAATACAAGGAAGTCATGTTAGATGAAGTTAGTTGAAACAAAATGTTATTTTAACACATGATCCAATCTGAGGTTAATATGAATAACTCGCTACATTACAAGGCATGACTAATTATTACAGAAACATTTATTGAGCATGTACTATATACTTTATGCCAAGCAATATGCGAAGGTCTTGAGGGAGTGCGGAGAGATGGCATAAAGATAAATAAGACAATCTTTATTCTTAGACAATCTACTAAATGCAATAAAATACATAGACATTACAATAATTCAAGATAGGATATAAAGGCAATGGATAAATTACAAAGTGTTTGGTGGGGTTATTAGGCATAAAATAAAGAACAGCTTAAATACAACAGGGAAGACAATCTGATTCTTTACTTAGAAAACTCAGGTTATTGCACTGAAGAGCCATAAAAACCAAGTGAGTGTAGGAAGATGATTGGATACAAGACCATACGACAGCCAGAAGCTTCCTCGACACTGGTAATAGCCAATTACCAAAGGTCATGGAAGGAAATACCTTATTTACATCCACAACCAAAGCTGTAATACATCCAGGAATAAATCTAACAGGAAATGTGCAAGACTTGCTTGAAGAAAGTCATAAAACTTTATCAAAGCATGAAAAAGAATTGAGTAAATGCAGAGATATCCCAAGTTGTTACATAGAAAGATTTGCTATTGCAGAGATGAAAATTATTCTCAAATTAATTCGCTATTCAATGTAGTCCAATCAAAAACCCAAATAGATTTCTTTTTTGGAATTTGATGAGTAGATTTCAAGTTCATCCTAGAAAAGAAAATATGCAAGAACCACCCCACCCCACCCCCGGAAAAAAAATGTTAAGAAAGGTGGGAGGGGGGGGTTCAGGATTGGGAACACGTGTACACCCATGGCGGATTCATGTTGATGTATGGCAAAACCAATACAGTATTTCAAAGTAAAAAAAAAATGAAATAAAAAAGAAAAAGAGAGGAAGAAGAGAAAAAAGGGACAAGGGAACTTCTTCACCATATATTATAATAGCCTCTAAAGCTAAAGTAATTAAAGCAGCATGATATTCATGCAGGGTTAGGCAAGTAGTTTATATTGGCCAGGGAAAAAAATCCCAGAAACACATCCCATGTGTATGATAATTTAACATGTGATAAAGTAGTCATTTCACTAAGAGAAAGAATGAGATACTCCAGTGAATGGCATTGTCCTTGAGTCCATTTTTTCCCTTGAGAAAGACATTGTGCAGAATGAGGAGGCTCCTAGCTTGGGAATCAGAGAAACCTAGATTTGAATTCTCGCTCTACCAGTTAAAGCTGTATCACACTGAACATGTTTCTTCAACTCTCTGAGCTTTTTTTGAAAAAAACAGAGAAGTCAATTTCTATCCACCCACATCACAGGACTGTGATGACAAATGAAACAATGCATGTACATAAACAGAGCTTCTGTGTTGTAATTCTCAGGATTCTAGAAATGAAAGCCCCGAGACTAAACAAAATCAAACAAAAATAAAAATGCCTCATTCATCTAAAGCCTGAAAGGTGGCCATTGGAGTATCTTCCTTTATTTCATGGTCTTGGTCTATGTTACAGTGTAGATTCCCTGAGAGGCAGTTTAAAGAAACTATTGCCGATCACGGACATCTAGAGAAAAAGAATGCTCTGGGGGTAGGCTTCAGTGAGAAAGACCAGCATGAATTAACCAGCAGAGGACAAGCCCAGGGGAAAAGAAAGCTTCAAAGACTAAAGACCACCCTGACCACCTTCCAAGGACTACAGCAAGTCAGCTCTTCAGCCGTTATGAAGAGCAGTGGTCATGGGCTTGCTTGCCCTCCTATCCATTCCCGTTGCTTTGCCTTCTCTTCTTGGCTCATCCAGGATTGCTTTTCCCAGGCCTTCCTGCCAGCCTATTCCCAGGTGGGCTCAGATAACAGGAGGCATGAGCAGAAGACTGGAGGGTGGCAAGAATGTCTTGCCTCACCTCTGGTGGCACCTCAGCAAGGGTAGCAACCTTGACAGCTTTTTCCTATTATCCCAGCTCCAGAGACACGGACTCTTCATTTATTGTCTCATTTCTCACTGTACGAGGCGTCACCGACAGCAACACTGACAGGCGTCGCTAAACCCTGGGACTCCTCACTGTCCCATCGTTTGGCTCCTCAGCTCTTCTATTATTTGCATGGCCAGTTCCCCGAGTTAGTTCCCTGTGCTCGATAAGATTCCAAGTGATTTCTGTTTCTCCTGTCTTGGAGAAAATATCAGATGCTTACACTAACATTAATACCAACAGTAACCTCAAAGTTATTGAGTATCTATAAATGCCAAGTGTTGTGTCCTGAGATTGTTTTATTCATTCCTCACATCAACCCCATGAGATAGACTCCTTTTTACACTGATATTACAGATTATACAAACAGACCTATATTCAAAATTGAAATCTTGTCTTCCTCAGGAAATACTCACCTGTGAATGGCTAGCTAATTTTGAAAGAGGAGAGATCTGAGTCAACCCACAAATCCCTGTAGCTCATAACACTGTCTTTCATGTTTCAGGAGGCTCTGTGGTGGCACATGCCCCCTTCCAAGCCCTCATCCTAAATTGCAGCCCTTCTGGAGCCTCTGTGTGGGATTGCAGACACCCTCTGGCTACTTCATCAGCTGAAGTGGGCACTAACTCTGGCCAGTGATATTTCCATCTACTTCCTCTCTGCAGAGGAAGGCATGGCCATGACAAGCGGATGGTCATCTGTCCTCTTCTCACAAACGTCTGTGTGGTGGCTTTGAGGGAGAGGGCTCAAGCTGAACCTCAGCTATTTCCAACCATGGAATCTTTTATCAACAGCTCAGAACCTTTGCAGAAGGTTAGGCTGGTTGGGCCTTTTACTTCCTAAGTCTTGTCTTTTATCATTTTTGCAGAGAAAATAGTTATTCAGACTGCACACACAAAAAAAGGCTGTAAATTGCTCTTCTTGTCCTAATGCTTCTCAAAAACACCATTTTTCCCTATCACTCCCTTCCCATCTCACCCCACCCTTGCCATCACCACACCTATTATTTTAATAATCTTCCCAAGGTAACAACATTGAAAGCCCATGGAGGCTGACTTCTGGGAGATCTTCTCTCTGCCTCAGTTCTCTTCTTCCAATTCAAGGAAGGCACTTATAATTTTCCCCTGTGCTCCTAGACACATCTTTTCTCTTTATCGCATCTTGAGATCAAGAGTTCTTGGACTCAAAATGCAAAAATTCATCATACTCTTTTCCTAATACATATGCCTATCCCCTTCTAGAGAACTCCATGCCTAATCTGCTTAGTGGAAGCACTTAATTCACTTCAATTGATTACACACTAAAAAGATAGATGATTGATGATAGATAGACAGATAGAGAGTGTTTCTGAGGACCACTTTCCTTGGAGAACTTCAGTTTCAGAGAATATAAAGAATCAACAGAACAACAGCAGGGTGAGCCTGTTATTTTTTGTTTGTTTGTTTTGAATTTATTTTGTTTTGTCTTCTGAGGGAAGAAGGTCCCCAATGTGTTCTACAATTTGGTTTAATAATAAGAGGTTAAGCAACCAAAGGGCTTCCCTGGTGGCTCAGACGTTAAAGAATCTGCCTACAATGTGGGAGATCTGGGTTCGGTTCCTGGGTTGGGAAGATCCTCTGGAAGAGAGCATGGCAACCCAATCCAGTATTCTTGCCTGGAGAATCCCCATGGACAGAGGAGCTTGGAAAGCTACAGTCCATGGGGTCACAGAGTCGGACATGACTAAGCGACTAAGCACAGAACAGCAAGCAACCAAAAGTTTATCTTCTGTTCAGAACCGACATCTCCTTTTTCCATACCCCTGGGGCCAAATGGAAACTAAGTGTGGCTCTATGTCATTGATCTTCTTATAAACTAGAAGTCACTCCTGTCTGCTTATAAGAGAATTCAGTTGGAGAACAGACTCAACTTTTAAGACTTGTCCCTTCTTGAGTTCTGTTCCCTTTTAGATGCAATTAAGCAGAGAAAATTGAACAGTGTAAGCAATTACGCTAAACTAATGTAAATTCTTATCATGTCAAGGGATCTATTTTGTAATGGAGGGCAGTTGCTAGGGAAAAATCAGAAATGTAAGGCCATCTCTTCACCATTGCTCAATCAATCCATCTTGAAAGTCAAGTGTGAGCTCAACTGCCTGCTGGGCCCTGGGAGCAGGCACGAAGTGGCTGACCCAGCTCTTGTACTCTCTGGATTTGCCATAAGTTTGGGAAGACATGGTTAGTAAGGGTCACATCTTGATCTCCAAATGTATTCCCTTTAAAGTAGTCAGGAGGGCAGTTGGGCTGTGCTCAGGAGGGATGTGAAAGCTCCTAGTAACTGTGGCAAAGCACCCAAGTTTGCCTGCAGATAATGAGCTGGTTTGGCACTGGGGCAGAGTTAATGAGGGATTCTGAGTGTAGCCTGACTCCTGAGCGTGGTTCCTGTCATAGAGATAACTCACCTGAAAGCCTGGGAGGAGAGGAATGAAAAAAAGACAAGGTATAAATTAATTAGTAATACCATGTTCAGGCTTCCCTGCTGGATCAGTGGTAAAGAATCTGCCTGCCAACACAGAAGATGTGGGTTCTGTTCCTGGGTCAGGAAGATCCCCTGTAGGAGGGCAAGGCAAGCCACTCCAATATTCTTGTCTGACAAATCCCATGGACAGAGAAGCCTGGTGAACTACAGTCCATGGGGTCACAAAGAGTCAGACACAGCTTAGTGACTAAACAACAACAAATACCATGTTCATTAGGACTCTTTGGTTGCAAGTAACAGAAACTCACTGAGGCTGGATTAAACAGAAAATGAGAATTTTGTCTTAAAGGCATGGGTCAGCTCCCAACACTCAAGGGTCAGAAGCAACTGGAAACCAGAAAAGTCTATAATCAGAAATGGAAAACTAGCAGGAGTCCAAAAGCAGTGTTTCTGCATCTGTCTTCTCTGCTTCTCTCAGCTCACAGGGGACATCGTTTCTCAGAAAACTGACATTTAGCTACAAGAAGGTAACCTTGAAGTTGGAGAAGCCAACAATGAATGAGAGTAGAAGAAAATTCTGCAGAAACACTGAGTCAGAGCCCTGGCGAGCTGCTCCTGCCAGTGGATATTTTTACTTATATGACCCAAGAAATCCTCTCTTTTTTTTATAATCCAGTCTATGTCAGCTTTCTCATTAATTGCAGTGCCCAAAGAACACTGTCCCCGAGGAGATTTTATTATTTCCTTACATCTGACAGCATCTAAAGTCGAAGAACTCTCGCAGCTCTTATCTCAGGTGTCCACCCAACAAGCATGTAGAAGCAGCTTGGAAACTTTGCCTTTACTCTGTCTTGTGTTCAGGAGGAAGAATGATTGAGTTGATTGCTTTTTTTAATTATTGTGGTGAAATGTACCATTTTGAAGTGGCATTGAGTACATTTACATTCTTGCACAACCACCACTACCAAATATCCCCAGAACACTTTCACCTTTCCCAACTGAAACTGTACTCATTAAACTAAAACCCCATTGCCTCTCCCCTCAGTCCCTGGCAACTATTGCTCTACTTTCTATCTCTATGAATTTGACCCCTCTAATCACTGAATATAATTGGAATCATACAATATATGTCCTTTTGTGACTGACTACTTTCACTCAACAGAATGTCTTCAACGGTCATCTATGCTGTATCACATGTCAGAATTTCCTTCTTTTTAAAGAATGCCTAAGGAATGATGCTAAAGCTGAAACTTCAGTACTTTGGCCACCTCACGTGAAGAGTTGACTCATTGGAAAAGACTCTGATGCTGGGAGGGATTGGGGGCAGAAGGAGAAGGGGACGACAGAGGATGAGATGGCTGGATGGCATCACTGACTCGATGGATGTGAGTCTGAGTGAACTCCCGGAGTTGGTGATGGACAGGGAGGCCTGGCGTGCTGTGATTCATGGGGTCGCAAAGAGTCAGACATGACTGAGTGATTGAACTGAACTGAACATTCCATTGGGTTTCCCTGGTGGCTCACATGGTACAGAATCTGTCTGCAATTCAGGAGATCCAGGTTTGGTCCCTGGGTCAGAAAGATCCCCTGGATAAGGAAATGGCTATTCATTCCAGTATTCTTGCCTGGAGAATTCCATGGACAGAAGAGACTGGCAGGTTAAAGTTCATGGGGTTGCAAACAGTTGTGTAGGACTGAGCAACTAACACTTTCACTTTTAACATTCCATTGTTTATCTGTGCATTTGCTGAAAGACAGTTGTTTCCACCTTTTGGCTATTGTGAAAATTCTGCTATGAATATGGATGTACAAATATCAGTTTGAGTCCCTGTTTTCAAGTCCTTTGAGTATATATCCAGAAGTGGATATGCTGTGTCATATAGTAATTCGACATCAAATTTGGGGGTGGGGGGGGACTGATATAATATGCTCCACAGTAGCTCACCATTCTACATTCCCACCAGAAGTGCACAAGTGTTGCAATTTCTCCATATCCTTGATAACATGTATTTTGTTTTGCTTTGTTTTATAATAATAGCCATCCTAATGGGTATGAACTGTGAGCTGCTTTTTATCATTAGTAGCCACCCATCAGCCAAGTACATGCACCTAGGAGATGTCATACCACTCCAGTGTTCTTGCCTGGAGAATCCCAGGGATGGGGGAGCCTGGCGGGCTGCCATCTATGGGGTCACACAGAGTNAATGGGTATGAACTGTGAGCTGCTTTTTATCATTAGTAGCCACCCATCAGCCAAGTACATGCACCTAGGAGATGTCATACCACTCCAGTGTTCTTGCCTGGAGAATCCCAGGGATGGGGGAGCCTGGCGGGCTGCCATCTATGGGGTCACACAGAGTCGGACATGACTGAAGCGACTTAGCAGCAGCAGCAGCAGCAGCGTTATGGTGCTATGGGTGCACAAAGCTAGGACACCTGACTGAGCATGGATCAAACAAACTGAAGCTGCTCTATAAACAATTGTTAAAAGAGTGAGTGGATAAGCAGCTTACTTGAATGAATCCCCCACTAAAAAATCCCCAGCATACTCTGCTGCAGGGCTGGGAAAGTAGAATGGGTGGTAGGCTAATGGCAGAAGGTATAATGTGGGCACCAAAGTGAAGGCTGAGGGTAAGAATGGGGGGTGAGGCCAAGCTTCTCAGAAAACTTTCTAAGGACATCTGGTCCGGGCACTCTCTGAAATGCTTGCCCTAGTGGTATGCCTTTATCTATGTCTAGCACCCTCCTTTTGATATTTTCAAGCCCCTGTCTCCCAGAGCAGTATTCGTGTTGTGTGTGTGTTCAGTTGCTCAGTCATGTCCAACCCTCTGAAACCCCATGAACTATAGCCCACCAGGCTCCTCTGTGCATGAAATTTTTCATGCAATAATATTGGAGTGGATTGTTATTTCTTCCTCCAGGGGATATCCCCAACCCAGAGATTGAACCCACATGTCCTGCATTGGTAGGCAGATTCTTTACCATCTGAGCCATCTGGGAAGTTGTTTAAGTATTGTTGTGAGTATGTCCCTTTTTCGATCCATATCTTTTCCAGCATTAGCTGGACAAAGGTTCTATAGGGGCCTCAATTAAGTTCAGTTCAGTCGCTCAGTTGTGTCCGACTCTTTGCGACCCCGTGAATCGCAGCACACCAGGCCTCCCTGTCCATCAGCAACTCCCGGAGTTCACTCAGACTCACGTCCATCGAGTCAGTGATGCCATCCAGCCATCTCATCCTCAGTCGTCCCCTTTTCCTCCTGCCCCCAATCCCTCCCAGCATCAGAGTCTTTTCCAATGAGTCAATTCTTTGCATGAGGTAGCCAAAGTACTGGAGTTTCAGCTTTAGCATCATTCCTTCCAAAGAAATCCCAGGGCTGATCTCCTTCAGAATGGACGAATCTCAGCAAAGTTTCCAAGAAGAAGTTACAGAGAATTGTCCTCAGGATATGAGACCAGGGTTGATCAAATGCACACTGTTTCCACTGGGAAGGGCCTGGGGAGTTAAATACAGAGAAGTTTCATGTAGCACAAGGAATACTTCAAAGCAGCTGGAAGTTTTTGCCTACCATTGGAAAAGACTCTGATGCTGGGAGGGATTGGGGGCAGGAGGAGAAGGGGACGACCGAGGATGAGATGGCTGGATGGCATCACGGACTTGATGGACGTGAGTCTGAGTGAACTCCGGGAGATGGTGATGAACAGGGAGGCCTGGCGTGCTGCGATTCATGGGGTCGCAAAGAGTCGGACACGACTGAGCGACTGAACTGAACTGAAACCCTTAAAACTAATCAGATATTTCTCTAAAGCTTGTCCAAACCACTTTGGTCTGGACACAAGGTTGGAAATCTCCTGGAGAAGCAGTTTCTTTCTAAAGTTTGCTTTTTCTCTTTCTAGGGAGGATGAAAATAGTAAACAAACAGCAATGTGACCTTGATGAAGTGATTTTCTTCCCAGTAATCAGGCTAGAAGGAGGTTGGCATGTTGTTTTCCTGTTTTCTGATCTCTGTTCTGGAAACCCTGGATGCTGTTTGCCTGACATTTCACTCCTCCCACCAGTTTTTTCCCCTCCCACTGATGAATCTTCATCTTTCCCTCTTCACCTGCCCCCACCTGCACACTCTGATCTACAACCCAGCCAGCAGCAGTTAGTGGCAGCAGCGGGGTGGGGGGTAGGGGGAGGCGGTCTCCTGGGAATATGTGGGCAATCCAGTCCCTCCAAGGTAAGGGAAGAAAGGGCAAAGTGAACATGCACCAAAGCCAAGGTATCCAAAATATCCAATGAGCTCCTGTTCTCAGAATATACTGTTCTGGCCTAGGTGGTTTCTCTGGAAAACTCTACCAAAGGATTTAGGAAGAAATAATACCAATTACACAAATTCTAAAAGAAAATAGAAATGGCAGCAATAAAAAGGAACAAACTACTGACACATGTAAAAACATGGTGAGTTTAAAAAAGCATTATGGTGAGTTTAAAAGCCAGGCACAAAAAGCTTCATAGTGTATGATCCAGTTTATTCAACATTCTGAAAAACAAAATTATAGGGAGAGGTAGAGATATGTGGTTTCCAGAGGCTGGAGGTGGGAGGAGGAGATGGATGCAAAGAGGCACACAGAACCTTTTGAGGTGATGGAGTTACTCAATATATTGATTGTAGTGTGGCTATGACCGTATACATTTGTCAAAATTGAGGTGTACACTTAAAATGGGTGGATTTCACTGTATTAAATTATACCTGGAATATACTGACTTAAAAAAAGAAAATCCTAACTTTCAAAGCATTAATTTCAATTTATTTAAAAATTGAAATTTAAAAAACACATTATTTATTATTAAATAATTGTTATTTAAAAACAGTATTTATTATTAATATATATGTATGCATTTTATACATACATGTATATGTACCTATATATGTTCACATATACACACTCTTTTTTTTTCTCATGCTACCATGTTACCATAGCATCCTCAATGTTGGGAATAAGAACAGCTTCTCCCCTGGGCTCCTTGTCTCTAGTTGCCCTGGCTCTCACCCATCTCTTTCATCTCAGGCAAGTGAATCGTCCCCTAAGCTCAATTTTGTGCAAAGACACAGCAATAACTCAACCAAGGTCAGAGTTAAGTCCTGCCCTCAGGAAACTCACAGCTTGGCTTCCTCAAGGGGATCTATGCTACTGATAGGCAGTAGGTTTGTGAATTATGTTGTCCTTCTAAAATAGTAGGAATACCTTGAGGATTCAACTGAGAAAATGCATGTGGAGAACATTTTCCATACCTAAGTACCTAAGAAGACCCCAACAGATACGAAAATCACTGGTATTTTTATCAATATCTCCACTTTTTACTTCCTATCATAAGGCTCCATTTGATTTTCCTGTTAATAGGTACCATTTCTGGAAATAAACTAGCCCACGTCATCACCTACAGAGTTGAGCAAGGAATGAGTGGGAATCTTATATTGTATGTATATTGAAGCATGAGGACTTTCAAGTGATAATCAGTTAATTCTTCTGACACGGGTTCTGGTATCATCTTTACTGTGTCCACGTCCAGGGAATGCCACCACTAGTCTTACATGTTTCAATTATGAACAAATATTCTTTGAGCATCTAAGATATACCAAACATTCTTCTGTGTACTGAGGATACAGCAGTGAACAAAACTCCCTGCCTCAAGAGTCCTGCTTTTTCATTCTAATCCAAAGTGATCTAATGTAAAAGAGGGACTTCACTGGGATAGGACCTTATGGCCAGAGTTCCAGACACTTCCTCTACTTCAACAAAAGCAGGGGATTTGAATCTATTTTATATCCTGGGAACTAACTTAAGATTTTCAATCAAATATTTTGCATCTAAAAACAAAAACATTAAACCAGTAAACCATATCCCAGAGTCTGTGCCTCCCAACTTGAAGCAAGCTTCATGAGTTTGTGGGTTCATATTGGAGGTATGGAGGCAGTTTATGATGGGGAGAGGCCCCATGCAGACTCAACCAGGGTCTTGTTTCTGCCATTCAGCCATGCTGATGTGTGCGGGAATGATGTGGTAAGGTAAGGAGGGATTGATTTAATTTCTTTTTCCAGAGGGTGCCTGTGACTTTAGAAGAGAAACAAGGGCCCAACTTACCCAAGGTGCCAAGCCATGATGTGATTTTCTGAGTCCTTCCTCACCACTTTGGAGAGAAAAACAGTTTCAGCACCAAGGACAGTGCCAGAATGTTTCAACTCTGGACTGTTCTTCAAGGGGAGACTCAGCAAGAGAATTCAACTTCATGCCCCTCACCCATGTGAAAGCTGTACCTACATCTTTCCAGTTGATGAAAATCCCAGTTCTACATCTAGGCTTCTTTGGGTCCCCATCTTACTAGAAAATCAGACTCTGCCACATTTAATCATTTCCCATCTAATTTGAATGTCCTCCTTTGATTCAGAGGTAAAATTAGCCTTAATAACATGCTAAATATAAAGCCACTCACCTCCAGGACATGACAAATGAAAAGAGAGCTGAAGGACCCTAATATTTTCTGTGTTCTCTACTAAATGCTAATAAAGCAGCCAATAAACTACACTTAGAGATACTGGGGTTTTGCTAGTAAAGGGGGAGTTCTGCAAAAGGAATCACCTTACAGGTCAAGGTGAATGTTTACCCCCACAGTGTAAGAAGGAGACACTATGAAACAGTGTGATGGACACCTAGATCTGGCCTCCAACATTACAATGTCCTGGCCACACCCTTGGCTGGTCACTTTAATTCCCCAACCACAGGGTTTTTTTTGTTTTTTCTTTCTTTATTAGGTAAAATGAACATCGTATCTCCCTTCCTTCAGGATCATAGGAAGATGAAATGAGAAAATGGGTGTGAAATCATCCAGGACAGGGCTAGGTGCATAAGTAGGAACCAGAAGTATTACATTATATCCTCCACACTTGGAAGACATTGTTTCTCTTCAAAGTTCATTGATATGGTTTCTAAGTGGCTTATTAATGACTGTTCAGAAAGCATAAGCCTCTCCTTCCATCTGCTGACTTTCTGCAAAGGCAGGCAGACAGGTTTGTGCCAGGTTCTCAGCCCAGTCTTATCTAAACTGACCCTTGGCACCATCAACTCCACATGCTCCAGTGAAGTCAGAAACAGGTCAGTAAGTTTTGCATGGGGGTCCAAGATGGTTCTTCCAAATCACCAGTTTCTCAATTACAAAGGAAATGAGCCTGAAAAATGTCTATAGTTTAATCATTAAAGGTGCTTTAGCTGAGAACCAAAATCCATAGTGTTCTTCCCTTAACTAGAAAGTGATGGCTAAGCATTTGTTACACTGAGTATTGTGCTACACTGAACTACACTGAGTATTAGTTCATTCTGGATTGAAAGTGAAAGAAAGTGAAAGTCGCTCAGTCATGTCCAACTCTTTGCAGCCCCATGGACTATACAGTTCATGGAATTCAGGCCAGAATACTGGAGTGGCTTGTATTAATTGCCTGCTCTGTGCCAAGCACAGCTCCTACTGGCCTTGGGTCTTTGTCTGGTGGTATACCCCTTGTTCTTAGAGACTCATCTCAGGTAATACCTCCTCCTCCAGGGAGCCTTCACTGCCTCAAGGTGACCTGAGGCTGCTCTCTGTGTCCCCCTGTCTCCTTCACCCAACCAAGCTCCCTAAGAACAGGATCTGAGCCTGACATTTTTTTGGCTCCAGTGTCTGGCACAAAGCCTGAGATGGAATTCAGCTGCAAGCAGTCTGTTGAATGTTGAATGAACATGCGTGAGATCTCCTAGTTTAAAAATATTCAAAGTCTATTCTATAGAATCCTGGTTCCATGGGTTATTATTACTAGCTATGATATGAAAAAAGACTTTTGTGGTCACTTAAGTTTGAGAAATTGCAACCTTAAAGAAGTTTCCTTGTTACAGCATTCTGAGAACTATATGCCATGCTTATGTGCCCTGTGAATTTCTGAGGACAAACCAACATCAAGGCCCATCAAATTTGTTTAAACTTGGGATACCAAGTCGGTGTGGGCCGGGATGGCGGCTGTCTCTTATACACATTGAGAAAGAAGAGGCAGAACCTCAGACGTCTAGGGTTCTCTGGAACACACTTCAGAAAACGCTGTCCTAGACTGGCTTGTATCTCAAAAATTTAAGAATCTGAAAGAGGAAGCAAATCATGCTGTCCCCAGGAGAGATGGCATTTGGGGAGCTTGAAGAGATGGGCCAAGCATCCCAACCGTCCCTCCTTTACTGGAATGAGGAAACACAGGTCACTGTCACAGAAGCCCGTAACCAGAGAGCTGGGTTTCTTCTGCTTACAAAACTGGGGTTTCATCTGCACCAGCTTCTCTGGAAATGCAAATTGAGAGCAGCTGGCAAGTCCCCATCAACAGCTGGACAACCTAGTTCCCCTATAGTCTCCTTATCAGGAAAATGCTTCTGAAGGCATTTAAGCCTTCTAAGAAACCTCCTTACCAGAAAAATGCATTCAGAGGGGATGTTTGGGAAGGAAAACTCATTAAATTGAGAGCAGCTGGCAAGTCCCCATCAACAGCTGGACAACCTAGTTCCCCTATAGTCTCCTTATCAGGAAAATGCTTCTGAAGGCATTTAAGCCTTCTAAGAAACCTCCTTACCAGAAAAATGCATTCAGAGGGGATGTTTGGGAAGGAAAACTCATGTGTGGAAGTGTGGCTCTGGTGTCTCTGCTGTCATTCCTTCTATCTTGTCCATCTTCCCCACTGTGCTCTGCACATTCCGCTGTGGCCTCTTGTCACTTATGGGCCAAATGCATTTGTATCCTCCAGGCAAAGCTCCAGGCAAAGCTGCTGATGGGCTCAGCTCACAGTCAGTCCCATTGCTAGGCCAGCCCTTCATTTCTGATCACCTCTGGGCTCTTGGCACTTTGTAAACAGATTTCTCCTGGATCAAGGGCTGAAAGCTGGTCCAGTCAATAGCATACCCCTCCCCTCCCTCTGCAGGAGGTGCCACACCATATTGCTTCTTCCACCAGAGGTAGGGCAGAGCCCCACTGGCTGGAGAAGGACTCTGGCCACACAGATGCCATGATGGGCATGTCCAGGACAAATCCTCTCTAACGGCATTGCCAACTGAACCAATGGGGGAGATGCAGGCGGAACCACTTCCTGAATCTTTCACAGCAACACAGAATGAAACTATGCATTTAAGCCCTACTCTGCAAGTGTGAGCAAACACAGATGTTTTCAGAGGGCTGTCATGTGTAGATTTGCAATGGACTGTATGGGTTCAGCTGCNATGGGGGAGATGCAGGCGGAACCACTTCCTGAATCTTTCACAGCAACACAGAATGAAACTATGCATTTAAGCCCTACTCTGCAAGTGTGAGCAAACACAGATGTTTTCAGAGGGCTGTCATGTGTAGATTTGCAATGGACTGTCTGGGTTCAGCTGCATCCTTGAGCAAGTTACTCCACCTCTCTGTACCTCAGTCTTCTCATCTGCAAAACAGGGATAACAATGAACCTGATTCCATTGATCAACCACATGTAAAACACTTAAAATAGTGCCAGACTCTTAGTGACCCAACTACTATCACTACTTTCCTTGGAGGCAAATTTCCTGAGTGGAAAACTCTGGGGTGTTCCCCACAGCCTGAACTCAGCCTAAAGGGCAGAACGGTTAAGTATTTGGAAACCACTTGATTGCTTAAAGCCAAATCCAGAAGGCAAATGTTAGTCTGCAGACACTGACCCCTCATTTGATGAGGCTTGTGGGTGCAGCAGGGTCAGAGGGCTTCTCTCTGGAAACGGGAGTTTTCCAGAACATTTAAGAAAGGAAGAGCAAATGTCGCTCTCCACCAGGGACTTGGCTTATCTCAGGCAGCAATATGCAGTTGAAACATATTGTAATCATTGTGCCGTTGGCTGTATGTCCAAATATATCTCTGGCTACTTTTACCCTTCTCTACTGCCCCACCCATGTCCTTCTTCCATCCTATCTTATCTGTGCCATGGTCACCATGTCTTCTTCATTCACAGTCAGCATCGGGGAGGGTGGGGGTGGGCCCTTGAGACACATTCATCAGATCAGGTATCTGCTGCTGAAATCTCGCCTTGCCTTCCAAGGGCAGGGTACCAGGTCTCTGCCCCCAGGTCAGTCGTTTTCTCTCCTGCTCTCTCCTCAGGCTCCTGCTGTGCAGCCCTTCACTCCATCGTCAGGTTCCTCAGCCTTGTGTGGTCCTGAACACATGCCCCTCTGCCCAGAAGGCTCTCCCTCCTCAGCACGTGGGTCTCCTCAGACCTCTGACCACTCTCCTCAGTCCAAATCGAACCCCCATTACATTCCTCTCTCCTGCCTCTGCCTTTCATTCTTGGCACTTATCATGAGCTATCTTGCATTTATTAATGTAATTAGCTGTCTGTTGTGCACACCTCCCAGTGCACTCCAGGCTCCTAAAACAATACAGCGTGTCCGTCCTATTTCCCATTGTGTCTTCTGTGCTGACCTCAGCTCCATAAATACTGGTTGAATAAATAAAACTAAAATGATTTCCAAGATCAGAGGCAGCCAGCAGAAAAACCCCCTCGGGCTCCAAGCACTGCAGCAAGGACCACCCCAAAACTCCCCAGAGTGAGTGGAGCTGGTTTGAGGGAAAATCTAATTTTATAGGAGTTATCCAGTAGCTTGTCACATAACGTGGCCCAAGAGGTCTTTGTGGAGATGACATACTGGTGGTCTGAGAATCCAGTGAAATCACAAACATATTTTTCCTGTCTGCAGTGTTAGCAACTAATTTGTTTTTCACTTTAATACCTAGACTTTCAGATGAAAATCTGAAAGGTCCAGCAACACCAAGACCATGTTCCCACATGGCATAGCCCACTGGACCTATACTACCTACCTTTCTCAGGTAAGTTTGAGCTTCCCACCATCTTCATTGTGCCTCATTGGTTTTGGATTCAAGGGTTTTTTGGTAGCTCTTCTGTATTCCTATGTCTTATATCTATATTGTGAAAATTTAACTGTGAGCTACATGTTGACAACACAAGCAAAGTTTTACTGTATATAAATTATTATTATTTTTTGGTTTTGTTTTATTTTTATTTATTTATTTTTTTACTTTACAATATTGATGTATACAAATTATTTTTTAAATTAAAAAGTATTTTATGTGCCTTTGGCTTATATATATATATATAT
>SJYT01022129.1:139939-198752 GCA_006410635.1 Cephalophus harveyi | reverse complement strand
ATATATATATATATATATATATAACAAATATATAGAATATATATATAGAATCCAGAACAATGATAGATGAAGCTATTTGTAGGGCAGGAACAGAGGCACACATGTAGAGGATGGAGCTCTCATTCTCTCTTAAACACTCCAATTAGCTTCTTGCTCTCCAAATTGCTCTTCTAAAGGTTGCCAGTTACCCATACATTCCTAAGTCTAATGATTTTAAGTTTGTGTCTAATGTGATCTACAAGCTGCATCAACACATACATATATGAACACACTCATGAAGTTGTACGTTATATATTACACCTCAAAAAGACGTGACATAATTGAAATATCTACTGATTAAATGATATTATATCTGGCATTCCGAGAGGAGAGGAAGTGAATCATGGTATAGATATAAAAGACTGACAACAGATCAACGATTATAATTATAGCCTATCTCCTTTGCATACGCGCTCAGTCACTTCAGTTCAGTTCAGTTCAGTTCATTTCAGTCACTCAGTCGTGTCCGACTCTTTGCGACCCCATGAATCGCAGCACGCCAGGCCTCCCTGTTCATTACCATCTCTCGGAGTTCACTCAGACTCACGGCCATCGAGTCAGTGATGCCATCCAGCCATCTCATTCTCCGTCGTCCCCTTCTCCTCCTGCCCCCAATCCCTCCCAGCATCAGAGTCTTTTCCAGTGAGTCAACTCTTCACATGAGGTGGCCAAAGTACTGGAGTTTCAGCGTTAGCATCATTCCTTCCAAAGAAATCCCAGGGCTGATCTCCTTCAGAATGGACTGGTTGGATCTCCTTGCAGTCCAAGGGACTCTCAAGAGTCTTCTCCAACACTACAGTTCAAAAGCATCAATTCTTCAGCACTCAGCCTTCTTCACAGTCCAACTCTCACATCCATACATGACCACAGGAAAAACCATAGCCTTGACTAGACGGACCTTAGTCGGCAAAGTAATGTCTCTGCTTTTGAAAATGCTATCTAGGTTGGACATAACTTTTCTTCCAAGGAGTAAGCGTCTTCTAATTTCACGGCTGCAGTCACCATCTGCAGTGATTTTGGAGCCCCCAAAAATAAAGTCTGACACTGTTTCCACTGTTTCCCCATCTATTTCCCATGAAGTGATGGGACCAGATGCCATGATCTTCATTTTCTGAATGTTGAGCTTTAAGCCAACTTTTTCGCTCTCCTCTTTCATTTTCATCAAGAGGTTTTTTAGCTCCTCTTCATTTTCTGCCATAAGGGTGGTGTCATCTGCATATCTGAGGTTATTGATATTAGTCACTTCAGTTGTGTCCAACTCTCTGCAGCTCCATGGACCATGGCCCGCCAGGCTCCTCTGTCCATGGGGTTCTCCAGGCAAGAATACTGGAGTGGGTTGCCATTTCCTTCTCCAGTGATAAAGTATGAAGGGAGTGAAGTGAGTGAAGTGAAGTCGCTCAGTCATGCCCAACTCTTTGCGATCCCATGGACTGTAGCCCACCAGGCTCCTCTGTCCATGGGATTTTCCAGGCAAGAATACTGGAGTGGGTTGCCCTATCTCCTTTAGTTTGTTTAAAACTTGCATAATAAACTTTTCAAAACAAACAAAAGATTAATTAAAAAATAAATTACACCTCAAAAGACGTGACATAATTGAAATATCTACTGATTAAATGATATTATATCTGGCATTCAGAGAGGAGAGGGCTTACAATCTTACCTTCCTTCCATTTTATTCAGAGTAAAATGCCAAAGTCTTTACAACAGCTAAAGGGCTGCACATGCCATGTTCTTATGACCTCTCTTACTCTCTGTTCTCACTCACCCCTTCCTGCGACATTGGCATTCTCTCTCCTTGGGGTCTTTGCCTAGACTTGTTCTTTCTGCTTAGAAGGCTCTTCCTTCACATACCTACACCTCCTTCAATCTTTGCTGACATGCAATCTTCTCAGCTGGACCATAAAGTGAAAGTGTTAGTAGCTCATTTGTTTCTGACTCTTTGTGACCCCATGGACTGTAGCACGCCAGGCTTCTCTATCCACTACCATATTTAAAGCTGTAACCCATTTACCTGGTATTCTTGATCCCTTTTAACATGATGTATTTCTCCCTTTTCCTCCATGGAACCAATAACATTCTAACATACTACATAATTTATTAACTTATTGTGTTTATTGTTTATTCCCTGTCTTCCCCTTACTTCTGTCCTAAAATGCAAGCTCCTCAAAAACAAGTATCATTGTCTGTTTTGTTCACCAAAGTGTCCCAAGCACATAAAACAGCACCAAGTTCCACAAAAAAGTACCTGTAACATAATATGTACTCAATAAGTACTTGTTTAATAAACAATGAATAAACAATAATGCAACAGAAAGACTAATTTTGACTTGATCTCCCGAGCATTATAACTACAGGAACAGAATGTGCTGGCCATGCCCCCATAATTGCCTCTGGTCCATATAAAGTCAGGGGTTTTATTTGTTGTTATTTGTTTCTGTTTTGTTTTGTTTGTTAAAATAGCACATGTCAGTCTTTGTTGGTATAACAAACATGTTAGACAATGTGCCTTTTATTCTCACCATCCTGTATATCTCAATGGAAAAGATCTTCAGAGCCTTGAAAGGGGGAGATCTAGAATTCTGTCAATCACACTGCTCTTTTGAATCTTTAAAATAGACCTTCTTTAGTGAAGCTTCTGTGGCTCTGTGCTCATTGAAAATGCATCTTCAGAACTTCCATGATGGTCTCAGCGGTTAAGCATCCACCTGGCAATGCAGGGGATGCAGGTTTGATCCCTGGTAGGGGACTAGGAAACTACATGCTGGAGGGCAACTAAGCCTGTGTGCCTCAACAAGAGAGCCTGATTCCCACAATTACTGAAGACCATGCACTCTGAAGCCCGCACGCCACGAGTGTTCATGCACCGCAATGAAAGATCCACATGATGAAATGAAGACCCCCTGTGCCACAACCAAGACTGGACTCAGTCAAATAAATAATTTTTTTTTAAGAAAATATTTTCAAAAAAAGGAAAGAAAAGAAAAGGCATACTCATATCAGACAACAAAAGTTCTAATATACCTGGTCCTTGGGGCATTCAGAGCTTCTGGGATAGCTCAGTTGGTAAAGAATACACCTGCAATGCAGGAGACTCTGGGTTGGGAGTCTCCTGGATTGGGAAGACCAGTTGGAGAAGGGATAGACTACCCACTCCAGTATCCTTGGTTTTTCCTTATGGCTCAGCTGGTAAAGAATCCACCTGCAAAGTGGGAGACCTGGGTTCGATCCCTGGGTTGGGAAGATCCCCTGGAGAAGAGAAAGGCTACATACTCCAGTATTCTGGCCTGGAGAATTCCATGGACTCTATAGTCCATGGGGTCACAAAAAAGAGACAGACACGACTGAGCCACTTTCACTTTCACTTTGGGGCACTGGAATGGAGGCAGGTCCAGCCAGCCGCCCCTTATATCCATGCTTCCAAGAACAGTGGTGCTACATGATCAATACACACTCTAGTCCGAATTCTCAGAAATATAGATTCATGTGGAAATTGTATGATAGGAGAACATGTGGTTTTAACATCTCCCTAGAATATTCTAATTTGCAAATCAGTTTGGGAAATCACTATTTCCAGATAAAGACTCTTAACTCACTTCTACTGTGCAAATGCAGCTCGTTTTATAATTTGGGACAGAATTTGCATTGCAAATACAATAAGTCACATGTTATTACAGAAACCATACCATCTCCCACCTCCATTGAAGTGATACACTGAAGGTGCAAAAACCAACCTCGGTAACCCTTTGGTTTCCCTGAGAAAGGAATTCTCTTCTCTGGCAGCATTACCTTGGTCTGTATATGCAAGTTCACAGAAATGAAAAAGAACAAAGCTCTTCACTTTGTAAGCAGCCAAAGCTACTCCTGTTCCCTGGAGGTCACTGAGTCCTATACCAGGGTCACACTGACATAGGGGTGGATCAGGCAGGACTCAATAATTTTACGACCTGTTATAACAGTCCAAGTGATGCAGCAGAGATAAAAGTGCTAATCAAATTTCATGCTTCGAGGCGTGAGCTGATTACTGCTGGGCCAAGAGGGGATTTATTTTCAGTGGTTCTGACAAGCACAGGGGGCCGGGTGCTCTCTGTGCAGCTTCACACACTATTGACCACTTCCAAAAAGGAAGATCCATGAGCTGGCTGCCTGACATCCACCAGCTTGGCTTCTGGGGTTTCTCAGATCAGAGGCAGAGGGATGCTGTAAGAGAAGCTTCACAGGCAAAAGATTCTCAGAGAAAGAATGACAGGAGCTGTGTGGAATGTACCTGAGCGAGCCCTAGGTAACTTGTATGCTGGGTTCTGTTCTAAGCTAGAGAGGAGGGAGCATCCTGATGACCTCTGTTCCTTCCTATCTGGTGTCTTAACCTCTCTAAGAATCAGTTTTACCATCTATGAAATTGAAATAATAATAGTACCTGCTTCTCAAGGTGGTTGTGAAGATGAAAGTGGGCAAGACTGGATTATGGGCTAGGATTAGAGGCAGGGCCCCCAGAACTATTCAGCTGCCAACCTCGGAGACATCAGGGCACAAGCCTTGGCTACAAGATGATAATTCTTATGCTTAATATATTTGTGTAGCTAAGATCTTTGCCTTCACATCAGAGAAAACATGCAGAGAGACCAAAAGTTTAAAATGTTTTCAAAGTAACTATAAAGTCAAAGAAAGTATAAATCTAGCCATTATTCAACCCCCAAGGCAATTTTCAGATCCCAGAACTTGTATCAACAGGAAATCGGCTGCCAACACTGACACCCAAAAGCTTTGTTTTCCCAGTGTTCACCTAGAGTATGGCCACGGAGGACAACAAACTAGAAAGATTCTTCCAGAAGTAGACCTTGTATTTGAGTGGTAACCTAGCCATGAGGATGACAGTCACAAATCTATTCCACCTCCAGAACTTCTCCAGCCTTGAGGAGCTTCTCAGTTGGAACTTTGAAACCAAGTTCACCCCTCAAGTCCACTCTAGGATGTTAGTGATCAAGCCAGTTCCCCCTGAAGGTAGGCTCTCCCTCTTTTCTCTTCTTAACTCATCCTAGTCATTCTTTACATCTTAGATAAAATCAGTCCACTTTTACCCAAAGTCTCTAACCATTCCATGCCACAGAACACTTTCCTTCTACAGAATTCCTTGTAACTCTTTTTACTAAGTATCAATTTTGTACATGGCTATAATCTCTATCTTAATTAAAATGAACAAATATAAAGGTATTATATTTCAGAAGAAAGAGTTCTAGCTTTGATTCAGGTACCACCATTTGTTAACTGAGTGAACTGTAGAAAGTTTCATCTCTTAAGACCCAAGATCCTTATCTGTTAAATGCAGATAATAAAATTTTGTGGGGTAATTCTGAAGAATATAATAATATGTGTAAATCACCTGGCACACATTAGGCATTTAATATACTGAAGCTATTAGCATTTGCATAATTTAATTTTTTATACACTCCAGTTTTATCAGTTCAGTTCAGTTGCTCAGTCATGTTCGACTCTTTGCAAGCCCATGAACCGCAACACCAGGTCCCCCTGTCCATCACCAACTCCTGGAGTTCACCCAAACCATGTCCACTGAGTCAGTGATGCCATCCAGCCATCTCATCCTCTGTCATCCCTTCTCCTCCTGCCCTCTATCTTTCCCAGCGTCAGGGTCTTTTCAAATGAGTCAGCTCTTCGCATCAGGTGGCCAAAATATTGGAGTTTCAGCTTCAGCATCAGTCCTACCAATGAACACCCAGGACTGATCTCCTTTAGGATGGACTGGTTGGATCTCTTTGCAGTCCAAGGGACTCTCAAGAGTCTTCTCCAACACCACAGTTCAAAAGTATCAATTCTTCGGCCCTCAGCTTTCTTTCTAGTCCAACTCTCATATCCATACATGACCAATGGAAAAACCACAGCCTTGACTAGACGGACTTTGTTGGCAAAGTAATGTCTCTGCTTTTCAATATGCTTTCTAGGTTGGTCATAACGTTCCTTCCAAGGAGTAAGTGTCTTTTAATTTCATGGCTGCAATCACCATCTGTGGTGATTTTGGAGCCCAGAAAAATAAAGTCAGACACCGTTTCTGCTGTTTCCCCATCTATTTGCCATGAAGTGATGGGACCGGATACCATGATCTCAGTTTTCTGAATGTTGAGTTTTATATATCTAATTAAGGTTTGAGTTATTTATGATAGAATTGAGTCTTGTACATTTTCATATTCTTCATAGGTTAATGCCCACAATTGGTGTCAAAAAATATTTACAACTAAAGACTAAAGTAACATTCAAGGTAAAGCCACTTTTCTTCCCTTTGGTACTTCCAAAATACTAGCCTGAGGAGATCAAGCCAAAGTTTATGTCCATAACAAATGCAGTGTCCTTTTCCTAATTGTTCTGGAAGCAGATGATCAGTAGAAATGAGAAAAGAGTGGGCAAAAGATCCCCAAAAGGAATCAAGATGATTCATAAAAAAATCAGAGATCAGTGGCAAGAAAGACTTTATAACAGAATCAGGTCTTCTGACTCAGGCTCCATTTTTATGTGGTAGCTGTAGAGACAGGCATCAGTTCTGGTCTGATCCCCAGGTGAAGCAGGAACCCAGAGGCCCCGACTGATGTGTATTCCCAAAGCTCTTCCCAGTCAGACACTGACATGCACTCTCTCTTAAAAACTAAATAAGAAATTAAAAAACCTTCAAGGCATAATATCTGATTTATTTTTGATCTTCTTCAAAATCAGCCATGTTCTCTTTCTATATTCTTAACAAAGGCAGAGAGAAGTATTGAACTTCCAAGACATGAACATAGAAGGAAGGGGCTACTGCTGTTGGGTGGTATTTAGAAATCCAGTCAGCTTGGTCATTCCACATTCACATCCCAGAAAAAATAAATAAATAACTACCTTGTATTTATCCATCAACTTCCAAGTGATCCTTAAGCCACCTCCTTCTTGCTCTCAGTGGTTTAATGATCTTTCTTGAAAGACGTCTGCGTGTATCAGGGAGAAGCATGCCCTCCCAGGCCAAGCCTTGCTCTCCCATGTCTGGGGTGGTCTCCCTGATTTACCACTAGAGCACCTCACATTTCCCCACCTCAACTTCCTCTTCTGCCATCAGGCATTGCATCACCATTAGCCTTGGAAAAGCCTCATAACTCAGGATGACAATATTGAGACCATTAAGCCTATATACATCAGCAAAACTGCCTCTCTGCTGTCTCTACTCCAGGTTATAAAGATATGTCACCGTGCACACAGGCCCCTCAAGCACTGGACTTAATGGGTTGTGCTCAGAAGGCCACTTCCAAGACCAAAGCCATTTTTCACTAAAGAACTCTGTCATTGGGGCCTCAAAATACTGCACAGCAATGCTGATGGTGATAGTCATGGGGTATTACACTGCCATGGGCCATTGCTTGGATCTCAAAACTGGTGATCAGATCTAGTTTAGCATACTTCAAAAAACATGCTCATTCATGCATGTACACTGAAACATGAATATCCATTTCCCCTTACTCATGACTGGGGAAAATCTACAGGGTACAGAATTCATGCTCTTGGTTTGTGGCTAAACAGATCAGAGGGTAAAATCAAATCTAATAATCCTTCAAATTCCCATATAACAAGAAAAATTTCTGGAGCCTATGGGGAAGACATTTTTCCTGGAACCCATAAAATCTGACCTCTATTGAAACAACCAAATTACAATGGCCCTTGGTCTACAGGCTGCCTTCTGAATCCCCTCAACTTCCACCTCCGGTCAGATGAGCAAAAGTTGACAGATGACAGCATCAAAAACACGGTGATGATTTAAAAGCAAGTGACAAAGTCGAGAGTGTATACACCAAAATCACAAATGTACATGACATTTGCCTAGAAATCTGTCTGTTTTCAGTGGCATTGTATCCTAAGGCTATGTGAGGGTCTGATTTCATCTCTTGTCTCTCTCCAGGGTCTGATGATGGAATCATAATTGTGAAATGTAGTGCAGCCTATACAGATAAAAACATCAAGATCTTAGTTGAATACACACTGGCAGGCAGTTATCTTGAATTAGGGCTCTCCTTCATTTTCATATCATATTGCCACCAGTTTAAACTTCCAAAGCAATGTCCATCCAAGTTATCATTGTCCAGCACAACTTTTGCAGTGATGGAAGAAGAAGCCATTTGCACTGTGGCTAGTACAATGGAGAATGAAATTTGATTTACTATTAATGAATTTGAATTTAACCACATGAATGCAGTGACTTCTATACTGGATAGCCCAAATTCTAAAGGCTCATGACATGGGGCTATGTTTGCTTTCCCTGCATCTAGCAAGCCCTAGAATGATACCTCAGCACAGAATGGTGACACATGAATGAAGAAGAGAAATTTAAATGGAACTCAGATGCATAAAATACCTAAACGAATCTGGGTCAGCCTCCGCAGACTGAGTGTACAAAGGAAATGATTAGTTGAACTGATTCTATGCTTTTTGCACCCTCTCAGCAAGATGAAGGCTATAAAGAGGAATCAAAGTGTGAAGAGGGGAGAGGGTGTGATGAAGAGAGTCTTTGGAGAAATCCATTCTGACTGCTACTTTGTGATCTGCCTGAAGTCCTTTCAGTTTGGAAGGGGCAAACATACGATAAGGATTGCCTATAGACAGAAGAGAGAGCTGGTCTAGAGCTGATTAAATCTTACCCAAGAAGACTTCCTGCGAGAGCAAAGAAACTCCAGTACCAGGGGTCTGGGCTAGATGGATCCAGCAGTGTGCTGATGTTTACGATCCAACTCTCTGGGGCTGGGGGGCCGGGGGGTAGGGTGGTTGGCGAGCGGAGCGGGGGGAGCCCTAATTTCTTTTAACTTTTTTCCACAGTGTCCTGAATGTAAATCCTCCCATCATGGCCAGTTTCCAGCTACCAATCTGAAGTCCCTGAATGTACGGTCTGGAACGAAGGTGTATAATCAGCTTTCAGGCAGCCGTGTAAAGCCACTCCAGCACGCCTCTGGGTGGACCACCCTGAGCCCGGGCCTTCTGGGGAGCATCTTGCCTGGGGAATGGAGGGCATCACTGCAGTGCAAACGTGAAGATTCGAGTGATGAGTGTGTCTGCAGAACCCAGGAGAAAGAATGAGCTTGATTACCTTCCAGACAGAGAATATAAGTCACCACGCTGAGTCAGAGCTTTTCTATCCCCTTATCGGTTCTTGTAGAATAAAAAAATAGCAGTTTGGGAATCTGTGAGAAGGTGAGTGGGAGAAAGAACAGAAGCCTATCACAGTCACTTCCTTTAAGTCAGGCAGCTGCCAAGGAAAGATGAAAGCACATCTTTCCTCTGAAAAGAAGAGAATGAAGTCCCTGATTAATATCATGGGCCCAATTCATTCTAGTTACTGGATTGAGACTGTGTTGAGACTTAAAATGACCATAGGACCATCAATTATCTGCCAACTTTTTTCCTGTGGGCAGAGGATAAATTTAGAGGGACAATGGGAGCAAAAACATAATAATGATAAGGTTGAGCTTCTATTAAATCATGAGATGTACATGTATAGCATTAAAAAATAGAACCAGGTTCGAGTATCCCTTCTTCCCATATCTTCATCTTCACAGCATAAGAAATCAGCACCACCAAAGATAATTTGAATCATGTTTTTATTGAGACGAGGTCTCCTGTTTGGATCAGGATAGCAGCAAAGAGGCCACATACTCTGAAGTCTCTGATCTTAACAATGTCTGCATTTGGATGGTGGGGTGAAATTTAAATAAAACCTCCGAGAATGTGCATGACCCCCTGATATGTAGGACACTTAACCCTATGGAATCTTCAGCTACTCATGTCTAATAGTTTTATTTTTCTTTTTAAAATAACTTTTAAAAAGTATCTTTGTGTTAACTGCTCATTAGTGTCCGACTTTGTGACCCATGGACCCACCCGACTCCTCTGTCTATAGAACTCTCCAGGCAAGAGTACTGGAGTGGGTTGCCATTTCCTACTCCGATGGATCTTCCCAACCCAGGGATTGAAACCGAGTCTCCTACATTGCAGGATTCTTTAATGTCTGAGCCACCGGGGAAGCCATATAAAGTATTAATGAAAAAGAAAAATAGCAATTTGAAGAAGTAGTCAAAAGCTCTCAAAATCAAAGGAGTTCACTTTCAGTCTCAAAGTAAACACCCACTTCCCTACCCTTCAAGGGGCAAGGTAAAGGTGGTAACCTCATACAGGCAGTGGTGGATGGTCATGGTAGACTGGTCATGGGAGCTGAAACCCCTGGCCAACTGCTGGGCTCCAGTCTGGCTGCTACATCAACACACCAAAGACTCTAAGACAACACAAAAGGATGAGCCTAGAGGGTGCAAATGGCCCTATAGTTAGACCAGAGCTACAGGAGCTTGCTCTGTAAGGACTACTTTTCTATTTATGGCTTAAATTTAAAGCTAAATGATATCGGTTGGCTGCAAAGTGACTGCTTCATTGCCATCAAAATCCAACCTGATGACCAGGGGAGTTTCATAACTCTCATTTCAAAGTCAACAGCTGTCCAGCTGGTAAATCTCTTCCTAAAATTCAGTGTCTTTTGCAGGAAGTTTTGCCTCCCAGATCTCCTATGGTGAAACAACTAAGGGAAAGAAGAATGTAGACATCTCCCGCTGTGACGTGAAATAAACATGAATACATAGCCATCCTTTTCTCGTCTGGTCCCAGTAGCTTATTCTGGACATTCTACTTTGTCTGCTGGCTAGGTACTTTTAGGGCATGGATGCTGCCTTGTCTAAATCCCTGCAGAAGTCAAGAATCAAGCTGATGACTCAGCAAAAATAGTAAGACTCACTAATGTTTGGTAACCACCCAAAGGTGTTAAACTGGAGAGAATGCCAGAGTTTGGTCTGAAGAAAACAGCCCTTTTCTCCCTACCCAAGGGGCAGAAGTGATGGACACAAAATACTGTTGCTGCTGCTTCTGCTCATGGCAAGTACCACCCTGAACCTTCCATCTTCTCCTTCTAGTTTTCTTATTTTAAGCAGAAACTCAAATGATTCTTAATCTTTTCTGGGTCTTGGAATTATTTGAGAATTAACTAAGAAAGTATTAAGATCCCTAGAATAATGTATATGTGGCTATACTCAGATATTTCCCAAATCCTGCATATAATTTTAAGGAAGGTTCACAGACAACTCTCACCTCTACCCAGAGTCTGTGGACTCAGATTCTAAGGAATCAAGATTCAGAAGGCAGATGCTTCGTTGCTAATGCCCTCTGAAAGTACCATTCTGGTACTCTCCCCTCCCCCTACTCCTTCCCACCTTCTGTGGCTGGCCAACTTCCAGCACAAGATTCCTTGAAAGTTGAACTGGCGTCATGGACCACTCAGTAGTTGCTCCCTGGCTGTAGGGGAAATAACCAAATTCTTTTAAGTGAAACATGTCTTAGTTATTGATTTTTTCCACTTGGAGTTTTGAGAACCCCCAATTAAATCATGAATTCTTGTATCAGCCATCTTTTTGGTGCTTCAGTCTCTTGAACCAAACTTCAATATCTTTGGGGGCACTTCAACTCCAGTACAGCAAGTTCTGGATCTATACACATCATTCTTTCACTCATTTGAGCTCTAACATTTATTGAACATCTATTAAGTGCCAGGTACTATTCTGAGCAGCAGCAATATAATAATGAATAAAACAGATCTCATCTTAATTTATTCTCTTCCAAAACAGCAATTCTAACTGTTGCTGCTTTTTAAAATGATAGTGATTATTATAATAACTACATAAGCTGTTCTGGATATTTTATATGCAGTTTCTCAGTATTTATGAGGAGACTTGGTGAGATAGGTATTTATTATCATTCTAATTTTACAAATATGAAACCTGAACAAAAAATCTACTTAAATAATATACCTGAGTTAAGCAGGGGCAAAGACAAGGTATAACATCAGGCGGTTTGACTAAACAACTTCAGATTAAATAGTTACAACTCCAGGTTGTAGATACAAAGCAAAGTTAGAAAATGTAGCACCACTGAAATGTGAACAGATGTTCCACAAAAAATTAGTCTGACAAAGTGCACATACTTAGGTAGATCCAGGGTTATCTGTGATTCCCAACAGGCTCACAGTCAGCATGAATAAAATCAGGAGACACTGACAACTTTGTTAACTAGAGACGGTTTGGTGATCCTAGAAAAATAGCAAGATGTAAAAGGCTGGGTATGTAGAGCTAAGGCTCATTAGAGTTGAGCTGGCAGCCAAAGGACAGACAAGTCAAAAGCTATTTAAAAATATGTTTTTAAACTATAGATTTTTAAAAACCACAATGGATAGAAGAGACGATTACAATCCTAAGGCAATAATCAGAGAAAGCACAGAGCAGGTAGTAAAAGGATGGACCAGTCCTAGTTGGGGCTGAATTCATATTTTGCAGGCTCTGAAGGTCATATAATTTGAGTGTCCCTCCCTAAAAAATTTTGCTCGTACCAAATTATGTCCAGGATTTTGGAAGGGACCCTGAAACTTCATCTACGTCAGTCTCGTGGCAAATCCATTGTTACCCAAGTGGACATCAGACCCAGAGAAGGGTTGCTAAGAAACACATACCTACTTAGCATTAGTATCATAGAAGCTGAGATAAGACTGAAAGCCCAATTTGGAAAACTTTGTGATCCCGAGAACAATTATTAGAAGGTACTTTGATAAGATGTGAAAAATAGTGGGGGTGGTTTGAAAGGAGCCTTTTGGCAATCCAAGCCAATGAAAGAGACATTTAATGTAAATCTGAATAAAATATCAATTTGTCACTTCAAAGAAAAAAAATCATACTGTTGAGTCAGCAACCCCCCACCAGCACATATAGCACCTATGAAGGATATACAAAAGACACATATGTAGGCAGACAAGGTGAAAAGACAAATCTCCTCTGAGCAGGTAGAACCTCTGTAGGTAAATCGTATAGCAATCAGGTGGAGCTTTGGAGCAAGGTAAAAAGCATTTCTTTCTGTGTAGCTCCCCATTTGCAAGGTGCAAGGCTGGGGTAAGGGAAATGCAGATTGGATTTGAGCCCCAATTCATCCTCTCATCTTGGCACCTTTGTGTAACATTCAGACAACATAACCAAACATGGTGGTCTTGTTATCTAAAGACATCGTGATTTTAGTGGTACCTCTAAAGGGATTTTAAATGTGCAATTCTCTGGCCCAGAAAGTCCACTTCTTGCCATTTTTCTTAAGAGAACTATCAGTAAAACGACAAAGATTTACGTAAAATAAAGCACAACTCTGTAGTACTTATATAGTAAAAAATTGAAAACCAGCTGTACGTCCAATAACAGAAAACTGATTAACTTATGACTCAGTCTTACAATAGAATAGTGACCACGCACTGTGCTTTAAAAAACTTTTCAATAACAGGAGGAAATGTTCATGACATGATTCTAAATTAAAAAGCAAGGAAACTTTGCAGAATTTTAAAATGTGTGTATATTTTAAAAGATTAGAACATTTCTAGAATATTAAAAGCAGTTATGAATGAGTAGAGAGATTAAAGATGATTTTACTTTTTCTCCACACTTTTCCATATTAAATTTTTTTTTACTTTGTAAATGTCATACTAATATCCTCATTGCAAATACACATTTTAAAAGGATATCAAGACTGCAGGGCAGAGACAAAGTGGGAGCAGAGAGTAAATGTTGCCTTGCCTTCACAAACATATTGTTTTCACCTCATTGATTTTTACTTCTTATCGAGCCTCAGCCCCTGGTTGCCCAGCTGCACTTTGCTACACTGCTCTCTCTGACCTAAGTGATGGGTGGTCATTAAAAGAACAAGACTTCTCCCCATGATTGTCACTGTACCTTTCAAACCCCAAAGAGGTCTCTGTGTACTTGAGCAATACGACAAAAAGCTTCAGGTCACTAAAGACACTCACCCAGGAGCCACCGTATAAGGTGAAGATAATGTGGGCCAGGCTGGAGCAGCTAATTGACTTAGCTACTTACTTCCAGATTTATAGGAGACCACTGCTGAGCAATTAAATTTACTGAGCTATTTCCACAAGATATTAACTTTACGTAATCCTCACTAAACATAACTTGAGAGCTGGGTTTGGCCTTTGTTTTCCTATTTTTTTTTTAATTTTGGAATCAGTAATTAAAAATTATTTGATTATGATAATATGTTTCGTTAGGAATGGTCTTTGTATCTGAAGCCTGATGAACATGAGGCAGCTGGGGCAATAATAAGAATTTTAGAAACTCTGCTCTAAAGTTCCAACTAGAGGAAACTTGCTCTCTCATTTTCTTATGGCTAATTGTTCTCTAAACTTCACTTCAAAACCATCTTTAGTTTAGGGCAAATTTTCTCCCCATTAAAGATAGTCAGGAAGCATGTATTTGTCTCAGAGCCCAGTTACACCTGTGCCCCCTAGGGACCACTTTAGTACATCGTGGGTGGAAATGGCAAAGGGCTTCAGGCTTAATAATCATGTTAAATGGTGGCATTAAATGGTCAAAGAGAAAAATCCCAAGAGCCCAGGCCCACAGATCTCTAAGGGATGAAGGGCCCACTTGGGCCGCCTGGCTACGCAGGCTGGATTGGCCTCTTCTCTCCCGAACTGCTCTTGCCTCAGGCTTCCCAGCAAATATTCATTGAGGGCTGGATACTAATGCATATAACATCCTTGGTGAGCATGTTATCAGCGCTCCTCCTGGTGAGCACTTAGCAGCCACTGGAGCAGAAATCCAGGTACAAACAACTGACAGGCAGCAAAATTACAGGAATCAGCCCTCTCTCCTTGTTCTAAGCTCTCTCTTGAGGTATCAGGGTTGTTGAATCACACAGCACAGGGAACACAGACTTCTAAATTAAATGAGACCTAGGTTTTAAGTCTTCTGATCGTGGACAAGTTGTTTTGGTATCTCTCAGTTTTCTCCTAGATTTAGTAGGATGATACCATGTAACTCCTGGAGAGTTTTGTCAAATCAACAGGATACCAGATGTAAGTGAGTAGTACAGTTACTGATTCACGATATCTATTCCCTTCCACAGCTCCCCTGCCCCCCAGTTCCCAGGCTCCTCCACTCATTCAGTCCTTGACACCAGTGGCGACACTTTGGAATCACCTGGGAAACTTGTAAAAAAAAAAAAAAAAAAAAGGTGCAGTTGCTTTAGCCCTGTATTAGTTATCTGTTGCTGTGTAACAAATTATGCCACAGCTAATGGTTTTAAAAAAACCATACATTTATTATCTCACAGTTTCTGTGGGCCAAGAATCTGAAAGTAGCTTAGCCAGGTAGTTCTGATTTGGAATTTCTCAATGATATGCAGTCAAGGTGAACCTGTGGCTGCAGTCAACCGAAGCTTGCCTTGAGTAAGAGTATATACCAGCAACCTCACTCACATGGCTTTGGCCAGAGTTCCTTACCATCTGTCCCTTCCATGAGGCTTCTCATGACATGATGTTTGGCCTTTTCCAAAGCAAGTGACCTGAGGGAGTCAGAAAGCAACGCCACATGCTTTTATGACCTAATCTCCAAGTTGCATACTTTCACCTCTACCTATTCTACTCATTAGAAGCAAGACACTAAGTCCTGCCCATACTCAAGGGGAGAGAATTATAAAAGGGTATGGATGCCCAAGGGATGGGGTCACTGGAGGCCACCCTGGAGGGTCACCTCCATAACGCCCATCCCAGAGGTTTCAATTTAACTGAATTGGGGGGCAGTATTTTTTTTTTCTTAGCTCTCTAGGTAACCCAAATGGGCCACCAATGTCAAAAATCACACTCTATTGTTTCTCCTAAGTTGCCTTCTCTTCAGCCCAGTGTTGTCAATTTCATCCCTTCCCTCAGCTTGTCCTTAACTGGCTCATCATCTTTTGACTCATAATCAGTCAGTCCAGAAGCAGAGGCAGCAGGTCCTAAGGAAGTAAGACTCTTCAGTGCAGGCGTATGAGTGGCAGTGGGGTTGAAGACCAGATATGCATCCAGCACCAGAACTGAAGATGATATGAACACTGGAGGGCCCTGGAGCTCCTAGGGCATGTAGTGAGGTAAGGGTCAGGCAAACTCAGACATCAGGGCTGCTGGAAGGGCTGCTCTTGTGCAGGCATCAGGCTCGAAAACAGCGATGCATGACCACCAGCAAGGAGTCCCCCAGTGCAAGGCAGTCTATTGGCGCAGCCCCAGCTGCCTACTGCTCTTGACCCTCATGAGATCCATTCTAAAACACCTCCCTAAAGTGCTGCAGGTGATGCCAGCCAAAAACAGCCTGAAGTGTGAATTCAGAGAAGGAGAGCAGACAGCCCCAGCTTCCTGGCAGAGACAGTTCCCCTAACGCAAGCTGCCCTCAAGCCCTCTTCCAGTAAGTGAGCTTTCCTGGCTCATTATGATGTTGGCACTGCCATCCGCAAGATGAAAGTTGCCTACCACAAAAATAAACATGAAATGATGATGATATACACATCACTCGGGAGTGAGGTTTCCATCATCACAGATGGCTTATTCATCTTTGTATAATGAATGGAACCAAAATTGTCATTGTATGTAGTTCCAGTCTGTTCTCTCTCTGCTCACTAAAGAGGTGTCTGGCTTTGTCCGCCTGACCAGCTGCTGCCTGCCGGGCCCTCTGGTCCTTTGGCCTTTTGCAGCCCAGAATCCAGAGAAGGGGCAGCGGGTAGAAGGACCAGAGCGAGAGTTTAGTGAGGGCTAAGCAGGGGTGACTCTGAAGAGAGGTGAGGAATATTTACAATATGTGAGAAAAATGGTTGGAAGACAAAAGGGTTGTAAAAAGAGAAATGTTTCTTAGGGCAATGAGCTCCTTTAAAATGTTCAAGAATAGCAAATGTTTTAAAAACACTTAGATATTTGGAAAGTTCCTTTCAGGTGATGTACTGTTTTTTGATCATGATCATGTACTAAGACTGGATCATGGGGGCCCTCTACTTAAGTGAGATTACATTTTTATCCCCATTGGTATCCACATAGAGGCACAAACCCATGGAGAGTTCACTGTGCTCCAAAGAGACACCATGAGTGAAATGGTGGTTAGACAGGAAGCCACATGGTAAACATTTACACCTTTGAACTGTATCCTGTCAAGAGTGGGGAGCCAGTGAAGAATTTCATGCAAGAGTCACAGGATTTGATCTGTGAGCTACAGGTGACAGGAAGTTCGTAGAACTGGAGGCAGGAAAACCAGTTAGCAGGTGTTAGTCCTGGTGAGAGATGATGGTAACGACTGTGCTAAGGCAGGGCTTCCCTGGTGGCTCAGACAGTAAAGCATCTGCCCACAATGCGGGAGACCTGGGTTCGATCCCTGGGTCGGGAAGATCCCCTGGAGAAGGAAATGGCAATCCACTCCAGTACTATTGCCTGGAAAATCCCATGGACAGAGGAGCTTGGTGGGCTACAGTCCATGGGGTCTCAAAGAGTCGGACCCGACTGAGCAACTTCACTTTCACTTTCAAGGCAGTAGCAGGTGGACAAAGAAAGGAACTAGGTGTGAGGAACATTTAGGTGATAAAATCAGTAGGACTTAGTGATTTACTAGTTCTTTAATGGGACAGGGGACTAGAGGCAGTCTGAAGAAGAGGGAGGAGTAGAGACTGACTTCAGCGGTCCAGCTTTGGTATCTGGGATAGGAGGTCATGACAGACTTCACGGGTATAAGGAATTCAGAACTGGAGCAAGTACTGATCTCTGGTTACAGGCAAGACAGATTAGAAAGCACTTGATCATACTCTGGCCACCTGATGCGAAGAGCTGACTCATTTGAAAAGACCAGATATGCATCCAGCACCAGCTGGGAAAAATTGAAGGCAGGAGGAGAAGGGGATGACAGAGGATGGGATGGTTGGATGGCATCAGCGACTCAATGGACATAGGTTTGGGTGGACTCTGGGAGTTGGTGACAGACAGGGAGGCCTGGCGTGCTGCGGTTCATGGGATCTCAAAGAGTCAGACACGACTGAGTGACTGAACTGACTGACTGACTGATCGTACACAGTAATGATGCATGGTCCTTATGATTTTCATTACCTTTGTGTTTCAGCTTTTACAACAGATTTCCCTGAACTTTATAAAGATAAAATATTTGTTTAGCAATTTTTTTTTCAACTATGACCGGGTTCTGCCGTTCTAGGCACTGTGAATACCCACATCACCCACAGCTCCCACACTGAATCCTGTGATTCCTTTGTTTGAAATTCTTCACCGGCTCCACACTGTTTCTAGAACAGAGTTCAAAGGCATAAATGCTTTACGATGTGGCTTCCTGTCTAACCACCAGTTCACTCATGGTGCCTAATTGGACTGCCAAGAACTCTTTGCACATTTGCATCTCTGTGCCTTTTCCCAGGTTCTTCCCTCACTGCACTGTCATTCCAGTGCCAGCACCCCAAGCCCCTCCCTAGAGGGGTCCCTACTGTGTGAGTATCCCTCTTCATTTTTCCCACTGCACCCCCATAGATAATTCTACCCCTCTATTTGTAATCTTCTGCACTCATTTGTAACCTGCACTTTTGAATGTCTCACCCCTTGAGGTTAAAATCTTCTTAAGGGCAGGACCTTATCATGACAGTTTTAATGATTATCATTTTATTGTTGTGAATACTGTTCATGGCCATTTGTTGGACTCCTAGTTTGTGGAAGAGTCTATGCTCTTTCCAAAACCATGCTGCCTTTTTTTTTTGCCTTTTTTATTACCTGTGCTGAGCAGAGTCTGACATATGAGCATTTTTAAACAAAGGAGTAGGCATCCATTTGTTGCAAAACAGTAATAGTGAGTTTGAATTTGGCTTGTGTTACTTTTCTTCTCTGGTAGACATGATGCCTGTAAACTTATATCCTACTGCTGACCCCCAAAAGTGGGTGTTTAGGATTAAATAAAGTCAATGTAACATTTTTTTAAAACATATATATATGCTCATTTTTATGTGAAAATTTCTGAAACAATAACAGATAACACAAACAGATACACTGTTTTTCAATGATAGGAAGGATATACAAATGTGAATATGAACTTTAATCAATTATGCATGCGTGCTAAGTCACTTCAGTCACATCCGACTCTTTGCAACCCTATGGACTGTTAGTCCTCCAGGCTCCTCTGTCCATGAGGTTTCTCCAGGCAAGAATACTGGAATGGGTTGTCATGCCCTCCTCCAAGGGATCTTCCCAACCCAGGGATCAAAACACACCTCTTATGTCTCCTGAGTTGGCAAGCAGCTTTCTTTGCCACTAATGCCAGCTAGGAAGCTCCCAATCAAGTATAATCCATACTTAAGACATACCAAACTAGTAATTATGTCTTCATTTTTTGTGTGTGATTTGACCTCTGAGGTTTGGAGCATTATTGTAAGTTTTTCATGGTGCAATACTTTACTAATTATTGAATCCTATTTATGAGTATCTGAAGCTTTGTTTTACTATTTTCTCTGCTTTCAAGTGTATTTGAAAGTTATTGGTATAAAAAGATGAGAACTTTTTAATGTATCATTGTTTAAGGAACTTTTCTCGCAGAAGACTTGATTATAACTGCATGGTGGTTTCCTGATGCGTCTCCCAAGCCCTTCCTTTTTCCAATGAGCAACCAGACCACTTTCAGCGACATTGCTCTGGTGCTAGATCAACTGTGACACTTTATGTATTTTATCTGGTGAAATCACTCTTCAACATGTGCAATGAATTCACTCTTGGCTTGATCCGATTTGCCTGGGTGATGTATGCATCAGTGACTCAGGCCTAAGCAGTCACCGAGAGAGGCAATCCTTCTTCCAGGGACAGCCTTGCGCATATGAGATGTGGTCGATGACAGGCATGATGACAGCAAGATTTATCTGCCAGATGGGGACATGGTTAGTGCTCTTTCCAGCTCCAGGACAGGCCCCAGACTCAGCAGCAAAGCTGCTCAAAGTCTGTAGCCTAAAGCAAAGAAAATTTCCCTTAGTCTCTGAAAACCCTCAGCCAGAACTTTGAGTCTGGGAGAATTGCAGCTTGAAACCCAGCAAGGCATTAACCACTCCTGGGGGCAGGAGCTGTGATGAGAGAAACAGCTGTGCACAGACATTTGGTAAATCATCAAACGTTTCAAATTCTGGAGGGGGCAAAATTGGGTTCAGATTATTTTGTGGAGATTTAGAGAAGAGGGAGAAAACCAATGTGGGACAAAAAATAAGTTTTAGAGTCAGTCAGATATAGAGTCTGATACCAGAAGAGCCACTACCAATTTGTGACTCTGGACACTGTTTAAGCAGCCCGAATCTCCACTGTCTCAGGTCAAAGGTGGTGATAGCCTTTTAGAAAAAATGTACGTAAGGAACCAGCACAATGCTTGGAAAACAATAAGTTCTCAACAGATGATAGATGTACTGTTCTAGGAGATTCTGAACAGTTTGCAGTGTTTCAAGAGGCACACCAGACAGGAAATATGTTGGCTTTTTAGGTTTTTCTTTTTTGAAAACACTGGAGAGGGCAGGGAAGTCATGTTATGTGAAGATAGTTGAAGAAGAGATCAGAGAAAGTAGCAGGCACCAACAGGAACAGAGGAAAATATGGACAGCTAAGTTTCTCTTATGTAGATTTCAGTTTTGCAGGACTAACTCCTGGTTTTACAAGACAATGAATTATTAAAATTGAGCCAAAGTCTTTTGAACGTTGAATGGGTCTGGAAGCTTTTAGCACTGACATGTGCAGTCCCCACAGAGACGTTCAAGTGTTGGAACAGTGTCTTCCTGAATTTGGCCTCAACATCCGCTGTACATAAAAAGAAGCAGAACAGACAGTAGCTTAAGCGTTGCTAAACCAAGCCATTTTCCTAAGTTGTACTTCTTCCATCTACCCCATCTCTGTAAAAACTTTACAGTTCATTAATTTTGTGGGATCTCAGGATCCCGAGTCTGTAATTCTTGGTTAGTGCTGTCCCATATGCTCTGGCAGGGAAGACACGCATAAACAGTTTCCCAGCCACACATCAGTACCAGCCCAGAGACTCTGGGCTCAGTCCTAGAGATGCCGTTTCAAGTAGGATGTTTAGCATCTGCCTGATTTATGACCTCCTTGCTTTAATAGGAGAGCTGGTAAAAGCTGTTTGGGAGCATTTTGATGATACTTGTGCTCATTTTCAGCAATAAATTGCAATGGCATTACAAAAGCAAATGTATCAGACAGTCAGAGTCTATTATGGTGTAAGGCCAGCAGCAGCCTGGGAAAATCACAATATATACTGGATGCAAAAAGCTACCTTCAAGTATTTTTAAATACACAGGAAATTAGGGATATGGCTATTAAGGTTCCCATAGCCACTCTAATTGGGCCACATGATTATCTAACCATCAGGTTGTGCATGGCATGGAGCAGGGTGGATGACTGTCACAAGTAGACCCTAAAGTCAATCAGCCATCTGTAGTGTGCAACTGTCAGCCCTAATGGTCTGACTACACTTCGTGTTTGTGTGGGACATTTTACATGGCTTATGAATTAGCTCCCAACTTGTGAAATAACCTCACAGTCACATCTCTCCTTGGCCCTCCTTTCCCTAGTTCCTCCCTGGTTCAGGAACCCTCACTGCTTTTTATCCAAATACGTCAAACAATTCTCCGTGGCACTAGTCAGTCCTCCAATCAATCTCTCTTACAATGAAAAGCCAAATTAATCTTTCTGAAGTAGTTCTCTATGCATATTAACCACTGCTCAGAAACCACCAATGGACTTCCACTTCTCTTAAAGCAGACACAACACTTATCCTGGCTAATCTTCTATGTGGTCCTGGCCTTCTGGGCAACCTTCCCCAGCCCCTCAATTGTAATCAATTTTTGTGTCTTCCGTATTTGACATTAAACTCTTCAATAGCAGAGACGGTGCCAGCATATAATAGGTTCTCAATAAATATTTGCTGAATAACTAGATGCATGAATCTGCTCACACACAGTGGCTGACAATATGAACTATTAAAAATTGTTCTGGAAAGCAATTTTCAAATATCAATATTCATTAAATTATTCATAATCTTTGACCTTAAAATAATATTTCTGAGAATATATTCTAAAGCAATCATTCAATGGGGAAATGATGTTTATATAGTATTGCCTATAATAATAAAACGTCAGAATGAAATTTAAAGCAATAATAAGAGAATGGTTAAGTAAATTAAGGTAAGTCCACTCAAATGACTATTATAAAGTCAATAATTATTATAAAAACTTGTCACAGGAACATTCTTGTGACCTATTTCTTTTTAAAAAGTGTTGAAAATTGAAACTTTATCTTCTTTTATCCACTTTGCTAGCAGTATGGTTAAAAAATACTTAAAAGTAAAAATGGTAGTATTTTAGAAAATTTCCCTTTTTTTGGATTCCTATTAGTTTTACAGTGCAAGTGAAAAGATTACCTTTCTACCTAACAAATGAACACTTCAAAGGCTCCCTATCTGTGGAATAAAATCCAGATCCAGCCAGCCTTCCACACACTGAGCATCACTTCTGAACCTGCATTTCTGGGCTGAGGTCTTTTTCCTTTATGGCTGTGAACAATCATGTATATAAGCACAGAAATCAAAACTGTGAGGTTCGATGATTTCCCCCAAAGTGAAGTCGATGTGACCACCACCAAACTCAGCAGAACCTGCAGAACCCCTTCCCAGGCCCTCTCTCTTCTCCCCACAAAGGAAGTCGCCACCTTGACTTTTGTTGTAACCATTCCCTTTGTTTCTCTTTAGTTTTGTCACAAAAACCTTATCTCTGAATATCACAGTCACAGTTTGGTTTGAGCTAACTTGGATAGAAACAGACTATTGTCCCTAGGTATAACCTGAGGGGATTGGTTCCAGGAGCCCCTGTATATAACAAAATCTGTGGATGCTTAAGTCCCGTATATAAAATGGTGAGGTACATATATTTATTAAAAAAATCTGCATATAAATGGACCTGCCTAATTCAAACCCACATTGTTCAAGGGTCAACTGCATTTAAAATTTTTGTGTTGTGTGACAGAAACCAACACAACATTATAAAGCAATTAGCCTCCAATTTAAATATATACATAAAAATTTTGGCTTCTTTTCACTCAATATTATACTGTTACCATTTATCCATGCTGGTGTGTGAGTGTCTGTATTTTGTTCATTTTCTTAATTATTTAGCATTCCATCACCTGAATATATATCATTCATTTATCCCTTCTATTGTTGATGGATAATAGTTAAGACTCTTTCCAACTTGAAGTTATCATAAATAATGCTGCTGTGAATACTTTTATATGCATTCTGTGGTGCTCATGTGTATATGATTCTGTTGCAGACATATCTAGGAGAGGAATCGCTAGATCATAAGGCTATGTGTACTTTTAACTTTAGTAGATAATGGCTAATTTTTCCTAAAATGTTTGTGTTAACTTCCATTCCCAGCAGCAATGTATGAGAATTCAGATTGCTCCATATCCTTGCCAAAATTTGGTATTATCAGTCTCAGGTTTTAGTCTATTCTACTGAATATGAGGCTTGATCTCTTTGCAGTTTTAATTTGCACTTTCCATGACTAATTAAACTTTTATATGTTTATTGCTATTTTAATATTATCTTTTATGAAGTACATGTTTAAATCTCTTGCCCATTTTTCCATGGTGTTATCTGTTATTTTCTCGACACTTTATAGAAGTCATTTATATGTTATGGATACAAATTTTTGTTACATGTTTCAACTATCTTCTCCCACTATATTGTTTGCCTTTTAATTCTCTAGATGGCCTCTTTTGATGAACAGAAGTTTTTAATTCTAACGGAGATCAACATCATTTTTCCTTTGCGTTCGTGCCAAGTCACTTCAGTCATGTCCGACTCTTTGCAACACTATGGGCTGTAGCTTGCCAGGCTCCTCTGTCCATGGACTACAGGCAAGAATACTGGAGTGACTTTCCATGCCTTCATCCAGGGGATCTTCCTGACCCAACGACTGAACCTGCATCTCCTGCGGCTCCTGCATTGCAGTCAGATTCTTTATCGTTGAGACACCTGGAAAGTCCCACTTTTCCTGTATGATTACATTTTTTCTGTCCTGTTTTAAACACCTTTCCCTATCTAGAGGTTCTGTATTATCCTGTACAAGTTTGGTTTTTTTGCTCTTGACATTTAGATCTACAATCTACAGCCTGGAATTCATTTGGGGACAGGAAGTGTGGTGGGGCTATTTCTTTTTTCTTTTCTTTTTTTTCACTCATAATGCTCTTCTCCCACCTTTTAGTCCCTACATGCAGTCTTTTCTTTCATTCTGCACATTGTATTCACACCTTCCTCCCCAACTTTGTCTGCCTTTCTGATCACCAGCTCTACCCATCCGTCAAGATATAGCTTGCATGCAATCCTAGCTCCAGTGCTCAGTCCCCAGAATTAATTTCTATGCCCACCTCTTCTCTCCACCAGACTCCAAAATCTTGTTTTCAATATCTCTCAATTATCATCTAACATATTTGTATACTAAAGAGATGTAAAAATGATTATTAATAGTATATCTAATTAAACTTATTAAACAATAAGTTCCCCATGGAAAGCATTGAAATCAAGCAGGACCCTGTGGGGCTCCTGGACATGGAAGCCTTTCTGTGTACCTTGTTTCTTGTTTTTGGGAACAAACTCTAGCCTCCATGACCTTCCCTGAATTCCAAAGGGCAGATTCCAATATTTGCTAATCTGGGAAGGGAGAGGATGCAGACAGAAGGGAGGAAAAGCTAAGAAAAAATAGTATAGCCTTGGGGCAGGGTCCTGGTTCCACCTCAATGGCTACACATAATATCTTTGTACTGTTTATGAAAATAAAACCCACAATAAATGGAAGATGTCATCATTCATTATTCCAGTAAAGAATACCTGAGGCCAGATTAAAGGAATGAGAGAAGCTCATCAAGAGATTATGAGACCAGAATAAAGGATGGTATAATCACTCACCCAGAGCCAGACATCCTGGAATGCAAAGTCAAGTGGGCCTTAGGAAGCATCACTACCAAAGCTAGTGGAGGTGATGGAATTCCAGTTGAGCTATTTCAAATCCTAAAATATGATGCTGTTAATGTGCTGCACTCAATATGCCAGCAAATTTGGAAAACTCAGCAGTGGCCACAGGACTGGAAAATGTCAGTTTTCATTCTAATCCTACTGCACAATTGCACTGATCTCACATGCTAGCAAAGTAATGCTCGAAAGCAAAGCTTCTACAATATGTGAACCATGAACTTCCAGATGTTCAAGCTAGATTTACAAAATGCAGAGGAACCAAAAATCAAATTGCCAACATCTGTTGGATCATTGAAAAAGCAGGAGACTTCTAGAAAAACATCTCCTTCTGCTTTATTGACTACCCCAAAGCCTTTGACAGTGTAGATCACAACAAACTGTGATCTTAAAATTCTTAAAGAGATGGGAATACCAGATCACCTGACCTGCCTCCTGAGAAATCTGTATACAGGTCAAGAAGCAACAGTTAGAACTGGACATGGAACAACAAATTGGTTCCAAATAGGGAAAGGAGTATGTCAAGGCTGTATATTGTCATCCTGCTTATTTAACTTATATGCAGAGTATATCATGCGAAATACCAGGCTGAATAAAGCACAAGCTGGAAACAAGATTGCCAGGAGAAATATCAATAGCCTCAGATATGCAGATGACATCACCCTTACGGCAGAGAGTGAAGAAGAACTAAAGAGCCTCCTGATGAAAGTGAAAGAGGAGAGTGAAAATGTTGGCTTAAAACTCAACATTCAGAAAATGAAGATCATGGCATCCAGTCCCATCAGTTCATGGCAAATAGATGGGTAAACAATGGAAACAGTGAGAGACTTTCTTTTCTTGGGCTTCAAAATCATTGCAAAAGGTGACTGCAGCCATGAAATTAAAAGCACTTGCTCCTTGGAAGAAAAGTTATGACAAACCTAGACACTGTATTTAAAAGCTAAGACATCACTTTGTCAGCAAAAGTCCATATTGTCAAAGGTATGGTTTTTCCAGTAGTCATGTACAGATGTGAGAGCTAGACCATAAAGAAGGCTGAACACTGAAAATTTGATGTTTTTGAATTGCAGTGCTAGAGAAGACTCTTGAGAGTACCTGCAAGGAGATAAAACCAGTCAATTCTAAAGGAAATCAATCTTGAATACCCACTGGAAGGACTAATGCTGATGCTGAAGTTGAATCTCTAATATTTTGGCCACTTGATGTGAAGCACCAACTCATTGGAAAAGACCCTGATGCTGGGAAAGATTGAGGGCAGGAGGAGAAGGGGACAACAGAGGATGAAATGGTTGGATGGCTGACCTGACTCACTGATTTAATGGATATGAGTTTGAGCAAACTCCAGGAGATAGTGAAGGACAGGGAGGCCTCACAAGCTACAGTTCACAGGGTTGCAAAGAGTCAGACATGACTTTGTGACTGAGCAACAACAATAATCTCCATTCCCTGGTGTCACTCTCATGAATATGTTACTATGTTGCATTACATGATAACAGGTACTAATTAAGGTTTCTAATCAACTGACCTTAAAATAGGGATATCATCCAGGAATACGGAGTCATTGAACAAGTCCTTCAAATCAGAAAGCCAAAGCAGGAGAGGAAGCATAAAGACTCAACATTGTCACTGGGCTGAAGATGGTGGGGCCACGTGAGGACTGTGGGCTGCCTCTAGGGGCTAAAAGGCAAAGAAAAGTGAACCTCAGTCCCACAACTGCAGGCAATGAATTCTGCCACCAACCTGAATGAGCAAGGAAGCAGATTCTTTCCCAAAGCCTCCTGAAAAGATCCCGGCAACTGATGCCTTGACTTCAACTTTGGGAGACCGTGAACAGAAACCCTAGCCACACCATGCCAGACTTCTGACTTATAGAACTGAGATAACGAGCAGAGGCTATTATTCTAGGCTGCTAAACCTGTGGTGATTTGTTACTGCTGCATGAATAGAGAACTGTTATAATGGGCCGTCTACTCTCCGGGAGAAGGGAGTTCAGCACAGGGAACAGGAGGGTAGTGGTCCTGAGTTGGGAGCATATTCAACATACTCTAAGAAGAGCAAGTCAACCGATGGCGTAGGAGTAGAGTGATGGAGAGTGGTCGGAAATGAGGTGAAAAATGCAATTAGAGGTCTCTTGTGTGGGGTCTTAAAATTTTACAGGAAGTTATTGAAAAGTTTTGATCAGTAGAATGATGTGTTAAGTTTTAAAGGATTGTAAAAAGATACCTCTGCTGTCACACAGTAATTCACCACAAGGATAGATGTAGGAACAGTTAGGAATCTGCTGCAGTAGACAAGCAGAGAGATCACTATGGCTGGGACCAGTTGGTAAAGGCAGATGAGGAAAAGTTGAATACTGAATATATTTTTCAAGATACAGCCTACAGGATTTGCTGATGGAGTGGATGGGGATAAGAGAAGGTGGGATGTGGAGATGTTGAGTAAGTTATTGGATGCCCGAGTTTGGAAACTGTACGAGGATCTGACAGCAGATAGATGCTATGAAAGCCCCAGTACTGGAGATTTCCCACAGAGTGAATGTAATGAGAAAAAAGGACTTTACTCTGTTAACAGGCAGTACTGAGAGATCTGGAAGAGGCAGAGTGAGTAAATGAGATGTTAGGAGAAACAGAAGGGTGGTGTCCCAGAAGCCAAAGGTTGCGAGGAGCAGGGAGTGGACCAGGAGACCAGAGCTGAGAGTGAACAGCTGGGTGTGCAGCAAGGAGAGCACTGGTGGCCTTAACGAGACTGCTTTTGTGGAGTGGTTGGGTGATGTCGAGAGGACCGGGAGAAGCAGAGACAGCGAGTACAGACTCCTCTTGTTGAATAATTATACTGCAAAGGGAAGCAGAGGAATGAGGCTTAGCCGAAGAGAAATGCAGGGTCAAGAGAGAAGGCAATTTTTCCTAAGCTGGAAGCTATTACAGCATGTGTTTGATGTTAATGGGAATGACCTAGCAGAGAGCAGGGATTCGTGCAGGAGGGGAAATGCCAGAACAGGGATCCAGGGCCCTGGAGAGGAGGCAGAATGAACAAGTGCGGAGGTCAACAGCTGGGCACACACATCAGGTGTGTGTGGATGTGTTCATGGAAGTAATTGTAACTACTGGAACAGGTACACAGCACCGGACTCGGGACAGAGACTCCCCTCTGATGCTGCACTGGAGGCTCAGTCTTATCTCACATGCAGGGACAGAGGTTAAGTAACTCACCTCTGGTCATCCATCAGTAGGGTCAGAGTCAGATGCTAGGTCTTTGAGACGAATTTAGAGAGAGAACCATTTGGAGGCTTTGATGAATTGGTTTTCTCAGCCCTGGGCATGATTTCTGCTTAGAATAATTGTAGATGACCTGGAGCAAGTCGGGCCTGCATGGTGGATAGAGCTGAGAAAAATCAGGAAGAAAAAGATCTTGTAGCTTTGTGAACAGAGGAAGTAAGAGTCAACATATATTAACTAAGTTGAGTAAGGTATGTTTAAAAAAAATAGATGAAAACGAGGAACAAAAAGCTAGAAAATTCTAATAGAGACAACATTTTATACCTGAACATAATTTATAAGGTTTGTGCTCAGAAATCTCACCCTCTATAAAAAAGCCACTTTGTTTGTACCCCAAATGTTACCTGGATCACATCACAGTGGTTCCAAGGCCTCTCTCATACTGAAACTTGGCTACTATCACTATTTTTATCATGGGATATGCATCACTTTGCTGACAAAGGTCCATATAGTCAAAGCTATGGTTTTTCTGTAGTCATGTATGGATGTGAGAATTATACCATAAAGAAGGCTGATGCATTCGAACTGTGGTGCTGGAGAAGGTTCTTAAGAATCCCTTGGTTAGCAAGATCAAACCAGTCAATCCTAAGGGAAACCAACCCTGAATATTCACTGAAAGGACTGATGCTGAAGCTGAAGCTCCAATATTAGGCCACCTGATGCAAAGAGCTGACTCATTTGAAAAGACCCTGATGCTGGGAAAGATTAAAGGCAAGAGGAGAAGAGTACAGTAGAGGATGAGATTGTTAGCATCTTCGACTCAGTGGACATGAATCTGAACAAACTCTGGGAGCCAGTGAAGGACGGAGATGCCTGGCATGCTGCAGCCCATGGGGTCTCAAAGAGTTGGACATGACTGCCTAGAGAGCAGTCTGTCAGCTTCAGAATCCCTGGCTTCTGCCTTGTTCTTTTCGGGCTCCTGTACCTGAAAATAGGCTGCCTGTTCATAGAAAAAAACTCTGCTGTGTTTCTGACCAAAGCCCTTGCTGCCCATGTTCATCACAGGTTGCCCTGTCTGGGCCAAGGACTGACTTCTCTGCCTGGCTTGAGTGACCAGCTCATGTAGAGTTCTATGCAGAGCAGAGAGAATATCCTACTTTCCAACCTGGGACACATTTTATTTCCAGATGTGAGACCCAGAACCTTGGTGGTCCCTGAACCCTTCTGTGAGGCCCTGGCCTCACCCCTGCCCCAGTCAGTCACAGTATTGACCATTTTCAACCTTGAGGGAGTCAAGTTCAAAGGGATGGACAAGGAGTGGACACGACACCATTCCTACTTCTCCCTCTTTCCTTCGCAAGCCTGCTCCCAATCCAAACCTCTCCTTTCTCTCCCTTTAAATCAAGGTGACTAACAGCTGGGGAAGAATTTGAGGCGCTCTGCATGCCAACGATGTCTGTGCCCCAGAGCAGCCGCTAGCTCCCACATTCTTTCTCCCCTGGCTATCCAAGGCTGCAGGTACCTTATCAGAGTGAGAAAATGAAGAAAACAGGAAAAGATGATGGTTGGTGAAGAACATCTTACCAACCTCTTTAAGCTGTGTGAGTGGTTGGGGGTTCCCTGGGTCTGTTTGCTTAGAACTGGTGAGCAAAGGAAAACAGGCTCTGGCTGGGTTCTGTGCATCTTAAAAGGGAGGAGATGCTAAAACTGACTTCCTTTTAGGCTGTAAGCTCCTACAGGCAAGGACCATGCTTTAGCTTGACCTAGCAGAGTGCCATAAAACAGACGGATGTAAACTGTGTGCAACGCAAGGCGAGGAATGTGTCTGATCCTTTGCTTGTTATTTCCACAGGGTCTGAAGAGTGCTCACATACACTAAAGGCTTATCATATGCCTACAGACTAGTCCTCATTGGGAAACAGCTGGAATATCAGGCCAAGAGCACAGGAGTGGGAAACAGAGGAGCTTCCAGTTCCAGCTCTGTCACCCTGAGAAAATCCCTCCACCTGTCTAACCCACACGTTCACATGTGTAGATAAGGACACCAGCACTCCCCAGGGCGGTGTGAGCTCAGGCGAAACGATGTGCGTGAAATTTCTGGGTTCAGTAAACTTGACGCACTGGACAAAGGAAAGGCACATCTACTCTGCTTTTCCCTCTCTCCTGGGCTTCCCTGGTGGCTCAGATGGTAAAGAATCGCCTGCAATGTGGGAGACCTGGGTTCCATCCCTGGGTTGGGAAGATCCCCTGGATGAGGGCATAGCAACCCACTCCAGTATTCTTGCCTGGAGAATCCCCACAGACAGAGGAGCCTGGTGGGCTACAATCCATGGGGCCAAAGAATCGGACACGACTGAGTGACTCAGCACAACATTCCCCTCTCTCCCACCACAGTGCACAAAAGGCACATTTTAGGAAACCTTGTAACTGATGAGCCAGCACCTTCCAACCAGCGCGGATAGGCCTACGATTTCAAGGCTGTTAGCACAACAACAAAGGGAAACACAGAAAGAGGAGACTACGTCCATGTAGTCTGGGAGATAGACAGGAGGGCACTAAAAAAAGGAAAAACTCAGGATCCCAGACAGAAAACTTACCCTCAGGTCCAGGCCACTCAGCTGCTTCTGCAAATTCCCTGAGTCAGAATCAAGTGTGCAGCAAGTCAGGGGAACAAGAGGCTTTATTTAAGGAGATACAGGCAGTTTTTACTTTTCCTGCAACCAGATATGTTAGAAATAAAGCCTCATCTGGGATCTCCCTAAAGCTAATGAGACTGAGCTGATAGTTCATTGACTTGCTTCGCAGAATTTATTTTATGAGTGTCTCTAATCCACACGGTTCCCCTTTCCTTTGAGACTCAACCAAGGGCAACTCCAGAAATCCCATCGGCTTATTTATACTTACCATGTCGCCTCAGACACAGTGTGTGCCCAATAAACATAATTATTATTCCATTCTGAGAAAGCAAACACTATTTTAGAGATGACTAATCCACACGAGCATTCACATGCGTGCATGTCATACACATCTGTGTCTGTGCCTGAATGCTCAAGTTAGAATGATAAATTTCCCACATTTATTGGGCTTCCTGTTCAGTCTATGATTCGGATGAATTTCACATAAGAAGGCTATCCCTAATTATAAATAAAAAAGATTTCCCCATTGGCCCAGGAGAGGATAAGAAAGACGTTGGACCACTGCTCTTTTCCAAGACCATGTTCCCAGGCAAGGGCCAGACCTCAGAGGGGACATCTGTCTGCATGCCACAGTCAGGAAAAGGGACCTTGGTCCTAGGCTTCCAGTCACATGAAGATTCTGATGGCTCAGCATGGTGTGGGAGGTGTGGGAGATGGGACTGAAGGGACAGTGGAGACCTCGGAACTGATTGATCATGTGCAGAGATGACCAAGGCCATCTCCAGCACTCCACCCAACTTGGGGCAAAGAGCTTCAAGATTGACTGAGGTTATACTTCCTCCCAGCTCAGTGAAATAGAAACTCACGGTCAAAGAAGTTAGAGATTCTAAAAGTAGGATTTATACACTCTGAGCTTATGGATAAGATTCATATCTATTCCAATGGAGAAAAGATGTATTACTAAATGAACACATTTTGCTAGATAAATCTTTTCAAAATTCAGTGTCCATGGGGAAAAAAATCAAAGTGGTTGGGGTGCAGGGGTTTCTTGGTGGTGAAGACACTGAAAATCAAGTCTCAGCCATAATCTGAGCACAAGGCACTTTCTCCTCACTGCACTTCCCTGAAGGTTCCTGCACTCCCAGGGGAGAACCAAACGGCACCCTGCTTCTAGGCTTTAGGGGGTTAGGCTGGCTTGCTTTGCCTCAGACTATCTTTATATTCATCACTCCCTGGGAAAGCAATCTCAAAAGAGTGTGTCCAACTAGAAAGATGGGATAAATGGGTTGGCATGTTTAGCCAGGATCTTTGAACTGTAAGAACAGAGACCCTGTCAGGTGAGTTTACATCATGGGAGTCTGTCATAAGGATATGCATGCAAACAAGAGCTGCCGTGCACAAAGACAGAAATATAGATCAATGGAACAAAATAGAAAGCCCAGAGATAAATCCACACACCTATGGACACCTTATCTTTGACAAAGGAGGCAAGAATATACAATGGAGTAAAGACAATCTCTTTAACAAGTGGTGCTGGGAAAACTGGTCAACCACTTGTAGAAGAATGAAACTAGATCACTTTCTAACACCACACACAAAAATAAACTCAAAATGGATTAAAGATCTAAACGTAAGACCAGAAACTATAAAACTCCTAGAGGAGACCATAGGCAAAACACTTTCCGACATAAATCACAGCAGGATCCTCTATGATCCACCTCCCAGAATACTCGAAATAAAAGCAAAAATAAACAAATGGGATCTAATTAAAATTAAAAGCTTCTGCACAACAAAGGAAACTATAAGCAAGGTAAAAAGACAGCCTTCTGAATGGGAGAAAACAATAGCAAATGAAGCAACTGACAAACAACTAATCTCAAAAATATACAAGCAACTAGGGAATACAGAAAGCTAGTTCAGATGTTCTTTTTGCTGAAGGATTTCGTTATCTTCACTCAGAACTCCACCCTTAACACTGATGCAGATCCTCTCCATCTCCGCTTCTGCTTCTCCGGTGAACCAAGTCAGCCTCTGCCCTAGTGACTCTTAGCTACCTCCTAACTGGTGTGCTCATGGTTATCACATACTCCTGGACTCTTCTATAGCACGGTATCTATATTCTACCTTCTCTCAGTGTGCGGTCCCATGTCTGTTCCTCCTACCAACTGATCAACCCTCTCTAATTCTAGTCCAAATTTCTAAGGAAGACATGATGTCCTTGCTTGGCAGAGTTTTCATATCATGTGACACCATAGGCTTCAGGTACCCAGACTATGGATTTCCTCATCTATACGTCAGACACCTGCTACTTAGTCTAATCAGTTTAAGCTGTGGCAGTGAGGTTCCACTGTAAGGGGAATCCAGCCACTACTTCCTTGATTAGAAAGCAGTGCATGAAAATCTCTTCATATGAGGCTGTGGTCTTGGCAGTGGGTGCATGCGTGCATGCTCAGTTCACTTTTAGCCTATTGGAACAATTAGGAAGTCAGAGATCATTTGTCAATTAGTTGAGCGTACTATTGCATATCTCTGGCATTGTGTTAAATGAATAACTTTTAAACCCCTATTTTACAGGAGTTCATCCTCTCCATTTTAAGAAAAAAGATCATCAGGGCTTCCCAGGTGGTGCTAGTGGTAATGAACCTGCCTGCCAATGCAGGAGACATAAGAGATGGGGGTTCGATCCCTGGATCGGGAAGATCCCCTGGAGGAGGGCATAGCAACCCACTCCAGTATTCTTGCCTGGAAAATCCCATGGACAGAAAAGCCTGGTGGGCTACGGTCCATAGGGTCACTCAGAGTTGACACAACTGAAGGGACTTAGCACATACTACACGCAGAGATATTTGACCCAATTACTACTTTAAAGTGGAAAATACCACTGAACACGGGCTTAGATGCCTGACAAGAGTCCCAGTTTAAGGGGGACTTAAAAAACGCTCCTACAGTGGGTTTTTCAGTTTCTGCAGGAGGGCACAGCAATTCTCCCTGAATGGGGAAATATCTTTTATCCCATAACCAAAGCCTCATGTTTTTAAAACAGTTAAGAAAAAAAAAAATCCTGCCTAAGAAGGACCAACCTGCTACTCATTTAATTTCAATATCTCCTTGGTCAGCAGGCAGAGCACTGAGCTGGGTCTGAAGGTGCCATGTGCCTCATACAGGACCCGAGCTCCAAGCATACATCCTCTGGCATCGAATCTAAGGTGATGACCCAGCAGAAAAAGTCGATTTGGTCACTGGAGGCCTAGATGGTGCCTCTGTGGTCTCCTGGGTCCCATGGACAGAGTTGCTGCCTCCAGCCCCCAGTTCCCTCCAAGTGCTACTCAAGTTGAGCAGGGGGAGGCCACTGCAATCAAACAGGCTGGTGGAATGAGCACACTTGTGCTTGGGGTACATCTGGAAATTGGCCTTCTTTAACTCTTCACGGGACATTTCTCCAGCAGTTTTATGATTACTGAAGACAATCAGGGCAGTTGGAAAGCTAGACTATTTGTACCCTTTCCTCTCTTTGGGCCTCAAGCGCCAAAAACAGTTTAAGTCAGTGCCCTAGAGGGCCCCTCCCCTTTAGAGAAAAGGTTTAGTCATCCAAAGGCACTATATTTCTGTAGTCATTAATTTTTAAAATATTCCCCAGTCAATATTCTTACCAATGAACATGATTATTTCCTGTTTAGTGATAGGTTGAAGATATGAGAACAGTTTCTACCACCTTCTGTTTTCTATCAGGAATGAAAAATAGCATTCCACTATTCACAGCATCTATTGCAGTCAGTGTGATTCTAAATAATGGAGATAAACACCTACTTTTTTTTTTTTTTTTTTAGTTTTGGCTGTGCTGGCTCTTTGGTGCTGTGCAGGCTTTGCTCCAGTTGTGGCGAGTGGGGGCTACTCCTAGTTGTGGGCACAGGCCATCGTGGTGGCTTCTCTTGTTGCAGATATGGGCTCGAGGGGTGTGGGCGTCAGTAGTTCTGGCTCCTGGGCTCTAGAACACAGGTTCGATAGCTGTACACAGGCTTAGTTGCTCTGCGGCATATGGGAGCTTCACAGACCGGGGGTCAGACCAGGGGTCAAACCTGTGTCTCCTGCTGGGAGGTGGATTCTTTACCATTGAGCCACCAAGGAGCCCTAAACATCTAATTTTTGTTGCTGCTGTTCCATCACCTTTTGGTAGTATTTCCTGGTCACCACCTATCACTATAAGTTGGAAGACTACTCCCAATTTACTGTCCCTATCTCTCTTCTATTCTTATCCATACATCTATTGTATATTTTCTTTTACATGATTAATAATAAACATAAATACTATCCCATAATTTTAATTATGTCTTTCACACTTTGTTTATTGGTTGAGTCTAAAAATGAATAAGCCAATAAATATCATTTTTGTCATAATTACTATGTAAATATTATTCACCACAGAAGCAAATGGTATTATATAATTAATTTTCCTTCTGTACAGGTAAGATGCCATAATCCCTAGGATATCTGGAGAAGCATGTCCTTTTAGTGTCAAGGTCAAATAGATTATCTATCCAGATACTCAACCAATGCTCCAGTCATCTCACAATGTAATAAACTTTCTGTGAGACTCATAACTCTGGTATAAAATGACCTGGTGTTTCCCAAGATTTCTAATTGGGTTTCTTCCACTCAGTGATAGGGTTGCATGAGATTCCCATTTTTACCCAGGGGCCTTACTCAAGAACCTTCCCTCCTTGTGGATTGATTATTCTACACGCTTGGTGTACACTTCCAATGCTAGGACTTTCCTTCACCACACTATTGCATTAGAGCCACTTTTTCCTTATTTATGGCTTTCTTTCCCCCAGTTTTTACTAGAATAACTCTTATTCTGCCGAGTAAATATCCTGTATGCCTAAAAATGTATCTTACCTTCCCACTTGATTGACAGTTTGGCAGATACAGAATTCTAGATCAGACTAAATCCAGTTCAAAATAATTTTCCCTAAGAATTTTGTGGCATTGCTCTATGAACTTCTATTAGCTAATGTTGCTGATGCCAACTGACTTTTGTTACAATGCAGTCTTCTTGATTTGCCGGTTTGTTTCACTCTGAAAGCTTTTAGGGTCTTCACTTTATCCTGACCTTTCTGAGTATGATTAGATGACTCTTAAATGCTGATTTTTTTCCCCCCACACTGTTCAACCTTTGAAGAGCCTTGTCAAATTAAAGACTTGTACGTTTCATCAGCTGTTGTTAATTCCCTCACAATGAAAACTAAATCAAACCTATATTGTATAGTCTAAATTCTATAACTACCATTAGTCATATGTTGAACCTATATTGATTATTCTTTCATGTTCTTTTTTTTTCTCATGTTTTCCAGCTATCCTTTTGCTTTATAGCATGGATGTTAGCTTTGACTTTACTATCAAAATCTGCTATTGATTTAAAATTTTTAACATAATTTTTTATTACACAAGTTAATTCTTTGACAATGCATTTATTACATCATTCTGTTCTCGTCTTGAATACAATGTCTTCTCAATTTTCTGTGAGGACATATTCAGATTTTCTTTCTTAAGTTATCTTTTGTTTCCTGGGGTTTCCCTGGTCGCCCAGATGATAATCTGCTTGTAATGCAGAAGACTCAGGTTCAATCCTTAGGAGAAGATCCCTGGAGTAGGAAATGGCAGCCCCCACTAGGATTCTTGCCTGGAGAATCCTATGGACAGAGGAGCCTGGTGGGTTACAGTCCACGGGTTGCAAACAGCTGGACGCCACTGATGACTCACACTTTGACTTTTGTTTCCTGAAATAGCTCCTCCTCATGTGTTTTGCTCCTTTTACCTATTGCTCTTCTTCTTCATATATTGTTCATTCATATTCATGAGAAATGGACAAGGCTGACTATTCCAGGTAGCTAGTATGATTTCCTTCTGCTACTTTACAGGACTCTATGACGATTTCCCTTAACAGACCTCTGTCCTAAATTATAAGGCTGATTGCAACCTTTGCATAGCTGGATGGGATATGTTTAATGGCCGGGTTTATTTTAGGGTGATAAGTGAGAAACAAACCACCCAAATTCCAGAAGAAAAAAATATAAAGCTTTATTGTGGGATAGCAATACTCACTAGGAGTCTTAGCTCTCTAGAGATTGCTTGTTTTCTTTCTAGAGAACATTTATCAGCTTGGGTTTGTTTTTCTTTTTGGTTTTGGCTTATTTGCTTTTTACTCTTGAAGTAAATTCAAGTTACTAACTGCTTTATAAAGGGAGGCCAAGGAGAAGGGGACTATGCGGCTGACTTCTGCAGTTCTTACCTTCCAGCAAACCTTTTCTTTTCAGTCCCCTCTCACTACTACTCTTCACACCTATTGATCCAGAGTCCAAACCCCCTTAGGGGTTTCACAGGTAAGATCAGCTTCCACGTCTCCTGCAAGCCCCGTCTGCTCTGTGGCTCCCTCTGCTTGCTCACTAATCAACATATTTTCATTTTCCCTCTTATGAAAATTTCCAGAAATGATTTATTCATCCATGATCTCTCTTTGAAAACTTTCGGGCATTATATGCTTATTCCTTCTTGTGTTTCTCTAAGTCCTGAAACTTCAACTGGGTTTCAGAAGATAAGGGGAGTCCATGAGTGAAAGGTTTCGAATCTTGAATCAGAAGTCCCCCAACACTTCTTTTGGGGTGTTTAGACAAGAGAAACACAGAGTTTTCCCTCCCCTAGGGCCAGAGAGAGGACATCATTGGTGATGGCCTGTGGAGGACAGCTGTTCCCAGCAGGATGGCTGCCTCATAGAGTCACAAGCCACAAAGGCTGTGAGGCAGCAGAGAAGCCTGAGTAGAAGACCCTGAGAAATGATCGTGAGTCAGCTGTCTGAGTCAGTCATTGGCCTGCAGAGCTCTCAAAAGTAACCGGGGGCCACTTTAAACAGGGGGTTAATATGTAAAGATGGGAAAGCAGAAGCTCATTTCAACATACACTGGGATAAGAAAGGAAGTATAATCTTAGATTGTAGTCTTGTTGTCCTTTAAAAATTTTCTTCCACAGAAGTGTTAGTACAGCTCAAACAAAGATTAATCTTTAGAACATCTAGGGACAAAATGCTGTTTGGTTCAAGACATCTTGCCTGTTATACAACATCTAACTCAAGGTGAGGGAAAGAGGGCATGGAGGGAACTTATTTGGATTCTACTACGTGTTAGGAATGGAAGCATTTTATTTTGATTCATCCCCACAAGAACTTTATGAGATTTATTCATTCCATTAAGCAGCTAAATCTAATTCTACAAAGTGCTATATGATACCATGAAAATGCAAAAATGAGGAAATCCAAGCCTATATGAAAGGAAGATGAGGGAAGGCATTTCTGAGAAAATGACATTTGATCTGAGATCTAAAGAAATGACGAGAGCCAATCAGTTGAAAAGAAAGGGGAGGGGTATTCCAAATGAAAGATCTACCTGTGCAAAAGCCTTGGGTAGAGAAAGCATGACAGTTTTAAATACACAAAATAATCATCATTTGGCATCCACTATAGTATAATGGTTTAAGACATAGTCAACAATGGATTCTAATGGTTGAAGAAGAAAGTTTGATAAGAAACAGGGTTCTATATAGTCTCAGAGTATTTCCCCACAAAATACTTTTTTAATTATAAAGAGAAAAATAGTAACATCACAAATGCAAAACCTGATAGACATCACTTTTAACTAAGGGATCAAAATTAACATCATATTCATAGTAATGGGATAATTGATAACATTTTCTTCCTGATATGAGCACTAAAAAGAATACAAAATTGCCTATGTGATATCCCTGCCCTAGATGGATAATATGTATCTAATCATTAGGAACCATCAGACAACCTAAAATGAGAAACATTCTACAAAATAACTGGCAGTATTCTTCAAAAACATCAGTGTCATAAAAGACAAAGAAAGACTGAGGGACAGTTCCATATTAAGGAGTGGAAAGAGACAGGGAAACTAAGTGGAATATGTGAGGCTGGATCCTGGAGCAGAAAACGTTTTTTTTTTTTTTTTTTTTTAACTTTTGCTATAAAAGATATTAATGGAATGCTTAGTGAAATCTGAAAAAGGTACATAATTTAGAAAACAGTACTGTGTGTGTGTGTGTACTCAGTTATGTCCAGCTCATCACAATCCCATGGACCATAGCCTGCCAGGCTTCTCTGTCCGTGAGATTTCCTAGGCAAGAACACTGGAGTGGGTTTCCACTTCCTACTCCAGGGGATCTTTCCGACCCAGGGACTGAACCCATGTCTCTTGCATCCCCTGTACTGGCAGGTGGATTCTTTACCACTAGCCCCAAGACAGTCAGGCACGACTTAATGGCTGAGCATGCATCCCTGAGTGGAAATCATTAAACAAGAGAGTGGGAGACAGGGATGAAGCTGAACTTACAGAGAAATGCAAAACCATATTGTCCTTGAAAATCATGTTAAGATGTTGGTCTATCCTGAAAGCAATGGAAAGCCACTGAAAGGTATGGAGAGGCAAATGACATGATCAGATTAGCGCTAGATTTTGAAAGGCTCACTCTGGTTGCAGGGCAGAAGAGAGACTGCAGAGGGTCTAGAACAACCTCATAAGAAACTGTCATGTGAAGGGCAGCCGGGTGGTGACATTGGACCTTGACAGCAGTGGGTGGATTTAAGAGCTACTTGGGCATTAACATTTATGGTGTTTGGAATAGACTGGAAATGGGAGAGGACAGTGAGGAGCTGGAATGGGAGGAATCACACTGGACTCCCAGGTTGCTGGTTTGCACGATGGGGTAGATGGTGGAGACCTTTATACGGATAGGGAAAACAGGGAGACCAATTTGGGAGGAAAGTCAAAAGCTTGATTTTAGATGTGTAATGTGTAAGTTTCACTTGAGACATCTAGGGAGAGCTGTCAAGTAGGCAGCTGATTGGCAGTGGGAATGAAAGGCAGGAAAGGTGGGAACGATCGGTGGTGGGAATGTAGCTGAGCTCACCCAGAGAGCAGGGCCTAGGAGGGAGCCTTGAAGACCTCTGTGGGTCTGTCTGTGCATCTGTGTTCTTACCCTCATTTCATAGATGAAAACCGAAGGCAGTAAGTGACAGAGCAGAAATTGAAATGGAGGCCTGTCTGACTTCAAATCTCTGCCTTTCCCATTAAGCTCTCAAGTACAAGATACTTTTGGTCCTTTTCCAGTTTCATGCAAAATAAGCCTAGAGGAATCAAAATGTACTAAGAAAGAAGTGACGTGGTAGAAGGGATTTATAGGTCTTCCTTTCTTTAGATACCCAGTTAATGAGATTTTTATCAATTAGGAAAACCAAAAAGCCACCCTTTCTTTCAAATGTTTCGAAGTTTGCTTGTAGTTTACCTCCAGAAGCACATCGGAAAGCCACTTTTCTTTTGAATATAAACACATCCTTTGGTAATGTTGTGGAGAGTCAGAAAAATCTATCCCTGCTCTGAGTATAAATTTCCAAGGTCAAACTTTGCTGAGTTGGTTCTTCCCTGAACTTAACACTCATCTCCTGTTAACATGTTGAGAAAGGAGAGAACTGGAGCCTGCAGTGGTCATTTTTGCAGAGACTCCAGCATAAAACTGCAATGATCCTGCCCCCACCTCTACCTCCCCATCTCAGATTATGGTTGTATAAGTGAGTGACAAATTTCATGTGTTATTTAGAAGTTTCACCTGTTATCAGGAAATTTCATGTCTATGATTCCATTAACCTTTTCTGAGTTAAGTGAAACAAACTCACAGCTATCCTTTGCATATCTCCTGAAGAAGCTTGTAATAATTCCTGGCTTATGAGGTTGGCTGCTGGCAAATATCTAGTGTGCTGTGGTGGAAGATGAGAGGCCAGACACAGAGCCCAGCTAACAGAATGGCTTTGAGTGATGAGCTAAAGATGAGAGGTTGGAAGATAATGAGGCTCTGGGATAACTCAGAAGCCTACCTGGTTTTTTAGACAGTTTGTAACCTTTATAGGCTTCCCTGGTGGCTCAGACTGTAAAGAATCCACCTACAATGCAAGAGACCTGAGTTTGATCCCTGGGTCAGGAAGATCCCCTGGAGAAGGGACTCTCTCCCCACTCCAGTACTCTTGCCTGAAGAATTCCATGGGCAGAGGAGCTTGGCGGCTGCAGTCCATGGGGTGGCCAAGGGTCAGACACGACTGAGCAACAAACACTTTCACTTTCAATCTATATAAATACATTCACACATTTATTTGATGGCCTATTGTGCTTTGCCAACAGCAAGTATCCCCACATCCATGACCTAGTGTACTTCTGACCCTGGCTCTAGGACATCTTCCCTAAACTCACAGTTATATTTTGAAGAAGCAATGTATTTTTCAGACAAACAAATAAATACAGGAGCTTCCAGCTCTGTGCCCAAATTATGACAATCTCAGTTTACATTCAGCTATGAGTCTGAGCCCTTTGGCTATGATGCTGAACTTCCTATGAGCAGACTTAGACCAAAACTCTGAGCAGAAATAGCATCTCTTATTCTCATTGCAACACGAAGATCCCCCTACTTAAAGACGCATTTGCCAAGCACTGTTAACAGAAACCTCATCCAATCTCTAAAGTCCATTGGGTTGGCCTGGAGATGTAGTGGGGCTGGTTATTTTTTATGACTTCCATTCTACTTCCTGTCCATGTCATAGAAACACAACTAAATTATAATCTGAAAACATATCAGAAGTTAAGCACAATGAAAGTAATAATGGCTAATATTTACTGAGAACTTATTGAGCACCAGGCATCACATTGAGCCCTTCATAGACACTATTTCACTGATTCTTCCCAACAACTCTATAAGGCAGTTACTGCTATTGTTCCCATCTCACTGATAAGGAAATAAGACTCGGCCGACTAAGTAACATCAGTCAGTAGTGCCTAGCCAAGGGGACAGAGTAAAATAAAACCCCAGTAAACTACTAAATCTCCAGATGGGAACCCCAGAAACACAATTTCATCCAGTTCCAATAATGACCAAAACAGTTCCATGACCAAAAATCAGCCAGGAGAATATTGGATATAACCTTATAAAATGAAATTTAGTTTGTAACCTCACTTCGCAAGCATGTCCGCAACGTGATCCTATGCCAGAGCAAGCATTATTTCATAAATGTTTGTAAGCATTTATAACAATACAGTTTACATTCTTGTAACAATTATTCTTTGTGCAAGAATTATCATTGATTTTTTTTTCAACATTTTTGTGCATTCACACAGAAAATACACAAAACCTAACTGTATAGCTCTATGTATTTGCACAAAGTAAACACATATCTACAACCATCATTGATCAGGAAACTGAATATTATTAACATACAATTTGCACCCTTTTCCCTCTTGTATATCAAAAGGTACACTATTTTCCTAACTTCTGTCACCATAGATAGCTTTGCTTGTATATGACTCCATATAAATGGAGTCATACATTAGATACTCCTTTGTGTCCAATATCTTTTTTTTTAATTTAAGTTTATTTATTTTAATTGGAGGCTAATTACAATATCTTTTGCTCAACACTGTTCGTAACATTCATTGTGAATGGTTTTTGTTCATTTTCAATGTCTCATGGCATTTCATTGTATGAATATACCACGACAAGCTTAACTATTCTATTTTTGATAGATGTTAAAATTGTTTCTAAGTTTTGGTTAAACAAATAATGTTGTTATGACAATCTTCATACATATTTTGGTGCATTCATACGTATTTTGGTGCATTTTTGTTGAGTATAAATCTAAGAATAGAAACAGTAGATTGCAGAGTACATATAGCTTCAATTTACCAGATGGTGCCAACCTGTTTTCCAAAATAGTTATATCAATTTATACACCCACCAGCAGTATTTGCAGAGTGTGAATGGTTTCACTGCTCCATATTCTTATAAATCCTTGGTCTTTTTTATTCTAGCCATTTTGGAAGATAAGTTGGAGGTAGAATCTTGTATCTATTATTATTGTTATTCTAATGAGATAAAGCACTGTTTCCAAAGTACTTGGAATTTGGTTTAATCAAGTAAAATGTATAAACAAAGAAATGACAGTCATGAAAAAAAGAAGTTTCTATCCTCACAGCTCCCTAGAAAGAGCAGGCAGGCATGCCACACAGGGGGGTACAAGGGTGGCTTAGGAGACAGAAGGACCCAGAAGAACATGACCAGGGGCCTCTGTGGTGGTTTTGACAGTTGTCCCCAGTTCCTGGGGTGATTAGGGCACAGGTAGGGTGGCCTTGAATGTGAGACACTGATAACGGTGGTGTGTGTGGGCTCTGGATTTGTTGGTTTGCATATGGAAAGTGCCTAAAGACAAGTTGCTTACTACTTCTAGGAATTAGCTAACCTTTGGAAAAGGAGTTGCTCCAGAGTCAGCAAGGCTCCAAGATATCAAAATACCAGAATACAAAAAATAAAAAGACATCATTAATACCATTTAGTATGCTGATTGGGTATTTGGGGATATTGTTTTGCAGCCATTCGAGTCTTTCACCCATTTTTCTATTTGATTCTCTGTCTTTCTCTTATTCATTTATAGGAATTCTTCCTATATTCTGGATGTGAGAACCTGATTAACTATGTGTATTACAAATATCTTTTCCCATTCTATTTCGTTTTCACTCTTTTTAGTGCTATCTTGTGATGAATAGTTTTTAATTTTTATGTTGTCAATTTATAAATCTTTTTCTTCATCTTTAATGCTTTTCCTTAAGAAATATTTGCCTACTCCAAGGTCATGAAGATATTTCTCTCTGTTATCTTCTAAAAGCCTTTGATGCCTTGTTTGCTTTTCATATTGAAGCTATAATCCATCTAGAATATATGTGTATGGTGTAATATGAGGTAAAAAAATTTTTTCCAATTAGACCAGCATCACTTATTGAAAAGCTATCCTTTTCCCACTATTTTCTGTAGCAATTTGTTATAAATTAGGTGAACATTTACATGTGTGATTTTCACAGATTTACTATTATGTTACACTGGTCATTTGTTTAGAAAATTTTGCCAACACCATACTATGAATATCTTGTTCTTGTTCAGTCGCTCAGTCATGTCTGACTCTTTGTGATCCCATGAACTGCAGCACACCAGGCTTCCCTGTCCTTCACTATCTCCTGGAGTTTGCTCAAACTCATGACCTTGAATCGGTGATGCCGTCCAACCATCTCATCCTCTGTCACCCCCTTCTTCTCCAACCCTCAGTCTTTCCCAGCATCAAGGTCTTTTCAAAGAGTTGGCTCTTTGCATCAGGTGGCTAAAGTATTGGAGCTTCAGCTTTAGCATCAGTCCTTCCAGTGAATATTTAGTGTTGATTTCCTTTAGGTTTGACTGGTTTGATCTCATTGCAGTCCAAGGGTTTTGGGACTTCTTCTACAGGAATGTCTTGGCAATTCTTGGTTCTTTGAATTTTTATATGAACTCTAGAATCCGTTTGTCAATTTCCACAAAAAAATTGTACCCACTGGGATGTCTTGATCAGTGACATTTGGTTGATATCATTACAATATTGAATCTTCCAATTTATGAATATAATATGCCTTTGCATTTATTTAACTTTTCTCTAATCTCTTTCAATCTTGTTGTATAGTTTTCTTTGTACAGGTCTTACACATCTTCCATTATATTTATTCCTAATTTATATGATGTGTTTTAATGCCTGTGGCAGTCATTGAGCTATATCACTTGGTCTCCCTTCAAAAAAAAAAGTTCTGTTGGCTAACAGCCTCCAGCTATTAGCACCTTTAGGATATTCTTCTTGTCTTAAGGTTAAGAACAGGCTATTCCTGAGAAATCCTCAGACACTGCTTAAATAAAGAAAGGATACTTGGCTCTGGCCATATCTGCCCAGTATGGGAACACTTTAGCAGATAATTTTTGCTTCAGTGCTCCCCACTGCACCGGTCAAGACTTTGTGAGATTGATATCATAGTCTGAGGCTATCCTTTCCCAGTTGTGCTTCCTTCCTTTTTTACCTTTCTTGGATGCTACCTCACGATAAACATCCTCCATTCCTCAATCTGTCTCAGTGTCTGCTTCCCAGAGGATCCAACTGATAATGCTATTATTAAGGGCATTGTTTATTAAACTTCAATTTCTGCTTGTTTATTGCTGGTACATGGAAAACACAATTGATTTTTACATGTGACTTTGTATTAGCTACATTGCTAAATTTAATATTAATCCTGATTTTTCTGCATTTTCTAGTACAAACTATAAAATCCTTATAGCTTTAATTTATTCTCCAACTTTATCGCACTATGACCTATTTTAGAATGTTATAAATATCATAAGACCGTTTATCATTTTTTCTTAAAATAGTTCTTCGTATTTTAAAATAAAAATGATCTTCTATATTTACCTAAATACAATTTCAAATGCTCTTCATTTCCTTCTAAAAATTCAAGTTTCCATATGACATAATTTAATTTCTGAAGAAATTCCTATAGCATTTTGTAATGCCAATTTTCTAACAGTAAATCTCTTAGTTTTCTTTAATCAGAAAATGTTTTTATGTAATTTTTGTTGTTTTCTGAAAATGATTTCTAAAAGTGCAGATGACACCATCCTTATGGCAGAAAGTGAAGAGGAACCAAAAAGCCTCTTGATGAAAGTGGAAGAGGAGAGTGAAAAAGTTGGCTTAAAGCTCAACATTCAGAAAACGAAGATCATGGCATCTGGTCCCATCACTTCATGGGAAATAGTTTCTTTGGAAGGAATGATGCTAAAGCTGAAACTCCAATACTTTGGCCACCTCATGCGAAAAGTTGACTCACTGGAAAAGACTCTGATGCTGGGAGGGATTGGGGGCAGGAGGAGGGGACGACCGAGGATGAGATGGCTGGATGGCATTACTGACTCGATGGACATGAGTTTGGGTGAACTCCGGGAGCTGGTGATGGACAGGGAGGCCTGGTGTGCTGCAATTCATGGGGTCACAAAGAGTCAGACACGAGTGAGCAACTGAACTGAACTGAACTGAAAAGTGGTTTATTGATATATAATTTATATACTATATAATTCATTTAAAGTGCATAATTTAATGATTTTTAATATATTCACAGTTGTGCAACCACTGCTACAATTAATTTTAAAACATTTTCATTATCCCCCCACATCTCCACACCCCAACCCCCCAGCCCCCACTCCCACCTCAAAACAAACCTCATACGCTTTCATGGACATGAGTTTGAGTGAACTCTGGGAGTTGGTGATGGACAGGGAGGCCTGGCGTGCTGAGATTCATGGGGTCGCAAAGAGTTGGACACAACTGAGTGACTGAACTAAACTGAACTGAACTGATGATGAAATTGATGCTTTCGAATTGTGGTGCTGGAGAAGACCCTTGCAAGTCCCTTGGACCTCAAGGAGATCAAACCAGTCAATCCTAAAGGAAATCAACCCTGAATGTTCATTGGAAGAACTGATACTGAAGCTGAAGCTCCAATCCTTTGGCCACCTGATGCAGAGAGCTGACTCATTGAAAAAGACCCTGATGCTGGGAAAAATTGAAGGCATAAGGAGAAGGGGATGGCAGAGGATGAGATGGTTGGATAACATCACCAACTCAATGGACATGAATTTGAGTAAACTCTGGAAGATAATGGAGGACAGGGAAGCCTAGTGTTCTGCAGGCCATGGGGTCACAAAGAGCTGGAAATGACTTAGCAACTGAACAACAACAACATGGCCAGATAATATTCCAATGTATGACTGTGTCATATCTTATTTATCCATTCACCAGCTGATGGATACCCAACTGTTTTCACTTTTTGGCTATTATGAGTAATGCTTTTATGAACAATAGTGCACGTTTTTATATGGACATAAATATTTTCATTTCTTTTGAGGAAATGAAGAGCAATTGCTGAGTTTTATTAACTTTTTGAGAAAGTGCCAGACTGTCTTTAAAGTGACTATCTACACCATTTTACATTCCCACCAACAATGTATGAGTTTCCTAGTTTCTCTGAATTCTGGTCAACATTTGTTATTATCTGTCTTTTTTTTTTTTTTTAATCACAGCTGTCCTAGTGGATGTATAGTGTTATCTCATTGTGACTTTGATTTGAATAGCCTTAATGGCTAATGATGTTGAGCATCTTCTGACTTCCATATCTTCTTTGGAAAAATATCCTTTGCCCATTTTTAATTGGGGTCTTTTTATTATTGGGTTGTATACCTTTGTTCTTATATTTTCACTGGATATACAATTCTGGTCAAAAGGATGCTTTTTTGTTTGTTTATTTGTTTGTTTGCTTAAGCACTTAACGATGTTATTCCAGAAATCACCATTAGGCAAATACCACAGGAAAATTTTTCATAGACAAGATCTATAGACAGATACTAGTGAAAGTCTAAGGTGAAGCAGGATACCTGCTTGGCCTCAAAGTATTTCCTACAAGACATTTTTTATTACAAAAGGCAAAACAATGACTTCCTAGTAAAAACACATGACCTTACCTAATTGATCAAGTTAACATCACCAGGAATGAGATATTTGACATCCTGAACTCCCTGATGTGATACACTGAGAAAGTACAACATCATTTCTGTGATATTCTTGTGAAAAATACTAATTATCATCATCAGAAAACCTCAGACAACCCCAAACTGAGACAGTCCACAAAACACCTGACTAATACCCTTCCAAAGACAAGGATAGACTGAGGAATTGTCACAGATATTGAAGATGAAACATAACAAATACAATGTGGGATCCTTAACTGGATCCTGAGACAGAAAAAAAAGGATATTAAAAGGAAAACTGGTGAAATTCTAATAAGATCTATAATTTAATTAATGGAATTGTACCAATATTAATTTCTTGGCTTTAATAATTATCAATGCTTATGTATGCTGGTAACATTAGGGAAAGCTGGGTAAAAGGTAGACAGAAATTTTCAGTACTATTTTTGTGACTTTTCTGTATTTTCTAAAATTACTTTAAAATAAAATCTTCTTTAAAGAGTTATTCCTCTATCTTTTGACCTCTAACATTTATGATGAGACCTGAACAATAATTCAAATCATTTTTCTCCTAATGTAATATTTTAATTTGTTACAAGCTTATTTTCCTTCATTAAACATACTGCCTTTACTCATAATGTTTACTTTTTAAATCTTGTGAGCAAATTCCATAGGTTGTTCCTCAATTTCTCAGTGTTAGCCTAAGTTTATTGTCTTTCCTCTTAAGACTGGGGCACATTTTCTTGGTTTTCATATGTCAAGTTGAATTGAATCATGTATCTTATCAGTGCTGTGTTGTAGAGACTAGATTTATTTACATCAATCCAAAGAATGTTGTTTTTGTTATAGTGGTTAGTTAATTTGATTTGCTCAAATTGTAAACTTTGTCTCTTGCACAACAACTCAAATCTCATTTCTGATCTCTTGGCCTTCCTTTAAGTTACACAGAGCGTATCCCAGGCATGTACTGTTGAGAGGTCAACCAGAAATTTGGGCAGAGCTTATACAGAGAATTTGGGGCTTTGATGCTCTCCTTTCCAGGACTGTAATCTCACTTTCCAGTCACTGTGGTAACCTATCCTCTAATTGTTTAGGACAGAAAGACAGATGGACAGAACTTTCATCAGAGTTTTTGTCACTTCATATAGTATCTGTAGTTGGAGCATTCTTTGGCATTGCCTTTCTTTGGAACTGGAATGAAAACTGACTTTTCCAGTCCTGTGGCCACTGCTGAGTTTTCCAAATTTGCTGGCAGATTGAGTGCAGCACTTTCACAGCATCATCTTTCAGGATTTGAAACAGCTCAACTGGAATTCCATCACCTCCACTAGCTTTGTTCCTAGTGATGCTTTCTAAGGCCCACTTGACTTCACATTCCAAGATGTCTGGTTCTAGATTAGTGATCACATCATCATGATTATCTGGGTCATGAAGATCTTTTTTGTACAGTTCTTCCATGTATTCTTGCCACCTCTTCTTAATATCTTCTGCTTCTGTTAGGTCCATACCATTTCTGTCCTTTATCGAGCCCATCCTTGCATGAAATGTTACCTTGGTATCTCTAATTTTCTTGAAGAGATCTCTAGTATTTCCCATTCTGTTATTTTCCTCTATTTCTTTGCATTGATCGCTGAAGAAGGCTTTCTTATCTCTTCTTTGGAACTCTGCATTCAGGTGCTTATATCTTTTCTTTTCTCCTTTGCTTTTTGCCTCTCTTCTTTTCACAGCTATTTGTAAGGCCTCCCCAGACAGCCATTTTGCTTTTTTGCATTTCTTGTCCATGGGGATGGTCTTGATCCCTGTCTCCCGTACAATGTCACGAACCTCATTCCATAGTTCATCAGGCACTCTATCTATCAGATCTAGGCCCTTAAATCTATTCCTCACTTCCACTGTATAATCATAAGGGATTTGATTTAGGTCATACCTGAATGGTCTAGTGGTTTTCCCTACTTTCTTCAATTTGAGTCTGAATTTGGCAATAAGGAGTTCATGATCTGAGCCACAGTCAGCTCCTACTTCATGGGAAATAGACGGGGAAACAGTGGAAACAGTGTCAGACTTTATTTTTTTGGACTCTAAAATCACTGCAGATGGTGACTGCAGCCATGAAATTAGAAGACACTTACTCCTTGGAAGAAAAGTTATGACCAACCTAGACAGTATTTTCAAAAGCAGAGACATTACTTTGCCGACTAAGATCCATCTAGTCAAGGCTATGGTTTTTCCTGTGGTCATGTATGGATGTGAGAGTTGGACTGTGAAGGAAGCTGAGCGCCGAAGAATTGATGCATTTGAACTGTGGTGTTGGAGAAGACTCTTGAGAGTCCCTTGGACTGCAAGGAGATCCAACCAGTCCATTCTGAAGGAGATCAACCCTGGGAATTCTTTGGAAGGAATGATGCTAAAGCTGAAACTCCAGTACTTTGGCCACCTCATGTGAAGAGTTGACTCATTGGAAAAGACTCTGATGCTGGAAGGGATTAGGGGCAGGAGGAGAAGGGGACGACCGAGGATGAGATGGCTGGATGGCATCACAGACTCGATGGACGTGAGTCTGAGTGAACTCCGAGAGATGGTAATGGACAGGGAGGCCTGGCGTGCTGCGATTCATGGGGTCGCAAAGAGTCGAACACGACTGAGCGACTGAACTGAACTGAAACTTCCATGTATATGTATAGGACATCTGTGTGTGAGGAAATATGAACAAGGATATTTATTGCTGTGAAAAAATTTTGACATCCTAATCCCCATGTTAGAGAATGACATAAACTATGATATATTCATATGACAAAATGCTATACCTCAGTTAAACAAGATGAACTAGATATTCATGTATCAAATGGATCAGTTCAGTTCAGTTCAGTCGCTCAGTCGTGTCCGACTCTTTGCGACCCCATGAATCGCAGCACGCCAGGCCTCCCTGTTCATCACCATCAAATGGATAGATTCTCAAAAACATGAAGTGAGGATAGAAAATAAATAAAACAAAATTATCTTCTCTATTTATTTCTATCTCTCCACTTAGTTCAAGTATAAAAACATGGACGAGGTGGAAACATGTTCAACTCATTGTACTAGTATCTTATTGCTGCTATAACAAACTAGCACCAACTCAGTAACTTTGAAGAATACAACTTTATAACCTTACAGTTTTCACAGTTGAAGTCTGCAGCAAGTCAGCAGGGCTGAGTTCCTTCTGGAGGTTCTAGGAGAGAATCCTTGCCTTTTCCAGCTTCTAGACGCTGCCCACATCCCTTGGCTCTTGGCCCCACCACACCAACTTCTGCTTTTATCACTAAATGTCTTCTGACCCTGACCCTCCCTCTAGTAAAGATACTTATGGTTACACTGGGCCTAGCAGGACAACCCAGAATAATCTCCCCATCTCAACTTCTTTGGGCTTCCCTGGTGGCTCAGAGGTTAAAGCGTCTGCCTCCAATGCAGGAGACCTGGGTTCAATCCCTGGGTCGGGAAGATCCCCTGGAGAAGGAAATGGCAACCCACTCCAGTATTCTTGCCTGGAGAATCCCATGGACGGAGGAGCCTGGGAGGCTACAGTCCACGGGGTCGCAAAGAGTCGGACACGACTGAGCGACTTCACCTTCACCTTCAACTTCTTTAATTAAATTGCATCTGTAAGTTCCCTTTAGCCATGTAAAGTAATGTATCCACAGCTTCTAGGGGACTAGGACCTAAACATTTTTAGGAGGCCAGGATTCCCTGGTGGCTCAGTGGTAAAGAATTCACCTGCCAAGCAGGAGCCGTGGGTTTGATTCCTGGGTCCGGAAGATCCCCTAGAGAAGGAAATGGCAACCCCATTTTAGTATTGTTGCCTGGGAAATCCCATGGACAGAAGAGCCTGGCAGGCTGCAGCCTATGGGGTTGCAAATAAGTCAGACACAACTGAGCGACTAAGCAACAACAAAATTGTCTTGATAGCCATTGTCTGAGGAGAGAAGGAAGAAAATAGAATGGGGGAGATGAATTAAGATAATTTACCTTTCTGTGCCAAGTTTAATTTCTTTGCTTTAAAAAAGTTATCTGAGAGATGTCTCTGGTTATCAAATGGCCCTGAGAAGACCCAGCTTGGGGCAATACTTTGAGAGCTTTTAGGGCCAAGAATGGGGCCTTTAAATACATGCCTTTTTCACTTATTTCACCCTTCCACTCCCACTCTCCCTTCAACCAAAACATATCTGCTTTTATCTGGTTTTCATGTTGGGGTTCCACATAAAATAGCATAATTCAAAAAGATGTTCTTCTATTTAAATACAGACACATTCATGCACGCATGCATGCACACACACATACACAGTTTGCAAACCACTGATTCATTTCAACCTTCATCACTGTGTGATTAAGGAGTCAATACGGGAAAGAAAAAGTAATTTGTAATTACACAAAAGGTGTTACTATCTCTTAGTAAATCTCTTTTATTTGTGAGTCAGAGGCCAAGCCGCTGCAGCAGACCCACAGAGGAAAACCTTAAGATTTTCCAGTAACTGGAATTGTTTTATCTGAAAACGTTTCCTGGAGTCATGGATTCCTAGGACAGGGGTGTGGAGGCAAGGAAGGAGAGGGTGTTTCTTGAGGAGGAAAAATCCTTTGTTCGTCCTCCTGCCTCCAGATGAATAATGAAACTGCTGAAAAGAGGGCTATTAGGAAGGGAAGATAGTAATAAATCTTTAAATCTCAAAAGTAGTTTTTTTTTTTTTAAATAATGATATCAGATTTCCCAGCCCTCCAGTAGGCTCAGAGATCATTCCTCTGCCTCCTTTTATCCTCAGTTGCTTTTGTAAAGATATGTGTTTTCCTTATTCTGTCTTTCTAAGTCTGCTTTTTGCCTGTCTGGTTTTTTTACTTCCATATTTATTGTATTTTATTTGAAGTAGAAGGACAGGGCTGGCTGTCATGCCTCCCAGGCAGGGTATTTGTTTGGGGGACAGGGAGGACGGAGGTGCTATCCAGGTGAGGCGTTCTTTACCGGTTGCGGAATAAAAACTATAAGGAAGCTTAGCTATAACACAGAGGAGAGCAGAAGGAACAACTGGTCAACCCAAGAGCACTGGCTTGGCCATGTGCTGTGCTGTGCAACAGGCAACAAGGTGTGCAGAGTCGGCATCCACGTCTGGAGACTGTATAATCTCAAGCTTTTGAAAAATTTTCACCGGCACTGACAAATGACTTGATTTCCAAGTGGAGAGGTGCATTAGGAGGTTGCCGTCAATCCAGCTTCTATAGATTAGGTTTGGCTCTGGTTGAGAGCAGTGGTGACTAATATTTCTGGGACGGGCACCTGCCAAGTGGTTGTAGTTATCCTGGGCATTTGCAGACTGCGGCAGAAACTGTTGGTGGCCTGCTCAACTTGCATTTCTCCCTTTCTTTCGTGTTGACAGGGCTCCAGTCTTGTTCATCTCTTCTTTCATTTTGAGGCTTAGAGAAAGGTGATCTATCCCCTGATTCCAAAGATAAATATTAATCCATCTAAACCAATCACAATATTTCCATTTCCCTTGATATTAACTAACTGGCACAGGAAGGGTCATGTGGTATAATTCTGGCCAATAAAATATGAAGGGAACTCTTTTTGGAGGGGAGGGGGAAGGTTCTGGGAAAGAGACACAGAAAGAGATAGCTTTTCTCTCTGGGTATTGTGTTTGGATGACATTCCTGAAATTGTTTGCATTCATCGTGTTATCAGCCTCAGGATAAATGTCAGCACAGAGAGGAGGGCAGAGCCAAGAGTCCTGATATTCTCCCCTGAAACCTGGGATAACTCTGGACTTCCTAACTCATGATGTGATAACGTTTTTATTGCTTGGACTTCCCTGGTGGCTCAGATGGTAAAGCGTCTGCCTACCATGCAGGAGACCTGGGTTCAATTCCTGGGTCGGGAACTCATGATGTGATAACGTTTTTATTGCTTGGACTTCCCTGGTGGCTCAGATGGTAAAGCGTCTGCCTACCATGCAGGAGACCTGGGTTCAATTCCTGGGTCGGGAAGATCTTCTAACTCACATTAAATTGGGGGTTCTGGCACTTACATCAGAAATTGTTCTGATATCCGCTAGTTAGTCCACTTAGTCTTCACCATTGTCTGTGAAGAATATAGCTCCTTTTTATAGTTTAAGAAATGTATTTAATACACCTGGTAAATAGCGCAAATTCAATGCAGTTCTAACTTTATGAAAGAGATGGAACCAGGCATCAACCTGAGGCCAAGGGCAGAATTTTGTCCACAATGTCTAGTACAGTGCCAGACATACAGTAGCCATTCTAAACAAACTAGCCCAAATCCCAGGCTTATATTATTACCATATGCTACTACTTTCAGTTCAGTTCAGTTTAGTCGCTCAGTCATGTCTGACTCTTTGCGACCCCACGGACTGCAGCACTCCAGACTTTCCTGCCCATCACCAACTCCTGGAGCTTGCTCAAACTCATGTCCATTGAGTAGGTGAGGCCATCCAACCATCTCATCCTCTATCATCCCCTTCTCCTCCTGCCTTTAATCTTTCCCAGCATTAGGGTCTTTTCCAATGAGCCATCTTTTCCCATCAGGTGGCCAAAGTATTGGAGTTTCAGCTTCAGCATCAATCCTTCCAATGAATATTCAGGACTGATTTCCTTTAGGATAGACTGGTTGGATCTCCTTGCAGTCCAAGGGACTCTCAAGAGTTCTCCAACACCACACTTCAAAAGCATCAAATCTTTGGTGCTCAGCTTTCTTTGTAGTCCAGCTCTCACATCCATACATGACTACTGGAAAAAAGCATGGCTTTGACTATACGAACCTTTGTCAGCAGAGTAATGTCTCTGCTTTTTAATATGCTGTCTGGGCTGGTTACAGCTTTTCTTCCAAGGAGCAAACATCTTTTAATTTCATGGCTGCAGTCACCATCTGCAGTGATTTTGGAGCCCAAGAAAATAAAGTCTGTCACTGTTTCCATCGTTTCCCCATCTATTCACCATAAAGTGTTGGGACTGGATGCCATATTAGTTTTTTGAATGCTGAGTTTTAAGCTAGCTTTCTCACTCTCCTCTTTCATTTTCATCTAGAGGCTCTTTAGCTCCTCTTCACTCTCTGCCATAAGGGTGGTGTCATCTGCATATCTGAGGTTATTGATATTTCTCCCGGCAATCCTGATTCCAGCTTGTGCTTCATCCAGCCCGGCATTTCGCATGATGTACTCTGCATATAAGTTAAATAAGCAGGGTGACAATATATAGCTTTGCCATACTCCTTTCCCGATCTGGAACCAGTTCCTTGTTCCATGTCCAGTTCTAACTGTTGCTTCCTCATCTGCATACAGATTTTTCAGGAGGCAGGTAAGTGGTCTGGTATTCCCATCTCTTGAAGAATTTCCCACAGTTTGTTGTGATCTACACCTTAGCACTAGCAGATAACTTCTATTCCCCACAATATGGTGGAGCAGACATTCTTAAAAATCCTGTTCATAAAAAATACCTAAAATATCTAAAAATAACCTAAAATTTTTTAAAAACTTTAAAAATGTATTGCTGAGCCGCTGTGCCTATATATCACCCCCCTCGTCATATACACACGGACCGAAAAGGAAAAACTAAAAGGCAAAAAAATCAAAGCAATAGAAAAATCTAGAGGGGTAAGTGAATGCTAAAGCCAGAGGTGCCATGAAGAAACATCTGTCAGTTTCTAGCAACCAGAAGGCCACTGAAGCTTAAGGATCAGGTACCCTAATAAAAACCTGGGCTTCTGCAGGGTCGAATTGCAGTGGAAGTGGGGTACCCTACAAAAGGACTTAACAAAAAATTACTTCTCTTGACTTTTGCTCTCAGTTTGAGAGAAAAAAATCAAAAAGTTCCCTTGAGATATGTGTCAGCATAAGCCATTTCTTGACTCAGGATTAGGGTTCAAATTCACTCTACTTATATATTCTTGGAAACCTCAAATTGAGAGTTTCATTTAAATTGTGTCTGGGTAGGTGGTGACTCTGAGCACCTAGAAGAAGTAAGTGTAAATCCTCTCTTGTGGAACACACCAGGCTTAGCCAGGTCTCAGAGAATCCCAGCCGGTAAAGACCCAATAAATATAAACTCACAGTTTTTTAAGGAATTCCCTGGTGGTAGTGGTTAGGACTTCATGTTCTTGCTGCTGAGGGCCCGGGTTCAATCCCTGGTTGGGGAACTAAGATCCCACAGGCCATGTTGACATGGCCAAAAGCAAAACAAAACTCACAGTTTTAAAAAACAAATGATAGAATATACAAGGAAATAAAATGCCACGAATGAGAGTCCAAAGAAACAACTAAAAGAAGAATCAGACAACAGAGATTGTGCGTTGTTCAAAACATACCCTTTAGGATTATTTTATTCTAACCTTTCGTTGCCCTTGCTTTATTTTAAAACTCTGTGGGTAGTAGAGAACTGATAGTAATATAAATTAATTATGCTAACCCATGGACATTCAAATGAATTCTGTCCAGTGGAGGGACAACATTTCTTCTCCCCACCCTAGAAAAACCAGTTTTGTATCTATTTGCAAATTCTTTGCAATATTCCTGATTGACAAATGTGTTGTCCTTTGGATTCCTTTGAGTCAGTTGTAACATCTGCCTAGTCCTCTCATTGTGTGTGATGTGCTTAGTCGCTGAGTCGTGTCCAACTCTTTGTGACCCCATGGACTGTAGCCCACTAGGCTCCTCTGTCCATAGAATTCTCCAGGAAAGAATATTGGGGTGGGTTGCCATTTCCTTCTCCAGGGGATCTTTCCAACCCAGGGATTGAACCTGGGCTCCCACACTGCAGGCAGATTCTGAGCCACCAGGGAAGCCTGAAAAAGAACATATATATATACACACACACACACACACACACATATATATACACATATATATACATATGTATATATACACACACACATATATATGTATATATACATATATATATACACACACACATATATATATATAACTGACTTTGTTGTACACCTGAATCAACAGTTGAACAGTTGTAAATCAACTGTACATATGTATATACATATATATATATATGAAAAGTGAAAGTGTAGTCACTCAGTCGTGCCTGACTCTTTGCAAGCCTATGGACTGTAATACGGATGCAAGTTGGAGAAGAGATGGTGACCGGGGGAGGTCATTCAGAGTGAACTCCTCTACTCCTGGGCAGAGTCCACCACTATCTTAAAGGCTGCTCCCAAGGTTAGCAGCTAACCCAGTTTTCTTTGGAGCAAGAATGCCAGGGTTCAAACCATGGCCCCAACATTCAAATCTGAGACGTGGGTCAAGTTACTTACACCTTGCCTGCCTCATTGTCCTCACATAGAAAATGAGAATAGTAATACAGCCTTCCTTAGCGGGGTTCTTGTAAAGATTAAATGCATTATATTTGTAAATTACTTGAGATAGTGCCTGTGGCCCATGGGTAACAGCAAGTATTAGCTAACATTATTAATTATTGTCAGCATGACTCAGTGGCCTATTTTTTTCAGGCCAATTTCAATCAGAAACAGGATCACCACTTCCCAATAAAGCAGTGGCTTCTTAATCTTTCTCTGTGCTGTTCCTTTTCACTCACTTACTGTTTCTTGTGGTCCCAGAAACAAACTGCATGGGGTCGATGGGTGGGTAGGTGGGGACACAGAGAGCAAAGAGTTGGAGATAAATGTCAAGAAAGAGTGGAACTGGCCATCATCAGAAAAGCTGGCATATCTGCGGCAGCTGACCTGAAGTAGGAAAGGAGGGAAATGTTGAAAACTGTTTGTCTCAAAATATTCTACCCACCTCAGGCCTGTGGTTAGTGAGTTATACCTGCTAGTCAATTCATGTCCCCAGAGGGAAGATATTTTCCCCAGAAGACCCTGTTAAGAGGTGGCAGAGTGAGTGGTGAGCCATGTGGTGAAGTGAAAGTCACTCAGTTGTGTCTGACTCTTTGTGACCCATGGACTGTAGCCCGTCAGGCTCCTCCTTCCAGGGAATTCTCCAGGCCAGAATAGTGGAGTGGGTAGCCGTTCCCTTCTCCAGGGCATCTTCCTAACTCAGTAATCGAACCCAGGTCTCCTGCATTGCAGGCAGATTGTTTTCCGACGGAGCCGCCAGGGAAGCCCTGAGCTGTGTGGGGTAGTGGCTAATTCCGCAGCCTCTGATGCTAGGTTGCCCGTGTCTGTGTCCCTGGCCTGCCATTCTCCAGCTGTGGTATCTTGCATGGTTTACTGAAATTTCTTTACCTGGCAGGGCTTTAAGGAGGATTAGATGAGATGAGGAATATAAAATGCCTGATCAGTAGTCAGTACCCAGTAATCCAAGGGTGCGTGCAGTATGGGCTTAGAGAAGGCCTCATTCAGTGGACTTTGGCCAGGATTTCCCATTGGAACCACCAGGAATTCATTAAAATACCAGGGCCCAGGTTTTTCACTGGAGGAGACCCTGGGGGCTGAGCAGATTTACTTTCCCAAGAAGGGGTTTGCTACAAGCAAGCTACAGTTGTCTCCTGCCTCGGCTGGCAGTTCTGCACCAGAATGTTAAGTTGTTATCTGCACGGTGCCCAAAATACCAAAAGACCACGTGACATGGTGGGGATGGCACAGGCCTGGGAGTCACACAGCTCTACAGGGAGACGCAGCCCCAGTCAGCTGCTGGCTGTGTGACTACGGTCAAGGCGCTTCAGTTCCCTGAACCTCAGTGTCCTCATCTGTGCAGCAGAGATCTCTATAGATTTCTCTAAGCTCGTGGTAAGGATTCATTTAGGCCCAACAGCGCCTAGCGGTCAGTCAACGTCAGCATCACTTGTCTTTTCAGGATGGCGCCCTGACACCTTTCAACACCAAGCCCCTCTGAGAAGATGGGAGACGAGCTTCTGAGAGCATCCTCAGCAGTAATGGAGCTGTTCAGGGATGCAGCTAGCCTCTAGGCATTAAGTGGAACTGAATTTTCTGCTGGGGGAACATCTGCCAGGTCACTCAGTGCTCCTGGTGGCTGGGTCACTGAGGACAGTGGCAGCTCAGAGGTTACAGTAGTTGGGAAGCTGGGCAGGGCCGAGACAGGCAGTGGGGAGAGGGCCACTGGCTTCTTCCTTACTGAAAAATAAACTGTTCGTTTCCAGAAGCCAAGAGCCTTCATATTAGCCTATGGGTATTCCCTCCCTGCCAATGGAACAAAAACATCCTGCCTGGGTGGCACCCTATTGAAGAGCAAAGCAAGCTCTGCGATGGTTGGTGGTAGTGGGGTTCCCCTTCATCCAACCACCCAGCTAGAGGAAGGGTCTCTTTGATCTGCCTCCATTTGCTCCCTGAGTTACACTCTCGTGATGAAACAATCTATCTCCCAGGATTAGATTCACAAGCAGAGTCACACACGTTATAACACAAAACCAGTGATACACAGCCAAACCAGAACCACAAGAGGCTTGGTCAATAGGAATGACAGACACTACATCCCCTTCTCATCTCCCATCTCCCACCCCGGCACCCCAGCTGTCGCCCCCCATCTGTCGCCACCACCCCCCCCCC